>JAMPIV010007240.1:15000-313380 GCA_024509875.1 Oreohelix idahoensis | reverse complement strand
GGAGCGCAAATAAAATGTACTCAAACACATTATCGGCGCTATAAATACTAGCTTTGTTGTCAGGGAAATAGGAGTAGGAGTACTTTTAATTTCAAACGATGGGTAAACAGGGCCATTGGTTTAACCCGCGAATATAGTCAATCAGACGTCAGGAGTCACCACCACATTGTTCAAACATAAACTTACTACAGAACCAGTGCGTTTGAGCGCCATGCATATTTTTCTAAATAAAAGCCTGGGGACATCGTCATGATCGAAATGGTGTTATATTCAAAGCCAGTCAAACGTAATCTGTATTATACCATAATTGTGGTAAGCTTGAAATATTTGTTATCTTTTTTAATGAAAATGAATGAAAATTGATAATTTAAAGTCTGTATATATATGTGTGTGATTCATCCGTATCGAACATGAGAGTAAAGCCTATATAGTGCTTCCAGCCTGAACAGAAGAATGTCGGAGGAAAAGTGAACTAAAAACATGGAAATTGCGCCAAACAAGTACATTCACCCGACACCTATTTTTTTTTCTGACTAGAAAGAAATAATGCTCGGAATATGCAGAGGCGTAGTAACCCTTAGGGAGGAATATTACTGTGAAAATTGTTTTAGAGATGAAGTATAGCAGTTGGCCTAACCGTGTCTCTGAACTACATTGATTTATGTTATTAGTATTGAGCTTCAGTGTAGGAAATAGAAGTATAAATTACGATTCTGAAGGTAGGAGGTTACAAACCTTCTTAGTATTCACGGACGTGGAGACTGTGTCCTAAAGAGTTTATTAGTAAGTGCCAGACCCACCTGGTCATAGACTTTGAAGCTGTAATCCAGAAGGTGGACAACATACATCCTATGGTCCATATCTAGCAACACCACAGTGAACAGTAGGTTGTCTCTCCCAGCAAAAAACAACATCTGAGCAATCGAGCAGAGAGAGTCCTTTCCTGTCGGAAGTGCCATCAACGAAAGATACCTGCCTAATTGGCCCAGATCGGAGCCTACAACATTAATGTCAACCCCCATACAACTAACAGACTGACATTTTGTAAAACTAAACAATTAAGAGTAGTGGAAATTAATATTGTTTTGTTTAATGAACGGAACTAGATGAACATCTCCAATACTTTAGTTTCCCCAAGCCCTACAGACAACACAACACCCCCTATGAAGAGACATCAATGAGATCGCAAATAAACAACCATACTCTGAAAAACACAAAACCCATTCATTAAACCTCATAATTACAACATACAACACACCTGTATACACATAGAAGGATAATATTAACTAAAATATGGTCAACTATCATAGCGATTTCTATGAAACTAGGATAAATTACTGGTACAAATTACATAACTTCATGAGAACTTAAAATTGCGATTGTGCATTCCTTATACCGTCACTATTGATTATTATGAAATCAGTAAGAAGAACACATAATATCATTAGTGTCTCACATGCGTAAATTATACAAATAACATTATTCTATATAGATAGGCGCAAATATTTACCGAGTTGCTCGTTTAAGAAACAGACTAATAGAGTAGTTTTACACCATGTGTGTGAGTGCACATTTGTAGTCACGTTTGGTGGATATAAATTAAATTGTTTTATCGTAGTCTGTTGAAATGTTTGTGAAGAGTGCTCTACACTTCATGTAATGATACAAATGCCACCCTAGACATTCATCGTAGTCATCACAATATTCCAGAATTGTATAACTACCCTTATTAGATACAGATACCTTCACAGCTGATCTCAGTCAGTACACTAAGTCCCCTATAAATATTTATAATATCCCACTTTACCACATGTTCACTAATATATATAGTTCTGTATAATGGTCAGTTCCTTTTGGCCAACATCCCGTGGCATAAATTCATAGGCTAACTAGACTTATTCCTGTTGCTAGTTTAATAATAGCCCTTTTCCCACTAGACTTACTTCTACGGCTAGTTTTGCAATATCGTCCTTACGCTAGGCTTACATCTGCTGCTAGTCGTCTAATATCCTTGTTACACTAGGCTTACGTCTGCCGCTAGCTATATAATATTCGTTTTACACTAGTCTTACTCCTGCTGCTAGTTACGAATGTTCATTTGGCATCCCATGACAGGCTAATCTGCCATAATTACAAACTGCGTTAATAACGATACGACTTACGTTTAATCCAAGAACACACTGCTAAATTGGCTTCCCAGCCACACATATAAATTCAGTGGACAATGCCACGCAATCCTCAGTGGTTATACCACACATATCATAGTGGCTAGGCCACACTTTCCAAAGTGGCGATGCCACACATGCTAAACGCTGCCGTTGGGGCCGGAGCCCACGATTCGAATGACGTTACTAAGTCCTACGCGTAATGCATAGAGATATGCATTCTCGGTCGTTAATACATTCATTTGCGGTGTACCATGGTGCACCCATTTTGATCGAGCTCAAATCCAAATGCCTGCACACATGCAACAATCCCCGACATCATCGATCATGAATATATTCATTTGAGGAATGCGCCATGCTGCAGACATGAAGCAATCCTCAACATCATCCCCCCTCTCTCCCAAACGTGACACTTGTGGCACGTGTGATAGTGGTGGAGAAAATTACGCCTCTACCATATACGTATTAATATTATATGAGTATTAGTACTATCCGCTTATGATTACAATAATCATTAAATACGAACAATAAAATTTATACCAATAATAAGTACTAGCAATTCTCAAAATGGTGACTAAAGAGTTAATTCATTTTTTTCTCAGAGAAATTGCGCGATAGCAAATCCGCTAAGTTGTCTAATCCAGCGATAGGCAGAATCGTAAACAAAAATTCTTGGAGAAGTAAGTACCATCTGTGAATTCTCGAATTCCGCATAGTTCTGGATGTAATGTACGTAAGAGGGCTGTGGTCTGTCATGATATAGAAGTGCGTGCCGATGAGGTATCTTGACAACTTCTCGAGGCACCACACCACGGACAGGAGCTCACGTTCACCTGTCGCATACTTCTGTTCAGCTGAAGTTAGTTTTCTTGACACGAAGAAACACGGGTGGAGTGTTCCCTTGTAGCTTTGCAACAAACAGCCACCAATTCCATTACTCGAGGCATCTGATTGAAGTGTGAATGGAATACGTATATTTGGTAACAACAAAATAGGTTTATTAGAAAATAATTTCTTAATAGTTACCAAGGCGCTTTCGCAAACTGGTTCCCAATGTATCTTATTAGGACTACCTTTGGCCAGCAGTGCGGACAAAGGTGCAGATAGTTGTGCGAAGTGCGGGATGAATTTATGATAATAGTTAATTAAGCCTAAAATGCTTCTAACCTGCTTCTTAGTAGAAGGGGTAGCAATATCTAGAATTCTTTTGACTGTATTGTCATCAGGATATAGTTTGTGGTTACCTATGCGGTGACCAAGAAAAGAGATTTCCTGACAACCTATTTGGACCTTTGAAGGTCGCACAGTCAAATCGTGTTTACGTAAGGTATGGAGAAGAGAAGTTAAACCATCAATGTGGTCTTCCCAAGAGTCATGAAATAAGCAGATGTTATCGATGTACGTGATGACATCATGCGCACAAACGTCGCAGGCGCATTTACTAAACCAAAACACATATAATTCCATTGGAAAAGACCAAATGGAGTTGTGAACGCTGTGTATGGCTTAGCATGTTTGGCAAGTGGAATTTGCCAATAGCCTTTAGAAAGATCTAATGTACTAAAGAAAGTAGCGTTAGATACTTGTGATAGAAGATCAGCTAATAAATGCATAGGTTCGGCGTCTGTAACTGTAATTCTGTTCAGTCGCCTAAAATCAATGCATATACGTAAGGAATCATCCTTTTTCTTAACAATCACCATTGGGAATGCATATGGTGATTCCGAAGGAGATATAACACCTAAACGTATCATCTCTTTTAACTCTTTCTCTACCCTATCTTTGTGGTGTAAAGAAATAGGATAGGGTCTTAGTTTAATAGGCTAATAGTCAGTGAGGATAATGTCATGGGAGATAAGTGATGTCTGACATGGAAGATCAGTCAGAAGATCATAGAATGAGATAAGAATTTCCCGAACTTGACATTGTTGTGTAGAAGATAACGAAGATGAAATAGTCACATCCTTCCAAGACTCTGATGATTGTAAGGAAGGTAATTGAAAGCGTAAAGGAATAGATGACGTAGTATCTTCCTCGTGAACAACTGCAAAAGAAGCAGCATGATGTGAAGAATCACTAATAGAGTTAATGACAATAATTAACTCCTGTGGTCTTTCTACTGCTAATTTTAGCATGTTGACATGAAAAGGTTTTGATTTTCCCTCTAATGTTCACAGAATAATCAACATCTGTGACTTGTCTGATAATATCAAATGGACCTTGCCATGATATTAATAATTTGTTGTCATTATGTGGCAATAATAACCAAACCTTTTCACCTGGTTTAAAGAATCTTAAAGTTCTTTTTTGATTATGTAATAACCTTGATCTTTGAGTAGCAGTTTTGATACTTTCAGATGCATAAGTGCACGCATCAATGATTCGCTGTCGGAGATCAATAACTAACTCATAGCTGTTTCGAGTGGATGTATCCACTGATGCTCCAACCAGCAAATCTTTAAGTATCATCATTGGTCCGCGAGGATTCGACCCATAGACCAATTCGAATGGAGAAAAGCCAGTGCTTTCTTGGGGTACTTCTCGAAAAGCGAACAATGCCGCCGGAAGGAGACGGTCCCATTCACGCGGGCACTCTTCAGTGATCTTAGCCAGTATCTGTTTAAGCGTCCCATTATAGCGCTCACAAACACCGTTTGACTGTGGCCTAAAAGCACTACAAAACGAATGGTGAACAGATAACATGGACGCTAGATCCCTCATAATATTGGACGTAAATTGTGATCCTTGATCTGACAAAATGTCCTCTGGAAAACCGATACGACAGAATATGGAAAATAATGCATCAGCTACAGATGCAGTCGTGATGGTTTTTAAAGGTATGGCTTCTGGCCAACGCGTGCAAAGATCTACGCAAGTTAAAATATAACGAAATCCATTATTTGAAATAGTTGACAAAGGACCCACTATATCTACTGCGATCTTTTTGAATGGTCTTTCAGGCACGTCCGTAATTTGTAAGCGTGCCGTATGGAATCTGCCCTTACGTGCTATACCTTGGCATGTTGTACAAGATCTGCAGTACAACGTGGTATCCTTGTTAACCAAAGGCCAATAAAATTGTGACGTAATACGAAACAATGTTCTTTTGATCCCCATATGACCTGCCATAGGGGAATTATGGCCTGTTTATAGGACCAATGGTCTGTATTCCTTAGGAACTACTACTTGATGTATGATCGTTTTGCCATTGTCAAAGTATCTAGTAAGTATAGATTTATTTATTTTAAACCAATGTTTAGTCGACCCTGTGTGTTTAGTAGTTTTTGATTTGCAAGGCTAAATAAACATTGTAATGTTGGATCACTTTTCTGGTTTTCTGCAAAAACAGAAGGTGTTACAGTACTAATAGGAGACATAATTGTATCTATGACTGGAGTAGGTGGTGTAGCCATGTCCGTAGCTAACTGTTGTGCCCTGGTTACAACAGCATTCACCACCTGTGGGTGAGATTCAACCCACATTGCAATCTCCTCAGGAGTGCAATCTTTAACTCCAGGTATGATTCCCACAATTATCTCAGCAATTGGCGCTTTCAACCCGCAGGCATAAACAGTGCCTGTGTAGAAAGGCGTATCAATGTATACTCGTGCCACAGGGAAACTTTCTACATTTCCTCCAAAAGTGATACACTTGACAGATTTGCCTGTGAAAGTAGAGGGCTCGATAAGCGAGTGCTTTATCCCGATGGTTGAACACCCGGAATCCCTCAAAACTTGCACCTTTTTTCCATATAATATTCCTGGATGGAATGTGAGACAACCCATATTCACACATGCAGACATTGTAGGCATAATATGACCACAGTTAAGTTTCTTTGTAGCCTTAGATATGTGTTGCGATTGACACTCAAAACATTACTATACATGCATTAGCATGATCATTATCATCATTATCTTTGTCCTTCTTGACAGTGCAATTATTTGCATGTCTATGTTTACTTTTGTCTCTCGAGGGAGATCTGACGTGACCTTTATTCTTACTGAACGACTTTTTCTTATAATAATCAAAATCAGAGGAGATATCATTCCTGTAATCTCTACCATATAATGATCTTTGTTTATAGTACCCTTTCTGATGTGAATCATCATAATCCTTGCCTTTGTGATACCCACGATCATGAGGTGAGTACCCTCCATAGCCTCATCGATACGAATTTGAAGGAGAGCGATGACGCCGAAAGTTATAAAACCCTCTCTCAGACTGATGACAATCTGAACGATAACGTCCATCAACGCTCTTCGATCGAGGTCTATGATCATACGATCTGTGATCGTGGTGTGCTGCGCACGCAGGCAAAGGATCTCGAATAGAAGATCTATGAATATCTTTATTCGGATGTGCGATCACATATTGTCTCCCGAGTTTTTCATATTCATGAATATTATTAGGATGTCTTTCCTGCAAAAATGATTCTAATTCACTACTACATGCAGTTAAAACCTTATCTCGTAGCATGAGATCAATGACACCTTCATAAGTTTTATTAATACCAGAGAGATCAATCCACCTGCTATAAAAGTGTTTAATTGATGCAATGAATTCGCCAAAATCTACATCTTTACTTGGCTTAGCCGTATGAAAACGATCCCGGAATCCAGACTCAGTTAACTGGAAACGTCTTAGTAGTACCTCTTTTACGACGTCGAAATCGTTTCTACTCTTTTCATCCAGACTCATGAAACATTTAAGTGAGTCACCGGTCAAAAAATCAAGTAAAAGACTGCTCCATCTTTCTTTAGGTATATTCAAGGCGGTGACTTTTATGATGAACCTAGATAAAAAAGAATCAATGAAATCACGAGATTGATCAAAATTATGCATTTTCAGCTTCGGGTAGAAAACATTTTTACCAGCTGAAGTCTTAGCCTGCTCAGACTGCACTTTAGCCAATTCCAACACTTTTTCTCTCTCTGCATTAAGTCTTAATGCCTCAAGCTCCATGGCATTTCTATGAGCCTGATCTAGTTGAAGAAGTTCCATTCTTCTTAACTCCATTTCTTTATCTTTTTGAGCTATTTTTTTCCCTTAAGTTCTCTTTCTTTGTCTTTTTGCTCTCTGTCTTTTTCTTGTTGAGCCAATTCCTTTTTCATTTTCTCCTTTTCATGGGCTAATTCTTTCTCCTTAAGTTCTCTTTGTTTATCTTGCTGAGCCAATTCCAACTTTCTAAGTTCTTCAGCTTGTTTAATAGCCTCGCGTTGTTCTATCCTTTCAAGACGCGATAAATGTTCTTCAAATGTGGTCTCTGCATAAATTTGAAGTTCGGATCCTGATTTCCCCAAACTCTTTCCACTGTTGATAAAGTCTTCCAGTGTCGACATCTTTATAGGTTTGTGAATACCTGCGAATAATGTCTACTATATACTAAGATATAGAACTCAATATGTTATGTACATGTGTTAATCAATAACAAACAATATACAAGTACAAGTGACAAAGGACAATGAAAAACAATTAAATGAATTACAATGAAATGATATCTCAGTTATTCGACAGAAATTTACGATTATAAAGTAAATAAGGTAGACTTATATGTATTAATTAGCAAAAGAAAGTAAAGAATTAACATTACAAAGAAGATAACGAGACAAGTCGTCTCCAACTAACATGTAGACAGAGAAGTTTTAGATAACACACGAAAGCAATTGTAAACAATACCGAAATTAAGCTATGCAAATAAAGATGACATGTTTACGTGACGTAACAGCTAAGTACACACAAGTATGGTTATATTGCGAACTGAGGCTTCAGTGAATTTATATCCTGACTCTAAAAGTCAGATCCTCAGTCAGCTAATATAAGCATGAGAACCTAACAGACGTTAACATTCACTGAATTTTTCCAAAGAAAATTCCAGTCAATATTAAACCCTTTCCAGCCTTCCCAACGAATATACGAATAAAAATAAATATGGATGGGGCACACAAAATGATAAGTAAGAAAGTAAGCAAAGTAACGACAAACCGCAGACCAAAGTTAGTTCAGAGACAGTATAAAAGTGCTCAAGCGCTTCGATAAAATTAAGAACTTATCTTTTTATCTGTTCTGCTTATCCTGAGAAATACATCAATGCATGCGAATCCAAGCTTCAGTTCCACTCAAGTCTAAACAGCAGCTGATGATCATTGATAATAGACCTTGACCTTGGTAGTACGATCGTTTGAGAGATTCAACCGTTTTCGAACGTTGGTTACCGATCTGCGTACTGATCTGCGTTGCAGCTGTTGATGCTGTAGATGAAGACACACTTCTTCCAACGATTCAGATACTTGAAGTTGATGAATATCGTTCCTTTGAAATGGTTCAGCTTCTTGTAGTAGGTGAAGATAGGATTCTCTCAGAATGTGTTGTCTGCTATTGATGACGGCATCGATACTGTGACGTCATTTACTGACATGCGCGCTAGAGTTGCCAGCTTGTCTTGAATGAATATTCACGTTATAAAAGTGTATCGTTAGTTCGACTTCCTTTCAATACTTTATGGGGACGGTAGTCCTACGAAATCCAAACGCTTCTTGACACCAGAATATGTTACGGACTAATTGACAACCTCTGACACCCGTTTAGGTTAAGGCTCTATATGCTTTGGATGACCAAGATGTTGCGTGCGTTTTCTGATCTTAGAATGTCAAAGTCTGCCGGGTTCATTTATATACTTTACAGGATTCCGTTGGGCACTACGTTAGTATCGATATTGTCTCTAGTAACCCGTGTGATGCGTTGATACTGGAACATGCTTCATATTAAAATTATAAGTATTGACTGACCTGTCTGTTCTTGCCTTCTTAATATCAGCAGTGTGAGATGCAGCGTGATTAGGCAATTAAGTGCCACTAGTCACTATGATTGAATCAAAACAGTATGGAATTCAACTCAGAATACGGCATTTGATAAGACCAGTATTTGACGACTTAAACATGTTTAATTAACACTCTCATTTCATGGGTACACACAACTATTCAAAGACATAGTTCATAAACACAGTTCATGTACGTGTCGAATGAGTTCTTATTCTTCATTAAAGCACATGTTCACTACTCTATAGTTCTGTATAACGGTCAGTTCCTTTCGGCCAACATCCCGTGGCATAAATTCATAGGCTAACTAGACTTATTCCTGTTGCTAGTTTAATAATAGCCCTTTTCCCACTAGACTTACTTCTACGGCTAGTTTTGCAATATCCTCCTTACGCTAGGCTTACATCTGCTGCTAGTCGTCTAATATCCTTGTTACACTAGGCTTACGTCTGCCGCTAGCTATATAATATTCTTTTTACACTAGTCTTACTCCTGCTGCTAGTTACGAATGTTCATTTGGCATCCCATGCCAGGCTGTGGTAAAGTGGGATGATATAAATATTTATAGGGGACTTAGTGTACTGACTGAGATCAGCTGTGAAGGTATCTGTATCTAATAGTGTGGTGTATTACAGATGACCTTACTTGCTACCACATTTATACCTCAGTCAGAATTATTCTGGAATATTGTGATGACTACGTTGAATGTCTAGGGTTATGATAATGATGAAGTGTAGGTTCACAACAACCAACAGACAAATACACAATTTAATTTAATCCACAATACTTTACAACACTGTGACACTCACATACATAGAACACTCTATAAGACTATCTTAAATGAGTCAAGTGTTAAAGTTTAAAAATATATATGTATTAATTCCTTCAAATATTAGATATCCTGATTCAACTACAAAGTGAACCAGGAATCACAATCAAATGTAATCACAAGTTATATGTACACAATTTATAGATAGAATCTTTGTATTGACATATATTATTATTGCAATATGTATGTAAGTTGTGCTGTGGTACTCTGAGGTAATACTGGCTTTTCAAGCTAGGTGGTTGTGTGTCATCATGACTTCAAGTGTTTGTTTCTCGTGGACATAATATTGGGAAAGTTCACAGTTTCTTTTTATTTGAAACTAATAAATGTCCCTCTAGATTTAAGGTAGAGTCACTGTTAGAGGGAGTATATACAAGATTGAGCTGCTCTGGCCACAGAATCTTAACTTCTGTGTGGGCGACAGGAAACAGTCTCCACTGCTCGCTTGCTTCACCGTGTTCTTGAGACACCACACAGGTCGATATATTGACTAAGGAGTCTGCTATCAGCCTCTGGATTCAGCAAACCTCAGACCAGGTGCTGCTTTTAATATGTTAGTACCACTGTCCCACAATTCATGGAAATAATACACAAAATACGTTGACTGGCAATGAGTTATGGCACAATTCCGATCTGCCTCTGTCCCAGGCTTTCATAAGAAAAATATGAGCTGGATCTCAACGCACTTGCTTCTCAGTAAGTTTATTTTAAAAATGTGGCACTGAACAGACGCTCCTAATTGACTATATCAAATGGTCTAACCAATAGGACCATGTTTACAAAAGTATTTGAAAAAAGTACCCTTCCTACCGTTTCCCGTAACAACCAAACATAGTATCTGCAATCGACTAATCATGTTTAGGCTTACATATTCTTCTAGCCAATGAAATCGGATTTAACTTGTTGGCCTATTTCCCGTAAAATAGTGGTTTCAAAACATGCCACTGAGCAATTATGATTTGGTGCTGTCAGACAACCTCACTATTTTATTTTGGCTACAATTGGTTAATTCCTAGACTATTTGCGTAACACTTAACATATTCTTTGTCAGCAAGTCCTAAGGAAACCAAATATATAAGTTTTAATGGAGCTAAGTGGCTGCGTTCAAAATATGTATTTTCTTCTACCTCCTGTTCACTTCGATACGATAGGGTGTCATCTGTACTGTCAGGATTTCAGACGTAAAACAGTATAATGTCATGTTTCCTAATAAGCATTAAACATGTTTTTTAAAACCTAACCGTGTATTGGTAGTGTTTCTTATCACTGTCTATTTGAAAAAAAGTTAGTGCTTCATGCCTTTCGCGTTGGGGGTGGCATTAATATTAATCGCGAGACTGTGGTAGTATTGAATGCGTTCCTCCTTCTCGCTCTCTCTCTTCTAAGGCCGTCTGTGTTTTAGTTACGCAGTGTATAAAATGAAATTAATGCTAGTATTTTATCTAGGTCATTAAGCAGTGTGCCTATCTCAAGGTTTTCTAAGAAACACAGTACCGGTTTTATTTTTTTAGAAACGCGTGTATGCTACTGTGGGCTTTACTATTAAACGTGAAAGCGTTACACTATGCAGACGAAGTAGAAAAAGGGGGATTTTTGTACGCCATTGTGACAGCACTGGTCTTTTACCATTCTTCTTTCCTTTTATTGAATTAATTCGTTAGGCTTTACCTCTACTTTTTAATTTAGATATGTGGATTTAGAATGTTTCACGACACAGGCTAATCTGCCATAATTACAAACTGCGTTAATAACGATACGACTTACGTTTATTCCAAGAACACACTGCTAAATTGGCTTCCCAGCCACACATATAAATTCAGTGGACAACGCCACGCAATCCTCAGTGGTTATACCACACATATCATAGTGGCTAGGCCACACTTTCCAAAGTGGCGATGCCACACATGCCAAACGCTGCAGTTGGGGCCGGAGCCCACGATTCGAATGACGTTATTAAGTCCTACGCGTAATGCATAGAGATATGCATTCTCGGTCGTTAATACATTCATTTGCGCTGATCCTTGGTGCACCCATTCGGATCGAGCTCAAATCCAAATGCCTGCACACATGCAACAATCCCCGACATCATCGATCATGAATATATTCATTTGAGGAATGCGCCATGCTGCAGACATGAAGCAATCCTCAACACTGCACGACCTGAACATCGAGGAAAACTGGCTCATAAACAATATCATGTTTCGGAAACTGAAATTGTTTGGCCACATTAAACGTCATAGTGGCTTAGAGAGAGCAGTGATGGAGGGTATGGTACCTGGAAGGCGAGGCAGGGGCCAACCAAGAAGACGGTGGTTGGAAACACAGACAGAGGGCGGGGGCTAGAGATCGAAACACAGGCGAGCTGAAGAGCATTCTGAAAGGACAACATAGAGGCAGGAGGGCGGGCTAGAGATCGAGAGTCTTTCAGGCGAGCTGTGATGAGAGCGACGTTCTGCAAAGGACATGCTACATGATGATGAATCATAAAGTAACATTTAGATTAATCTATACAAGAAAGCACAAAAATAAAGACAGATTCCACCAGGAAGCAAGAAAACAGTGAAATTGAACTATATTAGTTAAAGAAATTAACTGTACATGTGTTATATATATATATAAAAGTGACCCATTATTTTATTTTGTATTCAATTGAATTTTATTTGAGGAATTAACAAAGAACAAAAAAGATAAGATCTTGTACGTAAATAAATTCTAAATTGTACCAACAGTCTTTATCGAATTATTTAAATTTGATTTAAAGTTCTTGTTGTGTAGTTAATTACCCCTAGCAGAGTTATTATCTAAGGTTAGTCTGGAGAGGAGCCCATAGGAATCTAGATAGTTGTTGCGAGTGTGGTTGTACCGCTGTTGCAAGTGTGTACAATAGGCCTGGTTATACTGTAGAAGTGTAGGTGGTTGCTTGATGATACTATGCCGTTCATACCACACTCAGAAGTCATGAAGCATTGAAAACGACTGTTGATGTTTCAGACATTTATTACGAACAACAGTAACATACGCTGACATCGAACGATTACTGTCATGTAAGCACATATAATCATGTAGATAGCAACAACGCATAATATTCAACATCATGGAGACTTTGCATGTAAACCTTGGCTGCAACAAATAAGCCGCGCTACTGGCGCGCTTCATATGACTACTGTTCTTAGTTCCTCATGACCAAGCAGGTCAGGTAGATCTAGGCTACCACACCAGCCGCACTAATGGCGGACTGCTTCAAAATATCTAGCTCAGTCTCTTCTGTATAATATATAACTCCTCACCCGGAGTAAGCCACCTTAGCAATAAAGTTCTGGGCTCCACATGAGCCGTACAAGCAGCGTGATTTTCAGCAATAAAGTTCTGGGCTCCACCTGAGCCGTACAAGCATCGTGATTCTCAAAATGGTCAATATCTGTTTCTCCTATGTAATATATCCGCATTAGGAAAAACCCACCTTAATGAAGTATTTGATTCCTCTTGACCAGACAGGTAATGTAGGTCTAACCTACAAGGAATAAGCCGTATAAGCGGCAAGGTTCCTTCAAAGAAATGGCTAACATCTTTCCCCTTTACTCAGTATATCTACGCATTAGGAGAAAGCCATCTTAATACTGTTCTTGGCAATAGTATAAGATTTAAAAAAGTCTCTTTACCAGTCTGCCATTTAGAAATAATACACAACACATTTCTTCACATCCATGGCTATACAATCACCAGCCAGAATAATCACAGGGGAAAATACAATATCATTTAACACCTAACAAAGGCTCCATTCCCCAGAATTATAGACAGAGACGAGCGCTGACCTCTTGTCAGCTCGGAGACTTTTTTTAAGACTGCCCGGAAAGCCAGTCTTCAATTCCCCGCGCAAGTTTACTGCGCATGTGTAAGCCCAAAGTAGCTAGCCACGGAACAATCTAGACGTTTCTGTGAAATCAAAGCCAGACCGCTCCATATAAGGCCAGCTGAATGATCGATATCCTAATATAGACATACAGAATAGTGGACATCGTCCAGACAAGGGAGAGAACCGCTAAATCTCATCCTGAACTAAAAAATATACAATTAATGGTTACTCTTTGACCACAAAATAAACAATACATATATTCCTATCTTAACAGTTTACCGCATGTCGAAGATTTTTGATAGGAGAATTAAGACTTGGGTTGGTCCCTTCTGAATAGGTTGGAATGAGTGATAGTCACAGTGTAAGATAGAAATACACAAATAGATTTCCACGAGTGAGGTGGTAGAATAGTGATAGAGGCTGTCTCTGAGAGCGGGAAATTTTCTCTCTCTCTCTCTCTCTCTCTCTCTCTCTCTCTCTCACCTATCTTCTACGACAGATCTAAAGTAGTCAGACAGTCTAACACATATACATTAAATATATATATATCCACTCACGTGCACGCACATTCAAGTGACGACAGGTAGACACACAGACGTGGGAAAACTATAACAAATGCTTATATAAATATTCTAGAACGAGCTGACCAACACGCTGATTAATTTCAAGAGAAATTTTAATTATCATCTAAAATTTCTTCACAACACATAGAAATTACACCAAAGCATATACAAATAGTCATAAAATTAATAAAAATGCTACAAAATTGATAGACCCACAGTAAGATCCTTCTCCTCGCTGTTTAGCCCACAGTCCCGTTGAAAAAGAACAAAGTGATAGCCCCAGAGAGTCACAGATACATAGGGTTTAGTCTAAGATTTTTCCCCGTTTAAGGTATGAACAGACCTGATACTATAAATCTAGTTTAAGGGAAAATATTGTTAGCAAAAAAAAAAAAAAAACCAAACGTGCATGAAGAAAGTTATGACAGCAAATAGGTACCAAAATACAACGGTGACAATAACACTCAGACCTGCTTTCACTCTATTCATTCAGCCGTGGCCACGTGTGCACATTTATACTTACAGCTTTGATCGCTGCCTCTGGGAACATACATTTTTCCTAGGACCTTCACACAGACCCGTAAATGCAGTCTTGACCAAGAAATCCCCAGGGCCAAAAGACGTACTGAATTCTCTGTCTCAGGGACCGATTCCTTGGGTGTTCTTAATTTTCGGATGTCTGTTTAAGTCACACAAAATTTGTCCAGGCACGAAAGTTAGCAGAGCACAGTGTCACTAGCGTAGGTTTCTAGAGATGAGGAATGTCAGGTCGGGTGCCTTATCTCAGTAAATGACTATATTTGGTCACCACACTACTAGTCAATACTCTGTCGGATTGTTACTGACGTTAATATGTTAATTGCCACACCGGCTAAATTTTGTACATAGAGTTTGTGCAGAAAATCTGATCTGACTCAAAGGCCCAGAATAAAACAGTTAGTCTTTAATAGAACCCGTTAGTGAGAGTTTTACTCTGTCTATTTATGAAGACACACACACTGTCAGACAGGTGTTAACTTGTAAACCCACGTGGTTAAAAGATTAAAAACTGTTTATGT
The DNA here is from genome assembly GCA_024509875.1 of Oreohelix idahoensis. NCBI lineage: Eukaryota > Metazoa > Mollusca > Gastropoda > Stylommatophora > Oreohelicidae > Oreohelix > Oreohelix idahoensis. The sequence goes on along the minus strand of JAMPIV010007240.1, from coordinate 298,097 downwards.
TTCTCACAGGTATGTCTCTTGTACTAAAAGCTGGTAGAGTTTTGGGTTACCCCAGTATTCACTGAATAGGGAAGAAAAAACCACAAAAAAATACTTATACATGCTACGTACTCGGATTATAACTTACATTCTTAAACTGCAAGCGTGCCGCTTGACTTATCATTTAAAACTTCCCGTGAAGTAAGTATATCATTTAAAAAAAATCATCAATCCTCATGAATTAGGAACACGTGCGTATTCCGTCAACATTCATGAGGCTTCTAGCATTTATAAGTTAGTTTAGAAAAATATGTTCTCTCGTCTGATTATTTAGCAGTAAAATTAAATTCATTATAGCTTCATTATTGTTTAAGCTAGAAATTATAATTTATTCTGCTTTCCACTGAAACACGTCACTAGAAAATAATAGAGACTTATGTATTTAGAGCTCTGCACCAAATCTAACTAGTGAAATAAAATAAGAGATTTAACACTTTAAACACTTCACGAAATACTAGATAATATGTATAATATTTCCTCACACAGAACTACACATAGTCGCACAACTTAAGAATTATATGCTTATATTTATTGAAGTCTAGAAGTTCGACAAATTGTCGAAACAAACTAAGAAACTTCGCTATACGGCTTATTCTGTTCCGAGCAACCTGTGTACTGCGAATTTAGGAGCGAGAATGAAAATCTATTTCCAAACTCTGGTTATATCTATTACCAGACAAAGAGGTAAACGTTTATTTCGCCAAACCGAAATAATCACCCTTTCCGTCTATAACACTTACGTAACTAGAAGACTACCGTGAACTGACACTTTGCCTCTCTGACACCTCCGTCTAAGAAGCGGCCGTAGCGCTACATGTCAGATGCAAATGAAGACAACTTGTCTGCAATGCAGGGGCAGTTCTCGCACCTACCCCAGAAACTCATCCTGAGAACCATAATTGACACTTTGCTTTCTCGCACCTTACGCCAACTCTGGCCGTGCAGCGTGAGTGTCATATCACTTGACACTGAGAATCTACCTTGGGAACTTCATGTCAGTTGCAAACTACCAGACAAATGTCTGAAACCGCGCCAAGGAGACGTCATTTATCGCGCCTTTCCTGAGCGCTCAGCCTCAGAAACCGCGCCTGTCAGCTGAAAGTGCAGACATTAGTCTGCTCGATATGTCTGGGATAAACAAAAGACACAGTTTCGTGTCCTGACATCTAATGCAAAAAGAATACATTTAACGCTCTCCCGTCTCTGTGTCTACTGCGTTCTCAGTTTTTGAGAAAAGAAACAGGTAAACGTAAGAATGGGAAAATAGTAATGTATATAGTCGCAAACGAACGAATGCGAAAAACGTAGGAAAAAGTAAAGAGCGACATTAATTAGAGAACACGGGTGGAAGAAAAGAAGAGGAAAATATAGAAAATTAAATGATCATAATTCTCCGTGACACCGCACCCTCCGGGGAGAAAAAAATGATAACATCATTTTGTTTTTTTAAAATTACAAAGACTGGAAGCAAAGGAGGGCGGAAGCATACATATATCTACCTTCAAGTATACTCTAAATATAAAGTCATAAACACAGAGGTATAAATAGTAGCGAGACAAAAGCAGAGAAAGACGATGAGTAAATAAAGGTAAAATGAGATATATAAAGAAGGAGAAAAGGAAAAGACTAGGATTATGACACGGTAATCAGAAACAATAAACAACGCATGACATCAATGCGTATCATAATAATATATAACCGTGTACATGATAAACCCTAAAAAACATAAAGACCAAAACACAAAAAAATAAAAAAGCGAGCATGATACTCTAGCCAACCAGCCTACCGTGTATAAATGACGCGCAGCTAGACAGCATCAACACATTCATCGTGAAAACATTAGGCCAAAATGACGCCCAATGGAGCGTCGGGTGAGAACAGAAATTATCTCACAACTTTAGAGAAACTAAGTTCTCACAATCGCACTATGTAGTGCTGGGAAAAAATATACGTATTACTTTCATATATCCCAAAAAAAAATACAATATTGACATATTTCTCAATAATGAATTACAAAAAATAGAGGTGTCATTACGATATCATCCTCTTAACATTAATATACTACAATATAGGGACACCTGTAAATATCCTCGAAAGGTTATGATTACAAAGTAACATATATTTAACATAATATCATGTGACAATGTACAACAAATTTAATCAATAAGCAGGAATCCTCGATGTAGTCAGGAGTTCCAAAGCATAGTGTACCGAAATAAGAGCCATAGACATCAATAGAAGCATCCAACGCTAAATGAAAAGCAAGGATGTCACATCTTAATACAGCTGGCAAGCTGTTGACACTCTCCATATCACAGCCTGATTTGCTGTGAGAAAATACAAATGATACACTCTGTTTGATAACCGTAGGATTTTAAAATATATAACATTCAATCCTACATTTTTATCTATAGAATATGGATATGTAAACTTTTGGCCCATGTATAGATATAATCAAACCTTCCTCTGTTACAGAGAAAGATGAACAGACTATTCTAGAGTCTTAACTTAACAGGATCATAGACATGTACTATCTGAGTGTTAATCTATAACCACAGGTATCTGGTTAACCCTGAAATTTATAAAGATAGTCACGTAGAATTATGTGGGCATCGAGACAGTATATCTGCCCTTACATTATCCGACCCACGGATAGCTCGTATCGAGAAGCGAAAAGGTTGAAGAGCAATAGCATATCTAGTGGACCTTGAGCTCTTCAGATCCTTACTTTGAATAGCGGTTAGAGCCTTTTGATCAGTTTTTACAATAAAATGCGCACCAAGAAGGAATCTCTGAAGTTTAAGAATCGCCCAGACCATAGCTAATAACTCTCGGTCTAGTACAGAGTAATTCCGTTCTGCCGCATTTAGCTTCCTAGAGACATACATCACCGGATGCAGAGTTTCAGAATACTCTTGCATCAATGCGGCTCCGATTCCTATGGATGAAGCATCACTGCGAAGAACAAAAGTCTTATCCGCAGTGGGTAGCCTCAGGATAGGTGGAGAAGAAAACAGATCCTTAATCCTATCTAGTGAGGATTGGCATTCTTGAGACCAACGTACAATATTAGGTGACCCCTTCTTCAATAGTGTAGAGAGAGGTGCTGTAATAGATGATAGATTAGGGATGAACCTACCATAACATTGTATTAAGCCTAATAGGCTACGAACTTGCTTCTTTGTTTTGGGAGTAGTAATATTGAGAATTTTAGTGGTGTTGTTGTAAATCCGTCCGCAGGAGACCATGACCAACACGATGACCCAAAAAAGAAATCTCGCTAAAGCCCACAAAGGCTTTTGACGGTTTGGCCGTCAAATTATGCGAGCGTATGATAGACAATAGGTCAACAAGACTGTTAAATAACCTCTTTTTTGAATTCCACCAGAGTTAAATGCTGTTTCTATATATACTGTTGAATGGTGTATAGATATGAAGTTGTATTGTTCCTTGTTCACACTGACATCAACTATTTACAGGACCACAGTGTTAAGAGGTATGGTGGTCTGTGGAAGCTCCAATGTTAAAGACTTGTTGTTGGCCCCAGCGTTGCTCGTCAGAGTGGTTGTTAGGAATAGGAATATCAACTCGACCTACGCAGTGGTGTGTAGACATAGAGTGAGAGTATAATACGCGAATGATGAAAGAGTTCGAAGAGTTGATAAATGTTCTTTTTCTCACTCATGTATGGCTGGAAGTCATCGACGCCAACTGCTGTGTACTTTTTGTTACAGTTTAATTGGACGTACACATTCGACAGCACGGATACAGTGACAAATCACAGGTTGGCATAATACATCATGGTACAATTGATAAATGGTCTTGCAATTATACATGGGCACTCGTTGAATCATAGCATAATGGAATGTCAGTAGACAAGCACTCAGTATTGCCCATATATATATATCATCTGAGTTTACTGACAAAGCACGTCAGTTTATAAACAATATTCAAGATGGCTTCTAGACCTAACCTCGTCTAGCGAAGATTCCTTTAAATAATGTTCAGCACATATTTTTCATATAATCATATTGAACCGCTAGTAATGGGTTCTCATCTGTAGCAGTGATCTCTGGACTCATCAAGCGATAGTACGGGGCTACCCTTTTCTCTTCTTGAAAGTCACAAAATATTTGGATACAAGATGGCTTCTGGTGAGCTGTCACTCACGTTTGGATACAGACAATGAATCTGTATTAAAGTTAGTCATTCATTAAATGTTCTCATTGCTCTGTAGATTCTATCATGATACAATTGACTTCATCATACAAGATATAGTGCTGCTAGAAATGAATGTCATCTTCATCTAGTTAAATATTCTCTCAGACGTACAAATCGTGCGTCTGCCTATCGAAAACGATGGCTTCGTAAGAGAGTTCATAAGAAGTGCTTTTGTTACCTTGGTATCAGAAATATGATTCTGCCATTCCTTGGCAATAAGAATAAACACTGGGGTAAAGCATACACGATAGGTCTAAACGACTATCACTTTCCCCATTAATCTTGAGATCACTTTTCCCGGCGACAAGCCGATACAGAAAAACACGACAGCCCCCCATCATCAGGGCGAAGCCAAAACACACCTCTCTAGCCACACATCCGCTGAACAGCCTTTGACCTTTCTAGCGACAAAGAACATATAGTTTGGCTTAGATATGTAAAGATATGCAGATATAAGACAGACTCGTCCTACCTAGACAAACACTGCACATAAATTCAGGCCATAGATATTCTGAAGCAAGAACAATCTATTTCTACCCAAACAAAGAATAAATCGCAGTAAAACTGGATTCGTCCGCGGAGTTCGATCTGAGACTCCTTTCAAGGGGAAGTAACTCAATATTGACTTTTCCTTAAGCAAAAAAGTTTCTATTTTGTTTACAAAATATTTGCGAACATAACAAGCATACAAATGTATTATATTGCAAGATATCAAAGACTGCACGTAACAGTCTTACCACACCTCCCGGGGAAAAAAAATGAAACTTTTTTTTTTGAAATACATCTAGGAGCAACGTACAATAGGCTCACAACGCATGAATACTGCGCAGATGCAAATATCAGGAATAAATATAACGCCTAATATGAGGCTAAGTCGACTTATGAAGCGACTGGTGAGAATGTATCTCATAATCTGAGAGAAATTATTTCTCTACAAGTAAATTTTTCCAGGAGGGTCTGATCCACGTATAATACAATTATGGCAATTATACAATGCATAAAAAATTTCATACCATAATTTCGTATTAGATATCTTAAATTTATGATTTATAAAGAAAAATCATTAAAGAACAGCGGTGAATAAATATCAATGAACCGCTAAGTAGTGATACAATCATTATATTATTAAATTACAAATGTGTATCTATCGTGATATGGAAAGGAACTACTATAGACCTAGACATATTAAGACATCTAAGACCTAATAGTTATGTGGAATCATGTGGGCATCTTGACAGAATGTCTGCCATCACATTATCTGATCCACGAATAACTCGCACAGAGAAATGAAAAGGTTGAAGAGCAATTGCATATCGAGTAGACCTCGAGCTCTTCAAATTCTTACTCTGTATAGCAGTAAGAGCTTTTTGGTCGGTTTCTACTATGAAATGTGCGCCTAGAAGGAATCTTTGTAGTTTGAGAATTGACTAAACCATAGCTAATAGCTCACGGTCTAAAACCGAATAATTCCTTTCTGCCGCATTAAGTTTTCTGGAAATATACATTACAGGATGCAGAGTTCCAGAGTACTCTTGCATTAGTGCCGCTCCAATCCCAGTGGATGAAGCATCACTACGAAGAACAAATGTCTTATCTTTAGTAGGTAACACTAAAATAGGTGGTGTTGAAAACAATGTTTTAATCTTATCCAAAGAGGATTGGCATTCCTGGGACTATTGGACCATATTAGGCGAACCTTTCTTTAGAAGTGTAGAAAGAGGTGCCATGATAGAGGATAGATTCTGAATGAATCTGCCATAAAATTGAATAAGACCTAACAGACTTCTCACCTGTTTTTTAGTCTTAGGGATAGAGATGTTAAGTATCTTACTAGTATTATGGTCCTCTGTCTTTAGGAAACCATGACCAACTCGGTGGCCTAGGAAAGAAATTTCGCAAAAACCAATATAGGCTTTAGAGGGTTTCGCTGTCAGGTTGTGCTCGCGCAAAGTAGACAGCAATTCATCTAATCCTGAATAGTGATCTTCCCAAGTATCGCTGAAAAGACAGATGTCGTCTAGATATGCAATGACATCTGACCGATAAGATAGGATTCGGCGCATCATGCGTACAAATGTAGCTGGTGCATTCATAAGACCGAAAGGCATAAAATTCCATTGGAACAAACCTCTAGGTGTTGAAAAAGCCGTGAGAGGTTTGGCGCGTTCAGATAAAGGAACTTGCCAATATCCTTTAGACAAATCAAGTTTAGTGAAAAAATGAGATTTGGAGAGTCGAGTAAGTAGCTCTTCCAGTAAAGGCATAGGTTCAGCATCGAACTTCGTTACTTGATTCAATTTGCGATAGTCAACGCAAAGACGTATGTTATTGTCTTTTTTCCGAACAATAACCATCGGCGAAGAATATGCAGAGGTGGATGGTTTGATTATTTTCAAATCTATCATCTCATCCAACTCTTTCTCGACCTGTGCTTGAAAATGTATAGGGATAGGATAAGGTCTAACCCTAATAGGAGTATGGTCAGTTAGAACAATGTCATGTTCAATGACATGAGTTTGTCCAGGGATGTCAGTGAGTACATCCTGAAATGTTTGCAACATAGTTGAAACTTGTCGCTGTTCTCCTAGAGACAAATCAGGAGAGACAGTAACGTTCTTCCATGATTCACTGGAATGAAGTGGGATCATTGGAAGAGGAAGATTTACATCTGAAAAACTCGTTTCCTCATCCTGTATCACGGACAGTGATGAGTAATGACCATGTTGTACCGGAGAATCGTCCGTTGCTTGGAAAATGGGTTGTAAATAATCCGGACGTTCATGGAATTCAGTAAGCATATTGATGTGGAAGGTTTTATGCTTCCCATCAATATCGACAATATAGTCGACATCGGAAATTTTCGATATTATATCGTACGGACCTTTCCAAGAAATAAGTTATCTGTTTTCCCTACAAGGTAGTAATACAAATGCTTTGTCACCAGGACAAAGTTGTCGTAAGCATCTCTTCTTATTGGCAAATTGCCTTGCCTTCTGTTTCGCAAATTCGGAAGAAGAAGTTGCTAATTTGCATGCTTCGATAATCTTTTGTCTCAACGCGATGACATATTCGTAAGATGACTTTGTGTCATCGTCAATATTGTCAGCTGTTATGAGATCATGGAGCAAAGACATAGGACCGCGCGGACGCGCGCCAAATACAAGTTCAAAGGGAGAAAACCCTGTATGTTCATTGGGGACCTCTCTGTAAGCGAAGAGTGCCGCAGGTAAAACTCTGTCCCAGTCTTGAGGATGATCCTCAGTTATCTTCCCTAGTAAGTTTTTAAGTGTTCTATTAAGGCTTTCGACCATCCCATTAGACATTGGATGGTAGATACTACTTAAAGATCTATCTATCTGCAGAGTAGACATTACTTGAGACATGGTATCTGATATTAGTTGGGTGCCATGGTCTGATAATATCTCTCCGGGGAAACCCAGACGAGAGAATATAAGCCAAAGAGCATCTGCAATATCAGCAGTAGTAATTCTCTTCAGAGGAATAGCCTCTGGCCAACGTGTGCACATATCAACACACGTCAAGATAAACTGATGTCCTCTGGCAGACTTGATCTTAAATGGACCAATAATGTCTATGGCCATTTTTTGAAACGGCCGAATAGGGATGTCAGCAGCCTGAATGGGTGCAGCATGGCGTGGACCTTTGGATTTAACTTCCTGACATACTTTACAAGATCGACAATAAATCCGTATGTTCTTTTTTACCAATGGCCAAAAGAAAGCCGCAAGAACTCTTGACTTAGTACGGGAAAAACCCATGTGTCCAGCACACTGAGAGTCGTGAGCGTGCTGCAAAATTTTAACTCTCAAATTCTTGGGAACCAGGATTTGAGAATGACTTGACGTAATGGAGTCTTGAACCATACGTACAAGTACGCCATTCTTCTTTGTAATCCAAGATTTACGACTTGTGTCTTTATTCGGATCACCTTTAGTTGCAAGAATGAAGAATTTCTTCAGAGTGGGATCATCTTCTTGCTGTTTTATAAACGAGTCACGAGAAATTACCAAGGGATCATCTTGGTTATGCACTTCATTATCTTCAGTAGATGAAGTTTGAGGCATATTAAGAGCTTGAGCTCTAGTGACTACAGCGTTAGCAATCTGCATGTTTTGCTTTTCCCACGCGGAAATTTGTTGCGGAGTGCATTCTTTGACTCCATGAATGCGACCGATGATAAGATCAGCGATCGGATTCGGCAAAAGACATGCGTGTACATCTCCTGTGAAGAAAGGAGTAGCAATCCTAATGATAGCAGTAGAGTATTTCTCTAATGTGCCGCCAAATGTTACACATTTGAATACTTGTCCAGTGGCACGAGAAGGATCTACGAGTGATTGCCTAACACCAATTGTGGTGCATCCAGAATCAAATAGAACGGAGACTGAATTGTTATGTACTAAACCCTTATGTAGGACAAGACAACCTCTTCCATCATGCGCGACTGATGCAGGAAGAGCAGGAAGAGGATGGCCGCAGCTTAAAGTAGACACTGTGGTTGGCTCAAATAATGTTTTGCATTGGGGCACTGAGATGCTCTCCCAAAATCAAAAGCGGAACATGCCATATTACTAGCGTCATTATTATCTTTACTCTGTTTATAGGCTTCATGAGACTCTTGCTGTGCAGAGTTTGCCTGAAAATGTGGTTTATGTCTTCTGTTTTGAGATCTACCTCGGTTATTATTTCCTCTGTAGTTATTGTTACCTCTATTGTAACCCCTATTTGGGTTTGAGTCATAGTTCTCTTGGTTACCATTATCATATTCATTATAATGAGTATCCCTGTAATTATGATCTTGTTGACTCCAAGACGGATAACACGGATAGTTTCTACAATTACTTCCTCTACGGAAATTCCTATAATTATGACCACCCCTGTGTCGAGAGCTATCAGCTCGTCTACAATTCTTCGAAGAAGAACCCTGAAATGATTGGTTACCTTGGTTTTGATAACTATTATGGTTACCTATTTTTTCAAATCTGTTTTGCGGTCCCTGAAATCTGTGTGAATAATTGGGATTGTATGGTGTTGCTGAAGCAACTGGCATACTCTCCTTAATCTTAGTGTTGCCAAAAGTCACGTCGGGGTGTGCAGTGACATATTGGGAACAATATTCTTCCATTTCCTTTAGTGATTTGGGTTTACGCTCATGTATAAATTCAAGGAATGGTTTGTTAACACATGACATAATCTTATCTCTGAGCAACAAATCCATAAGTCCTTCATACGTTTTTTCTGTTTTGGAAAGCTCAATCCAACGATCAACTGTGAGACGTGCCTTTGCAATGAATTCTGAGAATTCTACACCTGTCTCAGGCACCATCGTCTTAAAGAAAAGGCGATAGCTTCCTCACTTAGCTGGTATTTTTTTTATCAAAGCCACCCTAATGACATCATAATTATCCTTATCTGCTTCTTCTACAAGGCATAACCTAGTCAGAGATTCACCTTTCAAGTTTTCTGCTAATTGGTTAGCATATTGTGATTTATCCACATTATGAGTACGACAAGAACGTTCAAATCTATCCAGCCAGAATGTAATATCGTCACTGGACTGATTGAACGATGGAACCTTAACCTTGTAAGTAGAAGGTTTACCATTACCACTAGATGCCTGATTAACATTACTCATACTTGTCAATCTTAATTTCTCTAACTCAAATTCATGTTCTCTTATTGCTTTTTTTTCTTCAGCTTCTCTGTCTAATCTTTTTTGTTCAGCTTCACTGTCTAATCTTTTTTGTTCAGCTTCCCTGTCTAATCTTTTTTGTTCAGCAGCAGCTTCTCTTTCTAATTTTTTTTGTTCAGCTTCAAATCTCCTTTCCTCCACCTGCATCTGCAATTTCTTTTGTTCAGCAGCAGCAGTAGCTTCTCTGTCTAGTCTTTTCTCTTCAGCTGCTAATCTTCTCTCTTCAGCTGCTAATCTTTTCTCTTCAGCTAGAGTTTTTCTTTCCTCTGCAGCAGCAGCTAATGTCTTGTCATATTAAGCAACTGCCCATTCTTCTAATTGTTGACCAGTCTTATCAAGGGATTTCCCTTGTGCAATGAAGTATTCTAATGTAGACATGATGTCTAACAATAATACTAATTACCTGAAACAATAATAATACCACAAGTTCTTAATGACTTGATTAATCAGTACACTATCTCAATCTCAGTGGGTCACAAGCCTTAATAATGTCTTGTATTATTTCTTGTATACCAGTAATAATAATGAAGTACTGGTTTATACCATAATCCAAGTGCAGTGCACAAGCAATAGTGTCTTATGAAATATACCTATATAACACATATGTCAACCAACAGCATACATAAAGTACAAATAAGACTGACAATACGAAAACGTTTGCAGAAATCAAATAAATCAAATAGGGAAATCAATGAAAATAATCACTGAGTCTGCAAGGAATAACAACACAAATGACGTCACAGTATATGAATATAAATTGTGAATAGAACTGAAAGATAGAAAAGGGTAGACCAACAAATTACAAACAAATCAAAACAAAACTAAAGAACAAAGAAATATTACAAAAATAATAATAATTACAGTCTTCACAGCTAACACAAATAGCAACTAGTTGTTGCAAGCAAATTTCCAATTAAGGAAATTGCACCTAAAGAAAACCCCCACAACGGACCCTCTATGACGTGGGATATTCTGTTGTGGGGACACCACCCAACCTAAACACAACCCGCTGACATATAAACTAATATACTATACAAACAAATAACATATAACATATAATCATCAATGCATATATCATGTGTGTAATATATAAAGCACTGTGTTGCAGATAGGATGCTCAGTTATACATTAAATAATGAAATGTGTTGGAAAGAGTTTCAGTTCTGAAATATAATGGCACAGTTTCTGAATAAACAAAGTAAACTGCCACTTTAATCAATACTAGATTTTTTATTTAATCTATTACAATGTTCAACAATATGAGTATCGGAAGGTCCAACGATGAAATTTACGCACTTATGTTCAACAATACTGCAACAATAGAACAGTTTATGGCCTTCAAAGTATCATCTCTGTACTGTGAAACTCTGTAATGTCTAAGCGTAAAAATGTCAACAACGCTGACCTAGATACTGCATTCACTTGATAGGTCACGTGACAAAGTGTTGACAAAGAGCAAACTAATTTTGCAAGTGTGTCGTATCAGCCACAGGAAACGGTCTGGTATCGGTAGTCTGTTGACTTCTCAACTTCTGCGAGGTCAAACCCAGAAAGCTGGCTCACCAGTGTTAAATAACCTCTTTTTTGAATTCCACCAGAGTTAAATGCTGTTTCTATATATACTGTTGAATGGTGTATAGATATGAAGTTGTATTGTTCCTTGTTCACATTGACATCAACTATTTACAGGACCACAGTGTTAAGAGGTATGGTGGTCTGTGGAAGCTCCAATGTTAAAGACTTGTTGTTGACCCCAGCGTTGCTCGTCAGAGTGGTTGTTAGGAATAGGAATATCAACTCGACCTACGCAGTGGTGTGTAGACATAGAGTGAGAGTATAATACGCGAATGATGAAAGAGTTCGAAGAGTTGATAAATGTTCTTTTTCTCACTCATGTATGGCTGGAAGTCATCGACGCCAACTGCTGTGTACTTTTTGTTACAGTTTAATTGGACGTACACATTCAACAGCACGGATACAGTGACAAATCACAGGTTGGCATAATACATCATGGTACAATTGATAAATGGTCTTGCAATCATACATGGGCACTCGTTGATGCATAGCACAATGGAATGTCAGTAGACAAGCACTCAGTATTGCCCATATATATATATATATATATCATCTGAGTTTACTGACAAAGCACGTCAGTTTATAAACAATATTCAAGATGGCTTCTAGACCTAACCTCGTCTAGCGAAGATTCCTTTAAATAATGTTCAGCACATATTTTTCATATAATCATATTGAACCGCTAGTAATGGGTTCTCATCTGTAGCAATGATCTCTGGACTCATCAAGCGATAGTATGGGGCATCCCTTTTCTCTTCTTGAAAGTCACAAAATATTTGGATACAAGATGGCTTCTGGTGAGCTGTCACTCACGTTTGGATACAGACAATGAATCTGTATTAAAGTTAGTCATTCATTAAATGTTCTCATTGCTCTGTAGATTCTATCGAAAACGATGGCTTCGTAAGAGAGTTCATAAGAAGTGCTTTTGTTACCTTGGTATCAGAAATATGATTCTGCCATTCCTTGGCAATAAGAATAAACACTGGGGTAAAGCATACACGATAGGTCTAAACGACTATCACTTTCCCCATCAATCTTGAGATCACTTTTCTCGGCGACAAGCCGATACAGAAAAACACGACAGCCCCCCCATCATCAGGGCGAAGCCAAAACACACCTCTCTAGCCACACATCCGCTGAACAGCCTTTGACCTTTCTAGCGACAAAGAACATATAGTTTGGCTTAGATATGTAAAGATATACAGATATAAGACAGACTCGTCCTACCTAGACAAACACTACACATAAATTCAGGCCATAGATATTCTGAAGCAAGAACAATCTATTTCTACCCAAACAAAGAATAAATCGCAGTAAAACTGGATTCGTCCGCGGAGTTCGATCTGAGACTCCTTTCAAGGGGAAGTAACTCAATATTGACTTTTCCTTAAGCAAAAAAGTTTCTATTTTGTTTACAAAATATTTGCGAACATAACAAGCATACAAATGTATTATATTGCAAGATATCAAAGACTGCACGTAACAAAGACCTCGATATTGATCTTCCCAGGAATCACTAAAGAGGCAAATATCGTCCAAGTACGCAATGACATCAGGACGATGAGAAAGGATACGACGCATCATGCGTACGAAAGTAGCTGGGGCATTCATAAGGCTGAACGGCATGAAGTTCCATCGGAACAGCCCCCTAGGTGTTGAGAAAGCAGTAAGAGGTTTGGCTCGTTCAGTGAGGGGAACCTGCCAATAACCTTTGGACAAGTCGAGTTTGGTAAAGAACCTAGAATTAGAAAGCTTAACGAGTAGCTCCTCTAATAAGGGCATAGGTTCAGCATCGAATTTCGTTACCTGGTTCAATTTACGATAATCGACGCAAAGACGTATGTTATTGTCTTTTTTACGGACAATAACCATAGACGAAGAATATGACGAAAATGATGGTTCAATTATTTTCATCTGTATCATTTCCTCCAATTCTTTCTCGACCTGTGTTTGGAAGTGTAAAGGAATAGTATAAGGTCGGACTCTGATAGGATTATGATCAGTGAGTATTATATCGTGCTTAACAATTGATGTTCGTCCAGGAATGTCAGTGAGAACATCCTGAAAAGTATGTAAAAGGGAAGAAACGTGTTGTTGTTGCTCAGCAGACAACTCTGAAGAAACAGTCACATTTTCCCAAGATTCTGTAGAATGCAGTGGGATTACGGATAGAGGAAGATTTACGTCTGAGAAAGTAGATTCCTCTTCTTGTATGACTGACAGAGATGTGTAATGACCATGCGGGACTAGCGAATCGTCCGTCGCTTCATAAATAGGTTGTAGGTAATGTGGACGTTCATGAAATTCGGTTAGCATGTTGACATGAAAAGTTTTATGTTTTCTGTCCACATCGACGACATAGTCGACATCAGAAATTTTAGAGATGATAGTGTAAGGACCTTTCCATGTAATAAGAAGTCTATTTTCTCTACAAGGCAGTAGTACAAGTACCTTGTCACCAGAAAAGAGTTGACGTAAACATCGTTTTTTTATTTATGAAGTTTCTTGCTTTCTGCTTAACAGACTCGGATGCAGAGGTAGCTAATCTACATGCTTCAATAATTGTCTGCCTTAAAGCAATTACATATTCGTAAGAGGATTTAGTGTCTTTGCTGACATTCTCAGCAGTTATTAGGTCGTGCAGCAATAACATGGGAAGGCACGGTTGCGCACCAAAGACAAGTTGGAATGGAGAAAAACCTGTATGCTCGTTAGGGACCTCTCTATACGCAAAGAGAGCAGCTGGTAAGACCCTGTCCCACTCCTGAGAATGATCCTCAGTTATCTTTCCTAGCAAACCCTTGAGCGTTCATTTGAAACGTTCAACTAAACCGTTTGACATTGAATGATAGATACTGCTTAAAGACCTTTCAATCCTGAGTGTAGACATCACCTGAGACATAGTGTCTGATATTAATTGTGTGCCATGATCCAATAAGATTTCATTGGGAAATCCTAAACGTGAGAATACTAGCCAAAGAGCGTCTGCAATATCGGCAGTAGAAATGCTCTTGAGAGGGATAGCCTCTGGCCAACGAGTACACATGTCAACGCATGTTAAGATAAATTGGTGTCCTCTGGCCGACTTGATTTTGAAAGGACCAATAATATCTATCACCATCTTTTGAAAGGGACGGATAGAATTGTCCGCAGCCTGGATAGGTGCTGCATGGCGTAGACCGCGTGATTTAACCTCTTGGCATATCTTGCAAGAGCGACAATACATACGTATATCTTTATTTACGTGTGGCCAAAAGAATGAGGCAAGAACCCTTGATTTGGTACGGGAAAATCCCATATGTCCTGCGCATTGAGAGTCGTGAGCATGTTGTAGGATTCGAACTCTCATACTCATAGGTACTAGAATTTGCGAATGAGTAGACGCAGTAGAATCTTGCACCATGCGGACTAGTACTCCATTCTTTTTAGAAATCCAAGATTTACGATTTGTGTTCTGGTTTGGATTCACATTCTTAACTTGTTGGAAGAATTTTTCCAAAGAAGTGTCATCTTGTTGGAGTTTTATAAAAGACTCCTGGGAAATCACCGAGTGATCATCATGGTTATGCACTTCTTCAGTTTCGGTAGATAGAGTTTGAGAAATATTTGGAGCTTGTGCTCTTGTAGTGACTGCATAAGCAGCCTGAATGTTTTGTTCTTCCCAGATAGTAATCTGCTCCGGGGTACACTCTCTAACTCCGTGTATACGTCCAACGATAAGGTCCGCTATAGGATTCGGGAGCAAACATGCGTGAACATCTCCCGTGAAAAACGGAGTATCTATGTGGATAATAGCAGTGGAATACTTTTCGAGTGACCCACCGAATTTCACACATTTTACTACTTTCCCAGTGGCACTGCAAGGATTTATGAGAGATTGTCTAACTCCAATAGTAGTGCATCCAGAATCAAAGAGAACTGAGACTGGATTATTGTTCACTAAACCTTTATGTAGAATAAGAGACCCTCTCCCGTCATGCGCAGCTGCGGCAGGAAGAGCGGGTAGAGAATGACCACAACTCAAAGTAGATATAGTTGTAGGTTCAAATAAAGTTGTGCATTGTCGGCACTTAGATGCTCTTTCAAAATCGAAAGCATAGCAAGCATTAGCATTAGAGGTACTATTACCATTATCACCCTGATTATGATTATATTGGGCTTCTTGTTGAGCAGAGTAAGCATGGTGACATGATCTATTATTATGTTGCAATTTACCGCGAGTATTATTTCTCTTGCAACCATTGTTATTTAGTCTATTGCAACTATTGTTCTGATTTGAACCACAGTTTCCCTGGTTGTAATTGTCATTTTCACATTGATCAGAATATCACTTAGATGTGTTTTGTTGCCTACCTGAAAAGTTATTATAGCTTCTATTACCTCTATTGTAGTAACCTCTTTTAAAGTTCCTATAATTACTAGGACCAAAATATTGAAGACTTCTAGATTGCCTCAAATTCCCTGAGGATGAATCATTCCGTGATGGACCCCATTGTTTCTGTCCAAAATCACGATTACTACTCCTATCAAAATTGCGTTGAGCACCTTGATATTTATGACGAAAATTAGGACCATAGGGTGCTGCTGACGCCACAGGTAAACCTTCTTTGCTTTTATAATTAATAACAGTTACCTCTGGGTGTGCAGTGACATGCTGGCAACAATATTGTTCCATATCTTTTATGTTCGTAGGCTTACGTTCATGTAAGAATGCAAGAAAAGACTCATTAACCGATGACATGACTTTGTCACAAAGCAATAAGTCCATAAGGGCTTCATATGTGTGTTCAGTCTTCGAAAGTTCAACCCAACGTGTGAATGTAAGACGTATCTTTGAGATAAATTCTGAAAATTCTACCCCAGTTTCTGGAAGCATAGTCTTAAAGCAAAGACGATAACCGTCTTCATTGAGCTGATATTTCTTTAACAAGGCCGCTTTGGCAACCTCGTAGTTAAATTTGTCAGGCCCTTCCACCATACTTATAGTATTTAATGCATCACCTTTAAGTATTTCACTCAATTGTGCAACATATTGCGATTTGTCTACCTTATGAGTTTCGCATGAAGGTTCAAATCTATTCAGGTAGAACGTTATATCATCACAGGTAGCGTTGAAAGCAGGTAATTTAACCTTATAAGTACCAGCATTCATCTTACTAGAAGATGTTTGGTTATTTGAATCATTTTGGGAATTACTTATATTTCCCAACTTTATTTTCTCCAGTTCCATAGCTAAGCCTCTCTCGTCGTGCAACATTTTTTGTTTTTCAGACTCAGCCTCTCTTTCTAATTTCTGTTTCCTCTCTTCAGCTTCTAACTTCTGTTTTTCCATTTGGAATTTTCTCTCATCTGCTTCGTTTTGCTGCTGAATTTTTCTCTCTTCAGCTTCTAATTTCTGTTTTTCCATTTCCATTTGGAATTTTCTCTCATCTGCTTCCTTTTGCTGCTGAATTTTTCTCTCATCTGCTTCTTTTTGCTGCTGAATTTTCTCTCTTCAGCTTCCAATTTTTGTTTATCCATTTCCACTTGGAATTTCCTCTCTTCAGCTTCCATTTGCAGTTGAATTCTTTTCTCTTCCATTTTCTGTTTCTTTTCTTCAGCTTTCTGCGCCTTGGCATATTCAGCAAGAGCAAATTCCCTTACTTCCTCATCAGTCATTTTAAGGGATCTCCCTTGCTCAATGAAATAGTCCAAGGTAGACATTATGTCTAATAATATGGTATAACACCTTGTAAAATATTTATCAACTGAATAACTCACTTTGTATCAGTCACACTGTCCCAACTTAGTGGGTGACAAGTCTTTATACCAGAACTTGTATAATTACCTTACTTGTCACTAATATAATTACTCAATTGTATACATAATGTGCATAATATTATTGACAGTGTATAATAGCATATACGATACACACAAACATAACAGGGACAAGATATAAATCACAAATGAAAACGTTCGCAGAAATCAAAAGAACATTAAAGGTGAACTAAAGAGAATGTTACAAAAAATGTAATGACAACTGCGAATAATACGATGAAACAATGACAAAACAGGATATAAATATAAAGGTGTATAGAAATAAATGATAGGAAAGAGAAGGAAGACTAATACAAACAATACAACTCAAAACTAAAAACGGAAAAAATAAACGAAAACAACACTAACACATCTCGTCACAACTAAACAAAAATAGCAACCAAAAGTCGCTAGCGATTTCCACAGAGGGAAATTCGCACTGGTCCCTAAAGAACGCTCACAGAAGGCCCTCGGTTAAGTGGGATACCCTACTAAAGTCACCGCCCAACCTTGCCCGCAAAATATCAATATAAATATTACATATTACACAAAAAACATGTACCATGAAACAAAATATAGTGCTCTGAGGAAAGCTCAATTAGATCACAATACAGAGGCACAGCTTACAAACAACATAAAGCCACTTATCTTAACTGGCGAAAGAAAATCCTCGCCTCGAGAATAACAACGGTGAAGTCCTCAGCAAACACCGTTCAGCGAAGAGAAGATCCAACGCTGAAGGAATACAGCAATGACGAAAACAGGCACTGTCCTTCAAACTACCAGCAACGATGAAAACAGGAACTGTTAACACAGGTGCAAGTACGGACATCTGACGTTGGCTGGAACAATGAATTCTTGTGAAGTAATGATCTGGTGTAGAAACCTTCTGGACAACGCCAGGTATTTGCAACAATGACAAAAAATTGCAAAGATGCCAGGAAGACGATAATGTCAATGACGAATCAACACAGGAACGTCATAGAAGGACATGGTGCATTTGGTAACGCTATATTGCCTTTCACAGTGACATGGACATCACCCGATAGCGTCAATGGAACATAGATCAACATCATCAAGGACGTAGCGAACAGTTGCATGGATCTTGAAAAAAACGCATTTCGTAGGTAACGTTTCAATGACTGGAAGCCACCACTGTTGCGAGTGTGGTTGTACCGCTGTTGCAAGTGTGTACAATAGGCCTGGTTATACTGTAGAAGTGTAGGTGGTTGCTTGATGATACCATGCCGTTCATACCACACTCAGAAGTCATGAAGCATTGAAAACGACTGTTGACGTTTCAGACATTTATTACGAACAACAGTAACATACGCTGACATAGAACGATTACTGTCATGTAAGCACATATAATCATGTAGATAGCAACAACGTATAATATTCAACATCATGGAGACTTTGCATGTAAACTTTGGCTGCAACAAATAAGCCACGCTACTGGTGCCGCTTCATAAGACTACTGTTCTTTGTTCCCCATGACCAAGCAGGTCAGGTAGATCTAGGCTACCACATCAGCCGCACTAATGGCGGACTGCTTCAAAATATCTAGCTCAGTTTCTTCTGTATAATATATAACTCCTCACCCGGAGTAAGCCACCTTAGCAATAAAGTTCTGGGCTTCACATGAGCCGTACAAGCAGCGTGATTTTCAGCAATAAAGTTCTGGGCTCCACCTGAGCCGTACAAGCATCGTGATTCTCAAAATGGTCAATATCAGTTTCTCCTATTTAATATCTCCGCATTAGGAGAAACCCACCTTAATGAAGTACTTGATTCCTCTTGACCAGACAGGTCATGTAGGTCTAACCTACAAGGAATAAGCCGTATAAACGGCAAGGTTCCTTCAAAGAAATGGCTAACATCTGTCTCCTTTACTCAGTATATCTACGCATTAGGAGAAAGCCATCTTAATACTGTTCTTGGCAATAATATAAGATTCAAAAAAAGTCTCTTTACCTGTCTGCCATTTAGAAATAATACACAACACATTTCTTCCCATCCATGGCTATACAATCACCACCCAGAATAATCACAGGGGAAAATACAATATCATTTAACACCTAACAAAGGCTCCATTCCCCAGAATTATAGACAGAGACGAGCGCTAACCTCTTGTCAGCTCGGAGACTTTTCCACGACTGCCCGGAAAGCCATTCTTCAATTTCCCGCGCAAGTTTTTTGCGCATGTGTAAGCCCAAAGTAGCTAGCCACGGAACAATCTAGACCTTTCCGTGAAATCAGAGCCAGACCGCTCCATATAAGGCCAGCTGAATGATCGATATCCTAAGATAGACATACAGAATAGTTGACATCGTCCAGACAAGGGAGAGAACCGCTAAATCTCATCCTGAACTAAAAAGTATTAATTAATGGTTTCCCTTTGACCACAAAATAAACAATACATATATTCCTATCTTAACATAGTACAGTACAAACTCATCTAGGAACTTATACAGCTTCTGGTGTAATGGCTTCGGCGTTGTACTGGCGACCAGGTGTTCATGGTTCAAACCCGGGCGTCGGCGTTTGAAGAAATGTTTACGGCCGGAAATTTGACTGAATAGCCTGAACGGCTCCTGTGATAAACCCTCTGTGGATGGGAAGGAGCTAAGCTCCTGACCGGGTTGGAAGGAAAGTCCTCAGGTTCCCCAGCCTCGCAATGACATGTCATTGGGCCGAAGGGCTGAAAGCCCAAGTGCCGCTGGTTAAGGAAAAAAAAAAAAAATACAGCTTGACTATACCTTTGATGCCAATACACCATTACTCTTTTCAGAGAATGGAGTATTTCTTGTAAGACCAGTCTCTTATCTGGCACTATCCTGGTATCATCTGATACATTCTATACTGCTCAAAAAAAGTTAAAGGACACTTTCAATTTTTAAGTCATTTCAACTAAGCTGTTTTTTTAAAAAAACCAGAACACTCAGTCAAAAAAGTGTTGCTACATTTTGTTACATACTTAAACAATGTTTGTTAATCTGACAATAAATCAAATCTGTGTTACGTGTGGGTACCTCCAAGGTCAATCAAATGTACGTGGTGGAAAGGGAAATAATGCATGTTTGAAAATGCTTCCTATGGCAAAGCCTGTTGATAACATTGCTGAAATTTGCTTTTCCCGTGCAAGTTGTGACTATAGTGAACACATGTCACCCACTTTTCGGAAGGAACGGGCAATGGGTATGTTTGTAACATTTACCATTCTAGCCATGGCTCAGCGAAGACGCTTGACCAATGTTGACAGATGGCGAGCGATGGCATGGCTGCAGGATGATGTAGGGCTGCGAGAAGTTGCTAGGAGATTAGGAGTTGCCCACTCTGTCATGCAAACTCTGCGTGATCGTTATAATGCAACCGGCAGTGTCGCAGAACAACGCAAGTCAGGACGTCCAAGGTCTACCACAAGACGGCAAGACACATTTGTTGTTGTATTGGCTCTCAGACAAAGAACAATCACAACATACCCATTGCCCGTTCCTTCCGAAAAGTGGGTGACATGTGTTCACTATAGTCACGACTTGCACGTGAAAAGCAAATTTCAGCAATGTTATCAACAGGCTTTGCCATAGGAAGCATTTTCAAACATGCATTATTTCCCTTTCCACCACGTACATTTGATTGACCTTGGAGGTACACACACGTAACACAGATTTGATTTATTGTCAGATTAACAAACATTGTTTAAGCATGCAACAAAATGCAGCAAAACTTTTTTGACTGAGTGTTCAGGTTTTAAAAAAAACAGCTTAGGTGAAATGACCTAAAAATTGAAAGTGGCCTTTAACTTTTTTTTGAGCAGTATATTTGTCCAGGATAATATCACCATCATTATATCTTTCCTCTCACTACAGTTGCGTTGTGTCCGTTTATAGCGATAATTGCACCTTTCGGCCGACACACCCGACTTCAGCACGGCATTTTCCCAACTCTCTTCGCGAGACTGCAGTGATGCAGCCTGTTTCTAGGACCACCACTTGGAGGTGGAGTAGAGTCTTGGCCAGCTCTGATTGGCTGACTCTGACGCAAGCAGATAAGCTATGGGTCACTGACTGCATTTATTACTGTTGGTGCGCAAGAGTAGATGCAGTGTTATATTATATTTCAAGAATTATAAGTTATTAAGTTATTAGTGATATTTTTTGGACGGGGATGTCCAAAATGTATTGAAGGCACGTGTTGAAACATTTATAAACTTTTACGCCTAGTGTAGCAAACATTGACATCCGTGCTAGGTATCAGCCTTGAACAAAACTAAGATTCCCCGGTGTCGACCTGACATATGATAACTTCACAAATTGAAATGAGTTGTATCATAGTATACGATCAGACTATACGTAAAAGCAGATTAGTCAACCTATGACTAGTGATGAAACAACGAGAATGTAATAGCTTGAATGATCCAGACTACTTGAAACGTTTGAATGCGGAGATCTACGTTTGTTTCACGTTACTGTACATTTGTTAAAGAAACTGGAAGCACCATTAAAACTATTGAAAACCCATCGTGAGTTGAATTTCGAAATAGCATCAATGTACAGTGATGTTCTGATAAATAATAAACTGTCAGAAGGTAATATCCGAAGCAATGTCGATCATGTGTAGTCTAAACTACAATATGTAGGACCAGCAACGGTCAGCCCGCAATAATGGTGCACATATCTTTTTGATTGCTTCGAGTACGCAGTTCTTGCTTGGTGATGGTATTCGGCCAAAAATGTAGGAGAAATTCTCCTTAGGCAGGCTGTGTGGAAAGAGGACAATTTGGATATTTCCATTTCTGTTACTCCCCAACATTCCGCACAGTACAGAAGTACAGAAAGTGCGCAACGCCCATATAATCCTAATTTGATGTTTGTGTTGTAGTAAGAACGTGTTTTGACTGATCATCTAAATTTTTAACACATTAGATTTAAAAATTGCTCGCACAAATAATTTATTGCATTTAAAAATTACTATAATTTTATTTATGTGGACTTCTAGTTTGATTTATGTGCGTGTTTTAGGAGTATAAATTAACATTCATTTAGTGAGTCTAACTGACCACTTTGCTATTATAACACTTTAATTATCTCTTATCGTAGGGTGACTCGGGAGGTCCATTCACTTGCAAGGAGTCAGATGGTAAATATTACATATACGGCGTAGTATCTGCTGGGACTGACGCTATTTGTGGCAGTTCTCTGGGCATCTACACCAGGGTGTCTACGTTCCTGTCATGGATTAATAGCAAAACACAGTAGAGAATAATTACAAGAAAAACAAAATAAATCCACTGATTTATCCACAGTTTTTATTGTTTTGGTTCTAGCGTAGAGTTTTGAAACTTACCAACTTTGTAGAAAACATAACCAGGAAACTCTCACATTAAAGGTTTTCCAACAGTTGGGCTATAGTTGTATTCTTGATTGATTTGGTTTAGTTTTAAGGAATCACAACATTCTATCAATATTTTTGTGGTGGGTAGGTTCGCTCATTTTTACATTTTGCCAGGGCAGCGCCGTATGGTTTACCCTTACGATTTCCAACTGCCGTGGAATTTTTAACGAGCGCAACTTGCAGGGGTGGGGGTGTATGACATCATTAGGAACCACTAGTTCTGAAAAAGAATTTCCATCAATATATATAATTATATTCCTTGTTCTGAGAGCGAACACGGTAACTTTAGAATTAAATGCGGACACTATACCTTTTAACCATTTTTGAAAGGTTATTAAACTTGAAAATTTGTAAAAAGTTCACAATTCAGGTTTGTCATTTCTGTTTTCGTTAATTATATCTTGATGGATTTTTTTTTTAACCTATTATGTGTGTGTTTTACTCAAAACTGACCATAGTTTTCAATAATGATTCATTTCCATTGTTCGCTCATTACGGTAGGGTGACCATATTGTTCAACACAAAAAGGAGGACACATGCCATTTTGTTGGTCATAACAAGGAGGACGAGGGAGGACAATTTTTTTTTTTAAGTAGGACGAAAAGTAGGACACCTTTATTCAATAACTACAAGACACTGAAACATATTTTGTTAAACATTCAAACAGTAAGCTAAGGGACTATCCATAAAAGACGTCCACTTGAGAGGGGGGAGGGAGGTGTGTGTAAAAAGTGGACAACTGTGGACATGGGGGGAGGGGTATTTAAGTTGAAAGTGGACGTCAGTTCACAAACCACATGGTAACTCTCACTCACACATAGAAATCTATCAAGAGTAACAAACACTCTTATCTTCGAAAGCTTCTTACTGTCCAGCTAAACCCAAATAAACGTTCTTCGAATTGTGTCCCTCTTGCCAGGCCTTCCAATCCTTCTAGACTCAAAATCTATAATACGAAGAGGTTTTAACTTCTATGCTCCACTTCTCTGGAACAAACAACTTTAGTATATTAACTCTCTGGGAACCGACATCGCAATTATTGTTTAAGTATAGGTCGGTGATTAAAAATTTAAGCTCATATGTTTAATCAAGACCACGTGGAGTGGACGTCCCTTAGGGGGGAGGGGTCAATCAAAAGTGGGCAGAGATGGATATGGGGGAGGGGAGGGTCAAAAAATGACAGAATTTTGTGGACGTCTTTTATGGATGGCCCATAATAAAATCACAAAGATTTCTTGCCTACTTCAACAAAGTTTGGCTACGTATTAAATATGCATAGAAATTCGAGTATGAAAGCTCCTTGAAATTGTACTGCACAAGTAGAGTGCCTTTAGAGTGCCTACACTCAAAATGTTCATTTCTTTTGCCATCGACCCTGCATTACTGAAAAAAGTCTCTCAACATTGGCGTTGTGCCCAGGAATTGAAAAAATAAATTGTGCAAGTCTTAAGAATTTTGAATGCAATTCGACATTTCTCGATTGTTCAAAATATTTAGTCCATTTCTTGTGCTTTTCTGTTTCTATGTTTTTTTTTTTGTTTTTTTTTTAAATCGGCTGCACCTTTATTTGCTACTGATACAAAAGTGCAGCCTATGCATACAAGACATTCTGCTTCATACTCTTATCGACCACTGGAAAAGCACTGACATTTTTTTTTCAATTCTTCAGTGAACAAACACTTCCGTTTTGGCATTTTGGGCGGGTATCTGTAATACAAATATAATATAATGCCATTAATCAATGGTACATTCCATGTTAACGTTAAAATTATTTGTAAAGTGCAACAGAAGAGGTTTTAATTTGAAAAAACCCATTACTATACCAGTAACCACTCGTGTATTTTTTCATAAACAAATTGCAATAAATATAAAAGCAGTACGAACTAAGGTTAATATTATTTGTAATTTGCAATAGACAACGAAGTTATAAGTGACTAAATCCTGCCCCAAGTTCTTATTCATGCCGTTTTGTCTGTTATATTTTTCCCTAACAAATGCCAATAAACCTAAACAGCGATTAATCTGGGTTAAAATATGATAGTAATGTATTATAAACTATCAAACAACATGACAACTTACGGTGACGCTCAGTTAAGGCGCGAAAAGCCGGGCAAATCTGGCCAAATCTTTACGTCTGGTCACCCTACATTACGGAGAATAATTACTAAAAGTGTCCTTGCTGGAAGCCGGCACATTAATATTAATGTTCTCATG
The DNA here is from genome assembly GCA_024509875.1 of Oreohelix idahoensis. Classification (NCBI taxonomy): domain Eukaryota; kingdom Metazoa; phylum Mollusca; class Gastropoda; order Stylommatophora; family Oreohelicidae; genus Oreohelix; species Oreohelix idahoensis. The sequence goes on along the minus strand of JAMPIV010007240.1, from coordinate 273,142 downwards.
AAGCGGTGGTTTCTGTAACAATTTTTTTACATGATGAGATTGCTTTCTTTAACGAAGGTAAGAATATTTTTTTTTCTCTAACAGCTTGCAGCACATCCACTTTACGTACTAATTAACATTTCATTATGCAGGCAATTGTATCTAACATGTGAATTCGCTTTTGAAAACACATGTAATGGTTACACTTATAAACAGCTTTTTAAAAAGGTTAAAAGTTATTGTGAGGACTTGAAGCGGTATCCACAGAAAAGCGGTATAAATTATAAATAAAGTGCAAAGTAGATGGGAAAATAGGTAGTAGCGCCTTTTTATATTTTTTTTTTATTAACCACACTTTAATAAGGTACAGGCAACAAACATGAGAACAGGCACTGTGACAAAACTGATGGACAACGCGTTTTACAATTGAAAAGAACGACTGTCACATTTCAGACCACAACGTCTTTTAAACAGGATGATCAAGAAGTCCCTCCGCAGTGGGTTCAGTGCTTTAATAATATGAATGTCAAATGCCCTCCTCGACGGTTAGCATACTGGCGCGTGCATTATGATGCGCGTGAGCGGATGCGCAGAACTACGACCGTACAACCACTGCGGAGGGATTTGCTGTAAAGTAGCATAGTGGTTAGTGCACTGGCTTCCTAGCGCAATGGTCTATGATTCGATCCCCAGATGAGGTGGGAATTCATTAGGCCACAAACGGCTCCTGGGTCGACCCAGCCCCAAATGGGTACCAGAGCAACTCTGGGAATGTTAAGGCGGCCGGCGTGATGCCGACCACATCTCCCCTAGTGTGCCGACGGTCAAGATAATATGGGCCTAACACAATATTCCCAATATGCCTCAATGGGCGTGTAACGGGTTCCTACATCTAATTAACGTCAATTAAAATAATAATGTTTGCAGTATCATGACATATTACATTTATATTACACCTCATCCATCGTTTGGGTTGCCTCAAACCCAATGATTTGAACTCCCAGCATTCTTTTGTCTGAGGCGTCTTTTTATATCTAGCCCCAGTTCTATTATGACTGCGATCACACTTGACTTCCCAATTTTTTTTAAAAATTTATTTATTAATATATTTATTTACTTATTTTTCCTCTTAATATGTATTACTTCCCCCCCCCCCCCCCCCCCTCCCCCACTCGGTTTTCCAGTCCTTGTTTTCATTATTTTTTATTTATAGTTTCAATGTACTATTCGCTTCCGGTTTCCTGTTCAATGGCGGCCATTTTCGCTCCGGCATGTGACACTATCAGGGAGTATTTGTCTCTTATTCCTATATTTTCATGTTCTCCACTTAATTCTCACATCCTTTCCCTTCTGTCTTTTGTTTATCTGTCCCTGACGAAGGCCTTGTGGCCGCAACGTAGGTTTCCTTGTCCTTTCTCTTAGTAAGATGTATTTCTTTTTGGTGTTGTTGTTTGTGTTTTTTTCATATTATTAAAGCACTGAACCCACTGCGGAGAGACTTCTCGATCACCTTGTATATAGACATGCGCCATAATATAACCGACGGACCTTGTGTCAAGGGTAAACGTGTGCGCCTAACCAAAACTCCTTTTTATTTTTAAATTGAAAAGAAACGGAGAAAATAACGGATGTACCATGAAAATAGAAGTGCATTAACTGGTCATTAGTTTTATACTAAAATGGGCCAAAAACTGCTTCATATGTTCACATATTGTATCTTCCTTATATCCCCGCTAAAACAACAACCAAAAGGTTACACACTTTTTAAAAAATGGGTGCAAGCGAACAATAGAATGACTAAACTAGTGTGATAAGATCACCAATGTAGTAGTTATGGACAGAACAAGACTAACATCAGTTGAGCAATAAGTGAGGAATACATAATGGCGTTGGATAGGGCACACCGTGAAGAAACTATGCACACCACAAAGCGTTCATTACTTTGGAACTTTGTGGTGCTCACAAGGATGTTGCTAAGCACGTCGTTACGCTTGAGTTATGACGTAAAGTTGCCGCGTACGGTAACGGCAAGGAGATATTCCCTATGGTCGTGGTTTAGACTGTGCTTTAAAGTGTTCAGTCTGGATATTCAGAAGTGTAGATCTTAGATGTTCTTATGAAGTAGATTGTATGTCTCCACTGAGACCTCACGAATTATGATGTACTAATGAATGTTCTTATCAGTCTTCACATGGATTGAGATATATTATGCGATATTGGAACCAGACGTAAGATGAACTCAGAGTTTAAAGGACATACTTATATTGTTAATGTGTCATAAATGGATCCTCATATATATATATATATATATATATATATATATATATATATATATATATATATATATATATATATATATATATATATATATATATATATATATATATACAAATTGCTACGGGGACCACCACCGCATGAGCATGTGAAAGCTTAGTTCAAGTTCCTGCAAGAACAGCTACAGTGGCATGGTAGTTCTGCTCTAAAGGGAGCATTAAGGGAAAAAAAGAGATACCAAAGTATATATTCACTATTTGTGGAACATGAGAAAATCACTAAATTGTTTGAAAGGACGTATATCAATGGCAAAGAGTAATTATTATTATTTTTAAAATTAATGTTTTGGCAAGAAATGGCAGTTATAAATAATTGAAAGCACACATTAACATTTCAAGGAGGGGAACCCGAGGCCTAAGGATAGTAACGATTCGCTCCCGTGGCTAGGCGGTGGTGTCGTTCGGAAGGTCCTGGGTTCGATTCCCGGTAAGCCCATCACTTCTATTGTTTGTTTTTTTTTTTGGTCTAGTCTTCTACTTCTTTATTTCTCACGAGTGCCTGAAACATACCTTTGTGTATTATTTATTTTTTTTTTAATTTTTCAGCAGATTAAACAGGGTGTTAAGCAGGAATGTGTGCCGTTAACCACGTGACCTGTTCTTTCTGTACAGTGGAAAAAATATAATCAGATGCATTGAGGACATTCCAGAAATATCAGTAGGCGGAAATGATATAAACAACCAGAGATACACTGATGATAATGGTCTTAAACATAAAATAGTGAAAAGAAGTAATAAGAAATGGTTGAATTAATAGTTACAGAAAGTAAAAACTAAAGGCCTCAGCCTTAAAAAATGATAATAATGGTCATCCCAAGAAAAAAGGCCTTTTCCAGAATGCACTACCGAAACAAATGGAGCGTGACACGAGCTATTTGTGGTTCTGAGTGACCATACGTTTTCGTGTTTGGTCTCGTTGTGTTGGGCTGTGAGAGGGTTGTAAACTTTTGCTCTGTGCATTTACACCCATGGAAGAATACACCGTAAACATAAAATTACCACATCCAGCTTTCCACTTCAAACTTGCAACCAACTCTCCATCTCAAGCATTAACCGTCAACTCCTGTTACACGCGTCCTTGTACTTTTTCTCCCGCTAAAATCCCGAGTTTCGCTCACTTTTCCATGAACGTTATCAAGACAAACCGAACACACAATCATAGCCACGCTCCAACGACCAAAACAACTAGTGGGATCACATGCAACATCATATCAAGCTCTCCAAAAATTATGAATATAACATCAAGCAAGCTTCCTGTGGAGCACAGGTGTTTTACAACTTTATACTTCGAAATCCAACAAAAACATTCCTTGAAATCTACACCCTCTACAGATAAAAAAGTGATAGGTATCACAACACATCATTCAAACTCTACTCAATCAAAATTGTTCAAGTTATAGAATTTATGTGTCATAACACAGATATCCCTTATCAACAACATTTTTGACAGCCATAGATTGGGTGATGTGACAGACAACAGAGGGTAGTCCAAGAGGAATTAGATGGACAACGTTTTCTTCAATGGAAGACCTGAAATATGCAGATGACATTGCACTACTCGCGCATTCACATCAACACATTCAAGAAAAAACCGATAGACTGAATAAGTATGGCCAGCAGGTTGGCCTGAACATCAATCTGAAGAAGACAGAGGTCATGACACTAAATGTGGGCAATCCTGAGCCAATAACAGTAAGTAACCAGAAGGTAGAACAGACAGACACATTTACTTACCTAGGATGCATAGTAACACCTGACGGCGGAACAAGCAAGGACATTAACAACAGAATGAATAAAGCGAGAACAGCCTTTGCTAGTCTCAACAACATTTGGAAGTCTTCAAAGTACAGCACAAACACCAAACTAAGACTGTATGTGTACTTTCTGTGCTTCTCTGTGGTGCGAAATGCTGGAGAGTAACAGAGAAGGAAATGTCGAAACTGTCCTCCTTCCGCACAGAGTGCCTAAAGAAAACTCTCTGAATCTTTTGGCCAAACACCATCAGCAACCACGAACTACTTATTCGGAGTAACCAGGAGGACATGCAAACCATCATAGCTGGCAGATGCTGGAGTTGGGTTGGCCAAGTCCTCAGAAGAGACCCTGATGCCATCACAAGAACAGCTATGCTATGGACCCTCGAGGGAAAGCGAAAGAGAGGCCGACCAAAAACAACTTGGCGGAGAACTGTGGAAGCCGAGATGCAAAGAATGAACCAGAGTTGGGGCACTGTACGAAGGATGGCAGCCGACCGAGCAAAGTGGAATAAATTTGTTGCTGCCCTACAAGACGCCAACAGGCGTGATGGCCACTACTGCTTTGACGCTTGGCGGTTATGGATCAAAGAAGAAGAAGAACACAGACATAAACGCAAAAGAAAAAAAGGATCAGACAGAAATTAAACTCTTACAAAACTTAATTTTCCAGGCCACACCATTAATCTAGAGACTCAAAATAGTCGGCGATGACATTCGAGGGGTCATCTGTGGGCAACACAGAAAAATGGTACTACTGTAAAATCAATGCCCACCGTGCCAGCCGACCATTAGACGATTCGGAAGGGTGTGGAACAGTTCATGGCATATAATCAGCAGAAGGAAAATTACAAATAACTGCAGTGAAGTATTTCTCCAGTATGGTAATCGATCAGACACCAGGGCGGCAAGACAACCTGTGTCTATCATGAAACTATTGTTAGCCATATTTTCAGGCTAACGTAATAAAGGGTTTTATACCATTACCAATGTAATGAAATGCCATTTTCTTGCGTTCACAGCCCCCATTCGTGTATGAGAGACTGTGTATTTGAAAAATGCAACACCAGCAGCATAACGAAGATTGAAACGTACCTTTTCAACAGAGTGACTACTCTCATCCAATTCCTCACCTGCATCCAGCTTCTAAAGAACTGTAAAATCAGAGTACAACTATCAGAACTGTGTTCAGACCTATCCGTATCCTGACTTACCTCTAGAAAGTCGAACATCAATAAGTCTGTTCATGACCCTGGACATATGTTTCAGTTTAAATGCTGCTTGTGTATCATACTTATTGTAAAATCTTACATAGGTTCTATTTGAAAATCTTTCTCTATATTGAACTATCTCAACAAACGTTACACCTCTGACGTCACGAAATACATTTTCCACAGTTCTAAAATAAAATCCTGAAGGAAGATTCCTTACAACTGTGTGGGTCTCATGTTGATATCTCTGCAACAAATTACCTGTGGGCTAATGCCGGGACAGATATTGCTTCAAACGACTAACCAAGTCCGATTCACTTTCTCTCTGACTGTCACAACAGCAAGATCCTTTAATGACACATCAGAAGACTTCAGGGAAATTATGCCTTTTAATGTTTCTAATAAACTTGGCAAAACAGAATCAGCTATAGTGGGATGTTCCTGGAGCCATGAATTGATATCTCCCTGCGTGCAATTCTTAACATGAGGTAAGTTGTCTATAATGAGATATGCGATAGAAGATTCGAGGACCCTTGCACATACTTAAGCAGACAAGAATGGTATGTCGACATCAAAAATTTCCAAGGGGTAATATTCCACATTGCCACCATATGTAACACACTTTGCAGTTTCACCAATGAGACAAGACTCACTGATACATGATCTCCGGATTCCTACAGTTGTACAACTAGTGTCACACAACACGGAGACAGGAGTACCAGCAACCTGGAAACGATGCATCAGAGTCTACCATCTTCCTGGACAGATGATAGCGCCTGCGATATATGACCTTCAGTTGGCACAGGATGACAACAAATAAAAGTACCATGTGGTTCGAAAAGAAGTCTGCAGCCTTCATATTCTTCACTATTAAATGTTTCTAGGATGCACACTGCCTTCTGACCACTCTTTTGCGTGTTACATTTAGGGCTTGATTGTGAACCACTTCCTGCAGTAGACGTTACAGCATTACAAAACTTAGTGGCATGTCTTCAAGTGCCACAGTTTCTGCAACCACCTCCACTATAGATTGAACCATTAGAACTGGCAGGTTTCCGAGGTGACCAATCTTTGTGTCTATTGTTGTTGTTTCTATTTGTCCTCCATTTAGTAACATTCTCCTTACTAGTATCTGGGTATCTATTGCTGTTCCTATCTAAGCTATAGGACCGAGGCCTCCTGTATGACTATTCTCAGTAGTCCGTTGAGCTACAAAAGCTGCAAAGTTCTCAGATTCAACTTCCCATGATTTCCCTGGATGTGGAGTAATACATTGTTCGCCCAACTGCATCATGGCATCGACATTTTCCACTTGTCGTTCCTTGCAAAAGGCCAATAAATCTGGCATTACACGAAGACAACACTTTATCTCCTAGGATTAAACTAAAAGTCCATCGCATTCCTTAGGAATTCCAGACATCTTCTTCTTCTTCCTCGTTCGTCCTGAAAAGGACGGTGGTTGCGTTGTGTCTGTTTACGCCTAAGCTGTGATATCTGCACCTTTATGTGATGATGAGTGGTGGTTAATGATCAAACCATTATGCCAACTGAAATAACTGATCGACTAGTCGTTGATCAACAAAACTCTTTATTATTGACTGAGAACATATTCACAGCTGGCATCCCTGTGCCCGATTATAAATGGTAATAACATACATGAGACTTCTACATTGTCCTTCATACATCATGTAACTCACTGTTCATGGATTAATTAATTAACTCTTGATCTGCGCTGAATACTGAACACCCTTCACTTCAGATACTGTCTACTATACACTACTTCTTAATGGGCTGTTTGCAATAAATTCAATATGGTTTTGAAGTATAAGCTGGGTCACCACCAGTGCTGGAAACTTATTCTAAGCCACTGCTGTCTTAAAAAGTCTGCTTCATATGTCCCACACTGGACCACTACTTCTAACACCTGTCCTTGATCACCTGCCCTTGACTAATTATTCGAGAGTTTACATACCATGTTTTGCTTGAATAAAACTGCTGGCGATAATCTTGGATACAGCTCGACATGAAACTTAATTGTCGTTGAAACATCTTCCCCTGCTGCGAAATGCAGCGGCACCATAACACAATGATACCTGAGCTGTCCACTTGTGATAAAGTACATTGATACAGCGATAAAAGTATTAATTCTAAGTATAAAAGTCAAAATAATATGAGTAGAAATAGAAATAGTAAAGTTGTAACGCGCCTTCTTTTCCCCGCGCCAGTCATCGCATTGAGATAAGAACGTAGTGTGAAACCTTATAGCCGCGCTAGTGGTATTGGACTTTATAACTCCCCCGTCAAGGGTTAACGGTAAAGATTTTGAAAAAAAGACAAGCTTAGTTGTTCCAAGAAAGATAGTAAGAATAAAACAGGGGAGGCATAAACGAACGCATAAAAGTGAGAGAGAGAGCGAAAACATGCCACAAATTGTCAAGCGTTAGATTCTTGGATTAGCTACCCAAGACGACAGTGCGAGACGATACAGTGGCATGTGTTTGGTAACGTGTCGCAAGCTTTGTAGAATTTAAAAATACCCCGCAAAACCCAATACTTTTTTTGACTATAGGCACACTGAGAAAATATATAAACACACAGACAGCGCTTTCGCTGCAAAAGAGTCCATTCTATGACGTAACAGATTAGTAGTTTCAGTTTTGGACAACGCGGGAGAGGAGAAAAGATGGCGTAATTTATATGATAGTGGAAATTGAAACTAACTCTGAAAAAATATGGACTTCTTTATTAATGGGTTTAGGATCATAAAACCTAGTTAGTTTGATGGATTATCGTCTCCTGATATATAATATGTTTAAAAATACAAAATTCCCCAGTAGATAAGAAAGTTATTGACAAAAGACTGTATTTGTTCGTGCAGACAAACGGACAGACTGGCGGTTTTGCATTTCATTTTGCATTCACTAATGATTACAATTTTGAACGCGTTGTTGGAAATGAGACAAGCAAGCATGTATTCTGTTGGAGGAGGAGTAGACAAGGAGAGAGAAATTATGGGATGGCTTAACACTAAATATATTTTAGCAGGGGAAATCTAAGAATGAGTGAGGAGAAAACTTGTTATGTCCAAAAATCAAGTCTGTTTTTGTTTTTATTTTCAAATTCAAAAGTAGTCGTTCGCTCATTGGCCAACGCCTTTTATAATATTGAAGAATTCAAAGTCTCGACGCCATTTGTCATAATATAGTTCCTTGAACAGGACGTTTGAAATTCTGTGAAGTGTGACTTGCCTTATTAAACTAAATATATATAAAGTAAACCAAAAAGGCATCACAGTCCAGCCAGCAGGACATCTGAAGTCTGCTAATCAACGTACCTGTGTTTATTCATTGAATTTATGGTAAGGCAGAAATTATTCATATATATTTTGTTTAAAAATGTGAGTGAGGGATACTGCCATTACGACTGTAAGTAATTAGGTCCCTAGCTGATATATGCAGGGCCTAGAGGTAGAGTTATGCTAGAACACATTGCCAGTTTTGTGCAATGCACATGTATTGTGAAATAAAAATGTTTTCTTAGGTGGCCAGATGGACACAGCTCATTTATCCTATTGTATGGAAGAAAAGAAAGATTAATATTATTATTGCAGATGTAGGGCCGCCTTGAGAGGAGAGACATGTGAACAACACTGGTACAATTTGTAATGGATGCGCTGGGTTGGTCAATTAGATGTGACCCAGATCTTTATTTCTCATGTAATATAATTTGTAGAAATAACAGTTTAAGTATGATATCAACAAGGAGGCATTATTTCGTTGTTACAGGGTTTTTATCTGGCACTAGCCCGGTGCCAGATGTCTGTGAAATGCAGTTGAGAAGTCTTTTCATTTCCAGTAGTGACAGGGGTCTATAGAGTCCACCCTGTTACTTTTGGGCCAGTATCAAAGTGATCGTTTTACAGCAAGAATACGGACAGTTCAAGTTGTGCCAGATAAGTATAATATCTGGCACCCGACTTTTCATCAGCATCAAAGACTAGTGTACCCCTGTGTAACATAATAAAAATATTCCTCAAGAATAAAACATTGACAGTTGTGTATTAAAGAACTGGGGATGATTAAAGAATCCCAAACAGCCATCCAGTATTAGAATCCAGTAATATTAAAAATTTAGTAACCCTAATAGTATATTTTTACAGTATATGTTTGGACAAACTGTCCCTTTAGGTTGAAAAGTTGCTTTTATGTATATACCTTGAGGTCTTTTAATTTGGAAAGTCCTGACCACAAGAATACTAGGTTCAGGACCAATAAAATTGTATAGAAAATATTTACACATCAAAATTTAACCCATGTGTTAGTTCATTTGATCATAGACTTTACTAATTGTTTATATTTGTGTGTGTTAGTGTCAAATTACCATCACACCACACTTGCATAACCCTAGACATTAGACGTAGCTATCATACATACTAGTCAAGAATAGGTCTGATTGAGGTCATAAGGTGGTAGCAGAAAGGTACCCTGATAACTCAACCCAAAATTTGTTATAATCAGGGACCTTCACAGCTGACCTCATTGTTAAGATCCCGTACCGCTTTGATGTCTGCTTTCAACAACCGTTAGAGTCATATTAAAATGTCCACCAATAGCGGTAAAGTTCTTACCAATTTTGTTTATATCACTGATGAAAGTACAGTGATAAGACGCGAATGCCAAAACGTGATTGTGTAGCAACACTTAATCGTCCCTGTTTTTCTCACTGGTTCAAAAGGGAAGAACAACCTGCAACAGCCAACCTCTACTTTAACGGACCATAAAAGCTGAGGTGTTTTTTAATCCAAATATAGGTTTATTTTCCAATGATGATTAAATGGTAAAATGTGGTTCTACGTCCGGTCATCAGGTCATCGAATTTGTTCATAATACATGCAAATTATAATCAACTAATATTTCAATGCTGGATTTCTGTGGTCCAGAATAACTTCAAACCCTGCGATGACAATGGAAGATTTTGACTCCGGTTTTTACGGTGTATTACTTTCACGTCCACGTAAGGTTGAATATTATACTTCATTCCTTAATACCAGTCCTAGCATAGGCTTCCTTCCGAAGCTATAATATAAAACCGGACTGTACAATAATGTGTCTGACCATTGACAAGGCGATGGTCCTCCATTTTTAAGTTATTTACCAATCTACGTCATTACTAATGACCCACCAAAAAGCAAACGTCATATACCAATCTACAAATCGAGTGGTTAATACATTAAGACCTTGGCCTCTATGTTCAATAATAGTGCACAAAAGTGTGCTTATTAAAAATCTTACAATATCTCTCAGTTAAGTTCAGCGCCCATTTATGCGCAAATAACATTGTGACAATAAGCATATTGCAACACTCATTCAGTAAAATAGTAATAAAGAACAACAACATTGCATACCATCAAAAACCACCACAGATATTGGGTCTCCTGTTCCGGGATTTGAACTTGTTATTTGTGTAGAAATTTAAATATTGTAGCACAAGTGTCCCAAAACGTTATTCAAGAATAAAAATAAAAATATTTATAGGGGAAAATAATAGCTGATGAACTGTCAAGGGCCAGTAGTTAGTTAATTAATTAGTTAATAAATTAGTCAGTGTTAGTAACTTGCTAATTAGAGTTTTGAAATTTGTATTAGAACATTTTAAAGATTGATACTATGGCAGACTTGGCAAAGTTCAGATCTGCTGCTGTGCTGGCTGCAAAAGAGATGGCTATGGAGGGGCAAGCTCTGGTTAAATATGTGACATCAGAGTGTGATAAATTTATTAAATTAGAACAAGATAAAGAAATAAAAAGGATGCAGATTGAGGCTGACAAAGAGGCTAGAGCATTGGAGGCGGATAGGGAGGCTGAAATGAAACCGCTCCAAATTGAAGAGAAAAAGGCCGAAAGGGAAGCAGAGGAAAGAAGACAGCTTGCCGAAAGAGAAGCAGAGGAAAGAAGACAGGCTGCAAAAAGGGAAGCTGAAAAGGAGGAGAAGAGATTACAAAGGGAGCACGAGTTACGACTAAAGGAGTTTAAGTTTCAAAGCCATGCTCCTGAAAATGGTGCCAGCCCTTCTACCTCCGATGCCACTGCCAGTCAGGGAGCCTCAACCTCAGCCATGGGGTTCCATTTGGACCATTTTGTTGAGAGGGACGATGACATTGAATCATTTTTATCCAGATTTAAGGTTTTAGCCACCACCTATGGGTTAGAGAAAGAAAGGTGGAGTTTAAAGTTATCTCAGGGTCTTAGGGGAACATCGTGTGAAGTGTTTGCAAAAATGAGCAAAGATGACCAAGACAATTATGACATGTTAAAGCAGGCTCTTTTGCTGAGGTATGTAAAGAATGGAGAATTTTACAGGAAAAAGTTTAGAAATGCCAAGCTACTGTCGGGTGAGACCTATCACCAGTTCTCTGCACGTTTAGAGACGTACTTGGAGAAATGGACTGCTCTGGGGAAAACCCAAGATCTTAAAGAAATGATCCTTATTGAGCAATTGAGAGAGTCCATGGCTACAGACTTGAGAAAGTTTCTCATGGAACAGGGTGCAGAGAGGCTGGGTGAGTTACTTAATGTCGCTGAGAGGTATCAGACTGCCCAGGCAGAGGTAGCTGGCGCCAAAAAGAAACATGTAGACAATTATAAGGCTCCACAAAACTCTAATAGATTTGACAACAAAGATCAGGGTAACAAGGGTAAGCAAAATTATGATAGGCCACGCAATGATTATAGAAATAAAAACCCACAATTCAATGACAGGAAATATGAGGGAAGAAAACCTTTTCATCAAGGTAGATTATATTGTAGATGGTGTAAGAGGGAAGGACATGACACCAAAGTTTGTACTAAGAAACTTGCTAGATTTGCTGCTATGAAGTTGGGGGAAAAGGAAGTAAAGGTAGAACCTACTGAACAGCAGGAACCATATCACCCTCCAGTGTGTGAGGATGTTGTATGTAATGGGGTCACCATTAGGTGCCTTTATGATACCGGTTTAGATTTTGATTCTGTTGTGAGTTCGCACTTGGTGAACCCAGATCAGTATACCACAAAAACAGTGGAGATACAAGGGGCGACCAAGGACATACCTCTTATGACACTTCCCATTGCCAGGATAACGGTGAAAACTCGCTATGTGGAAGGGTTAATCAGAGCAGCAGTGATCGACGCACCCATCTACCCTCTGATATTGGGGTGTCGTTATGTCGTCTTGGAGAATCCCAAGAGACCTGTGGTCTTGGCAGCAGTCCAGACTCGATCACAATCTAGAAAGGAAGAAGATGAACCAATAAATACTCATCCAGAGGAGATGAGGAAGGCACAGGCGGAGGATAGGACACTCAAGCATTGCTTTAAAAAAATTACCTAAATGCCACACACCTCCAAGCAAAGGGAACTATTATATGAAGAACAAATTGTTGTATAGGAAGACCGGAACTGGATCCAATGGCCACGGACAGTTGGTACTTCCCAAGGCATATAGGGCAGATGTAATAAGGAGCTTACACGTTGGAAAAGATGGGGACCACGAGAAAGTAGGTACCATCTGCCAAGAGGTTTCTCAAAAATATTATTGGCCAGACGTAAAGATAGTTATTGAGAATTTTGTAGAAGCCTGCGGCATATTTCAAGAGGGAACACCCACACGTGTGGAAATTGATCAGGACCTAGAAACGCCACGGGGCAAACTTAGCCTGAAAATAAAAATAAATTTAATAATGTAGACAAAGTGGAATGGGAACCCCCTTTTAACACACAGTCTTCACTTGAATGTGTTAGAATGGCAACTCTGTGACGAGTACAAAAAGTGGTTTTACCCCAGAATAAGCCGACAATACCTCGATCGGAATTATGTGAACTGCAGGAAAATAAAAGGGAGAGAAGATCTCTCACAATGAAATTAAAGTGGGGAGAAAAACCCCGGAAAAGAATTGGTAGTGGACGATTTGTGAGTGATGATACAAGGAAGAAACGTCCTCACTATAAGGCTTCCAATGTCAGGGACCATACAGGTGCCATGGAAAATAAGTCAGCAAAATAAAAGGTCCATTAGAAGCCTTGTTGAGGACATGGACAGATGAGAAGGCAGAAGAGACTGTTACCTCATCATATCAATATGTGAACGAGCTGACCACTCGTCTTAAAACTGGCTGGAAACTTGCAAATGATAATCTCAGACAAGCCAGGAAAAAACATGCTGCCTATTTTAATAAGAAAGCCAAGGATAGAGAACTATTTGTGGGAGAGAAGGTGCTTCTTCTACTACCCGGAAGCCATAACAAATTACAAATTGGATGGCAAGGTTCATATACTGTTCTAGAGAAGGTGTCTAGAACAAATTATAAAATCGACAAGAAGGGGAAAGAGAAAATATATCATGTGAACCTTCTAAAGAAGTATCTGGACAGGGAGATCCAGGACGGAACACACTTAAAATAAAAACGGGGATGAAAAATGAACCACTCGCCTCTCATGAGTACCCCCTGAAAACATGTGAGACCCCTGCACATGGAAAAGTCAGTAAACACTTGACGAAAAAACAGAGGGAACAGGTTCAAAAGGTTCTGACTGATCATACGGACGTGTTAACGGACAAACCGGGGCACATGAATTTGTTGGAATATGATATGAAACTATAGACCCAACACCGATCTGTATGAGAGCCTACACGATCCCGTTTGCCAAGGAGAAAGCTTTGAAAGAAGAGATTGAGTACCTATTGAAAGAAGGGATTATTTCTCATAGCGAATCTCCGTATAGCTCTGGTGTGGTTTTGCTGAGGAAACCCTCTGGAGAACATAGACTGTGCATAGATTACAGGAAACTGAATGCTGTCACAGAGAATCAGGTGGATCCATTACCTGACACAAATCAATTATTTGCCAGGCTGAACAAGGCAAAATATTTTTCGAAGGTGGATCTGAGCAAAGGCTATTATCAGATTCCAGTAAAGCCTGAGGTCCGACCTTATTTAGCGTTTAGCACTTCGGAAGGACATTATGAATTGAACATGTTGCCGTTTGGGTTGAAAAATGCCCCGAGTGTGTTTTCTAGGATGATGCGAAAATTGTTGGATCCCCTGAATAACCCGTGCATCACAAATTTTATGGATGATATCCTCATTGCTACGGAAACATTTGAGGAACACATTAACTCTTTGACTATGCTGTTTGATAGACTGAGAGAGGCTAATTTGACGGCTAGACCAACAAAATGTTGTATTGGTTGTAAAGAGTTGGAGTTCTTGGGACATACTGTATATCAGGGTAACATGACCCCTGACCCCAAGAACCTCGAGAAATTACTGAGAGCCCCGCGGCCACACACCAAGAAAGATGTGAGATCTTTCGTGTCGTTGTGTGGATTCTATCAGAAATGTATCAAAAATGTTAACTCTATTTGTGCTCCTCTGACGGATTTAACTCGCAAGGGAAATCCTGATAGAATTGTTTGGTCAGCCCAGTGTGAATTAGCATACCAAGAGTTAAAGGAAAAACTTACAAGCAAGCCAGTCTTGAAATTACCTGATTTGAGTCAGGAATTTGGGATGAGAAGTGACGCAAGCAATGTAGGCCTTGGGGCTACTTTGTTGCAAAGGTCATCGTCACTAGAAGGGGAGCTGAACCCAGTCGCTTATGCTAGCCGCAAGTTGAACTAGGCGGAACAAAACTATTCAACAAGCGAAAAAGAATGTCTAGCTTTAATCTGGGCGATACGAAAGTTCCAGATCTATCTATATGGAAGAACATTCGTGGTCCAGACGGATCATCAGCCCCTCGTATTCTTATCACACGCAAAACATGAAAATGCTCGTTTTTTACGATGGTCGTTACTCCTACAGCCATATTCATTCACTATTGAATACATCACGGGGTCACTGAACGTGGGTGCAGATTTCCTCAGTAGGCATCCCTGTGATCCAAATCAGAGTATTCACCAGGCGTGAGGAGTTAATTTTATCTATGTGTATCACTATTTTTGATACTTGCATCAGGCATGTTCGAAAGTGGGGAGATGTGTGATAAAGTACATTGATACAGCGATAAAAGTATTAATTCTAAGTATAAAAGTCAAAATAATATGAGTAGAAACAGAAATAGTAAAGTTGTAACGCCCCTTCTTTTCCCCGCGCCAGTCATCGCATTGAGATACGAACGTAGTGTGAAACCTTATTGCCGCGCTAGTGGTATTGGACTTTATAACTCGCCCGTCAAGGGTTAACGGTAAAGATTTTGAAAAACGACAAGCTTAGTTGTTCCAAGAAAGATAGTAAGAATAAAACAGGGGAGGCATAAACGAACGCATAAAAGTGAGAGAGAGAGCAAAAACATGCCACAAATTGTCAAGCGTTAGATTGTTTGATTAGCTACCCAAGACGACAGTGCGAGACGATACAGTGGCAGGTGTTCGGTAACGTGTCGCAAGCTTTGTAGAATTTTAAAATACCCCGCAAAACCCAATACTTTTTCGGACTATAGGCACACTGAGAAAATATATAAACACACAGACAGCGCTTTCGCTACAAAAGAGTCCATTTTATGACGTAACAGACTAGTAGTTTCAGTTTTGGACAACGCGGGAGAGGAGAAAAGATGGCGTAATTTATATGATAGTGGAAATTGAAACTAACTCTGAAAAAAATATGGACTTCTTTATTAATGGGTTTAGGATCATAAAACCTAGTTAGTTTGATGGCTTATCGTCTCCTGATATATAATATGTTTAAAAATACAAAATTCCCCAGTAGATAAGAAAGTTATTGACAAAAGACTGTATTTGTTCGTGCAGACAAACGGACAGACTGGCGGTTTTGCATTTCATTTTGCATTCACTAATGATTACAATTTTGAACGCGTTGTTGGAAATGAGACAAGCAAGCATGTATTCTGTTGGAGGAGGGGTAGACAAGGGGAGAGAAATTATGGGATGGCTTAACACTAAATATATTTTAGCAGGGGAAATCTAAGAATGAGTGAGGAGAAAACTTGTTATGTCCAAAAATCAAGTCTGTTTTTGCTTTTATTTTCAAATTAAAAAGAAGTCGTTCGCTCATTGGCCAACGCCTTTTATAATATTGAGGAATTCAAAGTCATGACGCCATTTGTCATAATATAGTCCCTTGAACAGGACGTTTGAAATTCTGTGAAGTGTGACTTGCCTTATTAAATTAAATATATATAAAGTAAACCAAAAAAGGCATCACAGTCCAGCCAGCAGGACATCTAAAGTCTGCTAATCAACGTACCTGTGGGAGCCGCGCTAGCGTAGTGGTTACAACACCGCTCTGGCGACCGGGTGATACAGGATCAAACCCGGGCGACGGCATTTGAGGATTTTTCGTCGACCGGGATTTGGACTGGATTAACTCGAGACCTGGCGAGAACATTTGAAGGAGTGTCGTCGACCAGGGACTGGCGGCTCCTGAGCCGACCCAGCTGCAATGGGTACCTCCGAAATCGGCGAGTATTTGCCTGAATGGCGAGGGACACCTGTCTCTGTACAAGAAATAAAGGGATACTCACGTAAAATCAATGTCAGGTTAGACATAAAATAATAACCTGAGATTTCGCCTCGAGCATTAGCGGGCGTACGAAAAAAAAAAAAAAAAAAAACGTACCTGTGTTTATTCATTGAATTTATGGTAAGGCAGAAATTATTCATATATATTTTGTTTAAAAATGTGAGTGAGAGATACTGCCATTACGACTGTAAGTAATTTGGTCCCTAGCTGATATATGTTGGGCCTAGAGATAGAGTTATGCTAGAACACATTGCCAGTTTTGTACAATGCACATGTTTTGTGAAATAAAAATGTTTTCTTAGGTGGCCAGATGGACACAGCTCACCTATCCTATTGTATGGAAGAAAAGAAAGATTAATATTATTATTGCAGATGTAGGGCCGCCTTGAGAGGAGAGACATGTGAACAACACTGGTACACTTTGTAATGGATGCGCTGGGTTGGTCAATTAGATATGACCCAGATCTTTATTTCTCATGTATTATAATTTGTAGAAATAACAGTTTAAGTATGATATCAACAAGGAGGCATTATTTCATTGTTACAGGGTTTTTATCTGGCACTAGCCCGGTGCCAGATGTCCGTGAAAAGCAGTTGAGAAGTCTTTTCATTTCCAGTAGTGACAGGGGTCTATAGAGTCCACCCTGTTACTTTTGGGCCAGTATCAAAGTGATCGTTTTACAGCAAGAATACGGACAGTTCAAGTTGTGCCAGATAAGTATAATATCTGGCACCCGACTTTTCATCAGCATCAAAGACTAGTGTACCCCTGTGTAACATAATAAAAATATTCCTCAAGAATAAAACATTGACAGTTGTGTATTAAAGAACTGGGGATGATTAAAGAATCCCAAACAGCCATCCAGTATTAGAATCCAGTAATATTAAAAATTTAGTAACCCTAATAGTATATTTTTACAGTATATGTTTGGACAAACTGTCCCTTTAGGTTGAAAAGTTGCTTTTATGTATATACCTTGAGTTCTTTTAATTTGGAAAGTCCTGATCAGAAGAATACTAGGTTCAGGACCAATAAAATTGTATAGAAAATATTTACACATCAAAATTTAACCCATGTGTTAGTTCATTTGATCATAGACTTTACTAATTGTTTATATGTGTGTGTGTTAGTGTCAAATTACCATCACACCACACTTGCATAACCTTAGACATTAGACGTAGCTATCATACATACTAGTCAAGAATAGGTCTGATTGAGGTCATAAGGTGGTAGCAGAAAGGTACCCTGATAACTCAACCTAAAATTTGTTATAATCAGGGACCTTCACAGCTGACCTCATTGTGGCGTTAAAGTTTATGTTCTTCAGTTGATTGTTTGTGCTCGTTTTCACACTGTGTCTAGGTTTATATATCATAGGTCCACAAGATTCAGGACAGCCACAATAGTTCATTAACGATACTTTCTATGACTCGAAGATTCCACACAACGATCAATATAACAGCTGGATATTTTAGTAACATTCCATTTATTATTCACGTAGACAATACGTCATTACACAGCATGCATAATTAGGTAGATTCAGTGACTCCTATAATCCGTAGGTCCATATAAACATTACCTCATTCCTATTCCTACCTTTAGTTGTATTTAATAAACATTAATATGTTTCAAGACACTTCTATTTTAACATTTCCCATATTTCTACCATTGGGTAGAACACACACACACAAGTCGCCCATTCAGGGTCAACACACGCTCTGTCCATCTTTCCTCCACACTGCTCACGTCATGTGCGCAATACACATATCGACAAATTACTATCGTGCTGCGCTCATCAGCACCAAAATCCTATACATTTTCTAGCGTGTGGCGTGCAATAACCAGCGCCACATTACCCCCCCCCCCCCCTCGAACAACTGAAAACTTAGTTTTCAGTCAGGCAATTATAATGTGAAGCGAGATTAAATCATTCATCTTATCCCTAATGCCTTAATGATTACCTATCATTTATTAAATGATATCTATCTAGATTTTAAAGGGAAAAAAAAAATAATGTCAGTAATAACAATATGAATAAATAAGTAATTATTGTCCACTTCCGTATTCGAGTTATTACATAACTCTAGAGAGGGTGTCAGCTAGGACATTGTCCTTTCCTGCTATTGGTAAAACGTCAAAATCATACCCTTGCATTTGTAGCGCCCATCGGGTGAGACGTGCATTAGTCGATTTAAAAGTCTGTAAATATGTGAGGGCTTTTTGATCAGTGTATAATTTAAAATGTGTACCCACCAAGAACTTCTGTATTTTATGTAATGTCCATACCAATGACAAAAGTTCCCTTTCCACAATTGGATATCTGGATTCTGTCTCTGAAAGTTTTCTGCTGAGGTAGAATATCGGGTGGCACTCGCCATTAAAGGTCTGCATTAAACATCCCTCGATTCCTTTCAGAGATGCGTCTGTAACCACGAGAAAAGGTCGTCGTAAGTCTGGTAGTCTTAGTATTGGACTTTTTGAAAATTGTGTTTTGATGTTCTGTAAGGCATGGTCACACTCTTTGTTCCATATTATTTTTTCAGGCATACCCTTTTTTGTCAGAGCAGATTGAACAGAAGTTAAAATGGAAAATCTTGGTATAAACCTGTGATAAAAGTTTATGAGTCCCAGCAAACTACGAACTTGTTTCTCAGTAGTTGGTATGGCAAGATCTAGTACCCTTTTTAGTGTAGACTCATCAGGTTGTATTGTATGTCGGCCAATCTTATGACCCAGAAATGAAATCTCAGTAAACCCAATTTCGACTTTAGAAGGTCGAGCTGTGAGGTTATGTACTCTGAGAGTTTGGAGCAACGACTGTATCCCAGCGATATGCTGTTCCCAAGTATCATGAAAAATGCAAATATCGTCCATATACGAAATGAGATCGGTGCGATTACCTAAAACGCGACGCATCATGCGTACAAATGTCGCTGGAGCATTCCGTAAACCAAAACACATGACATTGTAATGAAACAATCCACGAGAAGTGGCAAAAGCAGTCAAAGGTTTTGATACATCAGCCAGAGGAATCGTCCAGTAACCTTTAGACAGGTCAAACTTGCTGAAGAAAGTGGCGGACGATAGGCGTGGCAACAAATCCTCCAGCAAAGGCATTGGTTCAGAATCGGATATGGTCACCTTGTTAAGGCGACGAAAGTCAATACAAATACGAATTGACTTGTCTTTCTTTTGTACTGCCACCATAGGAAAACAGAAAGGTGAATCAGACGGTGAAATAATACCCTGTTTTAACATACCATCTACTTCACTTTCCACCTGATCTCTAACATGTAGAGGAACGGCGTATGGTCGTAATGAAATCGGGGTGTAATCTGACAATTTGATTTCGTGTGTGATAATGTTAGTACGTCCCGGAAGATCAGACAAAACGTCCTGAAAGGATACCAACATAGAACGAATTTGATCCCCATGATCTGCAGGTAAATCAGTACAAATTATAACATCATTCCATGTTTCCGAAGACTTAATAGGTGCTACCGGAAACGTGGAGGGTACATCAGCGAAATTGGTTTGCACCTCATCCACCAACGCGATAGATGCATGATGGGTAGGTTGGTTCATGATAGCATCACAAATGAATTGTAACTGAGGAGGACGAGTGATGTATGGTAGGAGCATGTTAACATGGAATGTTTTTTCTTTACCCCGCATATTGATGACGTAGTCCACGTCCGTTCTCTTTGCAACCACTTTAAACGGACCTTGCCATGTTACTAACAAGTGATCTACTTTGAGTGGCAGGAGAACAAAAACATCGTCATTGATTGAGAAAGACGTTAGTCGTCTATCTCTGTTAATGCGAGATCTGGTCTTATATTTTGCCATCTCAGATGCTTCAGTCGCCACCTGACATGCATCCACAAGATGTTGGCGTAAATCTGTAGCGTATTGATAAGTGGATTTCTTATTATTATTATTATTCACATCAGATTCCATTAACAAATCATGTAAGAGAGACATTGGACCTCTTGGGTTCGCACCAAATACTAACTGAAAAGGCGAAAAACCAGTATGATTAGGAACCTCTCTGTACGCAAACAGTACAGCAGGAATAAAACGATCCCATTCTTGAGGAAATGATGTAGTCACCTTCCCCAACAATTGTTTTAATGTCCCATTCCAACGTTCCACGACCCCGTTAGAGCTAGGGTGAAATATAGCATTAAGAGAGTGACGGATACGAAGTGTGTTGAAAACATCTGACATCATACCCGACACGAACTGAGATCCATGATCAGAAAGGATTTCTTCCGGAAACCCGATGCCTGAAAATATAGACAGCAACGCATCTGTTACCGACACTGTGGTAATATTTTTTAAAGGAATGGCTTCTGGCCATCTCGTACACAGGTCAATACATGTTAATATGTATTGAAAACCTCTGGTAGACCTTACAGACAGTGGTCCTATGATATCAATAGCCAATTTGAAAAAAGGGCGTACAGCAATATCCGTGACCTGTAAAGGTGCTGATTGATGTGCACCCTTACGTGCAACACTTCGACATTCAGCGCAAGATTTACAATAAGTTGAAATGTCTTTATTTACCCCAGGCCAATAAAAGTGTTTTAGTAATCTATAAGCCGTACGGGAAATTCCCATATGTCCAGCAAATGGTACGTCATGCGCATTTGACAAGACTAGTGCGCGAAATGACGTAGGTACTATAACTTGTTTGAGAATGAAAGAGTAATTATCAAAAACATCGTATCATAATATTATCCTGCATTTGAAACCAATGTCTTGAATTTTTAGAATGTTTAATAGTTCGAGCAATAGCTAATGGGAATAAATGTCCCAAAGAAGGATCCATTTGTTGTTTTGCTATAAATATATTTTTGTCAATGTAATGACAAGTTGTAATGTGTTGAGTGTGTATAGAAGAATTTAATTCAATTGTCTCTGCAGCTTGTTGTGCTCTGGTTGTGATCGCGTTAGCAAAGGAGGGATGATTTCTCTCCCAATCAATAATATCCTGTTCAGAACACTCTTTAACCCCCTTTATGTTACCGATAAGTAAATCACAACAAGGTCGATCGAGAGCACACACTCTTACTTTTCCCGAAAAGAAAGGAGTATCTATTACCACATCTGCCAGCGGATAAGATTCAACAGTTCCACCGAAAGTTACGCACTTTATAGAGGTTCCCGTAAAGCAAGAAGAAGGAATTAGTGCCTTCCTTAGGCCAATGGTGGTGCAACCGCTGTCACGTAAAATAGAAACAGGTGTGTCAAAAACAAAACCTCTATGGATCACGAGTGAGCCAACCCCATCATTTAAAGACAAAACTGGCAGAGCATGTCCACATCTCAGACGTGGAGTAGATCCAGGTTGAAATAGAGTCATACATTCTTTGCAATTACCACTATTTTCCAGATCAAAACTACATGCATTGGCATGAGTATTATTCTCATTATTGGAAATATTATCATTACCAACGTCAATCTGACAAGCGTGAGCTTGTGATCTTCCTCTACTTTGACTCCTAGAAAAATGTGTTCCTCTCCGATCCACTGGACAGTCAGACCGATAGTAACTCTTTTTGTCCGTGCGAGAAGAATCATCACGAGATGGTGGTGAGACATGATGTTTGTTATTGTAATTACTGTTATTGTAATCATTACGTGAGGGTCCCGAAAAATGATGTTTGTGAGTGTAATTATTATTGGAGTATTGATTATTTCTTTGCCATGACTTTTTATTATTATGGTTAAAGTTGCGTCTCTCTATACCCCGCGAGGGCGAATGATTATGAGGGAAATTATATCTACCGCTATAGGAATTTTGATAGTCTTCCATATACCGTCGGTCCATGCTGCGAGTGCGTGATCTATCATGAGTGACCGCACAAGCTGGCAAAGTTTTTAGGACCTTCGTCTTACCTAAAGGCAAGTTTGGGTGTGCGACCGAAAATTGTTGAGCTAATTTTTCCATTTCTCCTATATTTGTGGGCTTCCTTTCTTGAAGGAATGAGAAAATTTCAGTATTTACCGAAGATAAAATTTTGTCTCTTAAGAAGAGATCATAAAGACCTTCGAAAGATTTAGCAATATTAGACAGTTCAATCCATCTGTTTAGACACATCTTCACTGAAGACAGAAAGTCTTCGACATCCTTACCTTCCACAGGACCCATCGATTTAAATTTTAAACGATATCCTTCCTCATCTAAACAATATTTGCGAAGAAATACTGATTTTATGGATTCATAGTCGTTCCTTTCATCATCGGCAATGTTAAAAAAAGTTTGTAAACTTTCACCAGTAAGTAACCCGACAAAATGTTCAGGCCATGAGGCCTTAGGTAAATTTAAAGCCGTAACTCTTGATTCAAATCTCAAAAGAAAGAATCCTATATCGTCATGTAATGAAGAAAAATTTGGTAATTTTAAATTAATGATCTTAGACGATCCAGTACCAGACGATTCTCTAGAAGAAGAAGATTGTAAACGCAATTTTTCTAACTCAAAAGTTTTTTCGCTTTCAAATTTCGCTTGTTCTGGAGCAATTTCTGCTAAACGAATTCTTTCCCTTCTCTCATGTTCCCTCTCTTCTTTCTCTCTTTCTTCTCTTTCTCTTTTTTCTTCTCTCTCTCTTTCTTCTCTTTTTTCTTCTCTTACTTTGTGTTCTGCAATTTCTTTATCTACATAAGATATCAAATCATCACCCGAGAAACCACAGTCCATCCCATTTTGTATAAATCCTGCTTTAACTTTTACAAAGTCAGCCATAATGGACTCAAAGAATAGTGGGATATAGATGCAAAATGAATATATATCCCACTTGTAGTCAAATGACTATACTTAGTCGTAAGGTAATTCAAACCTGTTTCAAAACCAACTGTATGTACAGTATTTATTCGTTTTGTGTGATATACTTGTCTCTGAAGTATATGATACTTATCCACTACTATCACAGAGTATCTGTAATAATCGTATATATTAACATATATTATCAATTAACAATATAATATTATCAAGTACTAAATAACGCCATTACTACCTATTTAAAAGCATGCCATACTATCACATTAGACAAAAGATTAACTGACAACGCTGGAAACAAATCAGGAAAAAGACAACAGTGTAAAAAGTCATAAAATCTTACCATATAATAAAACAGTTGTTTCCACCGTCAATGAACAGTACAGGACGAGATACAATTACATAGAACTTCTGTACATATTAAAAAGAAAGTCAGAGAAGACCTACAGGTACGAACATAATCCTATAAACTAAATAAGAAATACACGACAGTATGTTACTTAACAGCACAGCTAAACAAATAAGAAAATATTAATCTCAGTCAGAGCGGAAATACGACAGCACTAAATGCTGAATCCCTGAAAGAGATCAATACAATCAAAATCTATAGAACGACGACAACTAAATTCATCCGAGGATATAACTGAGTGTCGTCCACAAGAAAACATTAAACATAAAAGATACACAAAAACAAGATGTGCCTGACATTTTTAGGACCGGAGACCATGACCCTACCAACATATATTCACTTATATGATTAAAATCCACGACCGCCAATCCTCGTTGTAGACAAGACGCATCAACCTCGCAAAGTAGCCTTGAATCTATGCAATAAACACGGGTCAAGGAAAGAATGTAAAGTCTGAGTTGCTCAACGCGTATAAGTGTCATGTTCAAGACGTTCCATGTTCCTGATTACGAAATCCAAGTGGTCAGCAAATCTGTTTGATGACGTACGTAAAAGATTAAATCATCCTTCTTGACCATTGCAGACAACCGAAATGATTTCTCGGACATCAGGGTTGAAAGACTTGTCAGACCCGAAAGACCCAAAAGACTGGTTCTGGATACCGTCACGATTCTCACGATTCATATTATTGGTATAATAAATGTCCACTGGTAACTTTACTTTAGGATTTACAAGTCCGTTCAGGTAATCTTGATGTAATGGTTCACTACAACGATTCACGCGAAATGGCCTCGATGTGACAATATTCGTCATAGTAACTTGTGACCGCAATATATTGTGTCGAAATTTCATATCTGTTCGTAGGCAGTCAAATGTCTATTCAGCGACTTTAATAGAATATATGTTGTTTGGTAATAATGTCTTCCCAACAGTCCAAGGTCTTGGCATGACCTCGTACGAAAAATTGCAATTTCTATTGATTCCACAAATACGTGTGCTTAATATCTTGCGTACTTTCCACAGTACAGCATTGTACAAATTCCAAACAATTAATTCCTCTCCATCCCGGACGAGCCTCCCATATCTGTGGCGTTATTGTTTATGTTCTTCAGTTGATTGTTTGTGCTCGTTTTCACACTGTGTCTAGGTTTATATATCATAGGTCCACAAGATTCAGGACAGCCACAATAGTTCATTAACGATACTTTCTATGACTCGAAGATTCCACACAACGATCAATATAACAGCTGGATATTTTAGTAACATTCCATTTATTATTCACGTAGACAATACATCATTACACATCATGCATAATTAGGTAGATTCAGCGACTCCCATAATCCGTAGGTCCATATAAACATTACCTCATTCCTATTCCTACCTTTAGTTGTATTTAATAAACATTAATATGTTTCAAGACACTTCTATTTTAACATTTCCCATATTTCTACCATTGGGTAGAACACACACACAAGTCGCCCATTCAGGGTCAACACACGTTCTGTCCATCTTTCCTCCACACTGCTCACGTCATGTGCGCAATACACATATCGACAAATTACTATCGTGCTGCGCTCATCAGCACCAAAATCCTATACATTTTCTAGCGTGTGGCGTGCAATAGCCAGCGCCACACTCATTCAGTACAATAGTAATAAATAACAACAACATTGCATACCATCAAAAACCACCACACCACTAAGTATTTAGATGGTTCTACGGTTAGTCTACCTGACCTGCTCTGTGCTGACCATCTCAGCGAAAACGACGAGAGAAGAGTGACCTTTTTTTACTCTCCTGTCAGCGCACTGATTTCTCGTGACACCGATGACGTAAGAACTAAGTCGTACTACTCATTAATTATTCCTTCTTATTCCTATCTCAGTTATCTCCTATTCCTATCACACACACACACTCTCTCTCTCTCTCTGAGATATACCTGTCCTTTCTTTCCTCTTCCTGTTTACGTTTGATATCTTCACCAGCCTTCTTAAATGTTTCTTCGAACCATTGTCACAAAGTATCTCCTTCTAAATTCAGTTCCTTATCCATTTTGATAAAGTCCAAGAGAGAATAATCGAGGTATATCCACAGACCCAGCTAGTAGAATACACGAAAACAAGAAGACCGAAATTAAACGTTTTTATAACGATAGAGAAGAAAATTGACAATAGAATACATCATAAAAACTTGACCAGACTAACTGTCTATAGCTACACCACAGCTCTGAGACAATCAAGTCGAATACAAATAACACAAATTATGTCTAACCTATTCAGATGACACACTAATAACTTCAAGACGAAATGGTACCTATTCTCACCAGGGCTGGATTAACCATTAAGCAAAATAAGCACTTGCTTAGAGCACCAAGGGAAGGGGGTACCACAGAATTTCCCTCTAGCTATCATGCCCTTATTTCTCATCTCTTTCACTGCCACAGTAGCCTTTAGTCGAATTTTTTGTAACTTTCTATATCTAGTCGTGTTCGACTTTAATCCGAATTGTTAAAAAATAAAAAATGAAAGTGTCAGACATAGACCTAGAGTTCAGTATGTTTGCCTGTCGTACCAACGTTTTTCTGCATGAATAGTGGAGTCTGGCCAGGAAGAAAATTGAATTTTCAGTCTCTTCAATCATTATTGAGTCTTAATGTCGTGTCAGTTAAGCAATTGAAGCGCGGAAGGAGGGGGGGGGGAAAGGGGGGGGGCTGTGCTTAGGGCATCAGTTGGCCTTAATCCGGCCCTGGCTCTCACAATAAATCAACAGCCTTACACGATATAACTACCACTTGTCACCAAGAAAGTAACTGGTAATAATTATTTGACTACTAATACATTAATTGTTACAAACACCACAACGATGAAACAGAATGGACGACTATAAGGAATGCCGACTAGTTGTGAACTACAAGACATACAGTGACAAACCCCACAGAGGTACTTATCGTAACACGATGTCCTGATCATTTTCTGTGCCGCAGAAGAAATAGTGTCACAGATGCTGAAATTATGTTAAGCCGGTGATACAGGAAATTATGCAGGCAGCGTATACTTGCATACATTTGTATACAACTTAATAAATGTCCAATGACACTACCTTGTGCCACATCTGTAATAACTTAATAAATGTCCAGTGGCATTAGTTTGGTCCACAGCTGTTAATAAATTAATTATAGTCCATGGGAAAAAAAGCTTATGTAGCACATAAAAGCCCTTCCATACAGTCAACACCGAGATGAATACTTCACAAATGTCACAGTCCACAAATAATAAATATTATAGATCCTACTAAATACACAGTCTGATTGAATGACGACACTCAACACTGGTAACACTGTCCTTTAGTGCGCTTTACGAAATGTAAACAAACCAGTTCATAACGTAACCAGTTGTAATGTGTGTACAGTTCATTGTTAAGAAACAAGGCTTGAAAAAGTCCACGTATCGTCCAACAGTAATCGACAAGGGCTAGTTGTCGGTCACAACATGTATTATATCTGTCCCGAAACTCTCCTTCGCTTGACGAACAGATTTCCGCTCACTGCACGAGCCACAGAGCTGATACAATCACTGGTGACAGCAACATACTAGATATTCCGGTTCAAAACAAACCATTACAGTTATGACATGATTTCACAGCGAACGTGTTTCCGTTACACAAAACAGGCCTCTTGAAGTAAAACAGCAGCTTGCATTAATTTCCACAAGCAAGAAACGTGCGGAAGGTCAAAAGTTCAGTTGACAAGACATCTTAACCAGCCGCCGTAAACCATAAAATCTACATGTTTCATGAGGCATCGTAAATTTATTATGTAGGTTCTTCAAAAGTTAGATTGGCAACACTGGTGACAATACCTATTTATAAACTCGTGCGGGTCACAATGTCAGAAAAATTATATATTCCAAATTCAATTGGTCAATCTGACAGAAAACGGGAGACTTGCAAAATACGGGGTCTTGTTACAACGGATGCTTGTTAGGATGCCATCTAGGTTAAAAAGGACGAGCTCACAGATGACACGAGCTATCTGTGGTTCTATGTGACCACACCTTTTCGTATTTGGGTCTCGTTATGTAAGGCTGTGAGAATGTTGCATATTTTCGGCCTTTCTGGCTGGATAAACCACTTAACACAGGTATTCTCGGTCTCCGGACTATTTAAGTTTTTACACATTTTAAAAATAATACACTGTTACGTCTGCCCGCTCTGGGCATCTGCATACGACCGGGATTTTGACTGAATAACCTGAACGGCTCCTGTGATAAACCCTCTGTGGATGGGAAGGAGCGATGCTCCTGACCGGGTTGGAAGGAAAGTCCTCAGGTTCCCCAGCCTCGCAATGACATGTCATTGGGCCGAAGGGCTGAAAGCCCAAGTGCCGCTGGTTAAAAAAATAATCAAGACAAACCGAATACGCAATCATGGCCACGCTTCAACGGCCAAAACACATAACATCATACCAATCTCTTCCAACATTATAAATATAACATCAAGCTAGCTTCCTGTGGAGCACAAGTGTTTCACAACCATACACTCCGCAATGTAACAAAAACATTCTTTAACAGAGCAGTTTTAAAACATGTCACTAGCTTAAAATACCTAGGCATGTTAATAACAACAGATGAAAGATGTATTTGAGAGGTGAAGAGTTATTCTTGTTCTGAAGCATATCCCATTGCACTCTTGGCAAACTCACGGGTGTTCAGTGTCCGATTCAGAAAATGTCTAAGTGTATGAATGCATATTATTCATATAGCGCGCTGGTTGTAGTACACACGCCGGGCCCTATCCTCTCATACATTAATGTCTGCTAGTTTTAAGCATGATGCCTAATTCAGCAGTCTGGTTCGTGTTGATTCATCGATCGCAGTGTTGGTTTCTAATGATCGATCATTAATTGTCCTTATTACCTCTCCCGTATCCGAATCCAATGCCCCCACTGGATGCTCTCCAGGCTAGCTTGTCAGCTCTCTCATTGGCGCGTACTCCTGCATGACCAGGACAGTAGATCCACGCCAGTTACTGAAGGGTTGAGGCCTCTATGTAAATTTTCCATTCATGTCGTAGCCATCCATTATGGATCTTTCGAAGCATTGATTGAGAGGTGACAGCAAAGTAGCCTAAGCACAAATAAAAAAAAAAATTTAAAGTACTGCCAAGGGATGTAAGAGACTTCTTTATCTAAAGTCAAGTCGATCACATGGGACCGAAGACGCAGCAACAGTGATAAATGCAGTCAGCGACCCATAGCTTGACTGCTTGCGTCAGGGTCAGCGAACCAGAGCTGACCAAGACACTACTCCACCTCCAAGTGGTGGTCATGGAAACAGGCTGCATCAATGCAGTCTGGATGAGAGAGTAGGGATCGAAGAGGGAAGGCTAACCTGGTTCCAAAAATTCCATGATGAAACCGGATGCGTCGGGCCGAAAGTCGCAAATATCGCAGCTGTACTGTAAACGGCGACACAAAGTAACAAACGTCCTTTCCAGGACGAATGCAGAAGAAGAAGATCACATCAAAGGGAGTCATGGGCAGTCAGTACAAACAAAAATCACTGGAGACCACCGAGAAGTTGTTTTTGCAGAAGCTTGTTAAGAATACCATGGATAGCTAACAAGATTAATCAAGTTATCCTGAAAGAGGCCAGTGTATGAAGGAAGCTTATTGCTCACGCTAAAATGAAATGTGGCAGATAAGGGGAACGAATAGTGAGAATCAAACATAAGATAGTCTAGAAAGAGTAGAAAAAGGGGATGCGCGAAAACAATGTGCACGAGACGGACTTCCATATAGTTCGAACAGAGGGTAACAAAAATTGGCTAGTCACGCTTTTCAGCACCTCAATCAGAAGCGTGAGTGAAGCAGTACAGGTCGCACGTACCCCAGTACACCAGGGTAGCCATGTGGCGACGACCGTGACTTGCTCAAGATTCTATGTGAATTCCTAGGTCTGCGGTGGCAAATTTGTGCAGTACAAGTCTTCAACATATGTATTGTAGTATCCTGACAAGGAGTGGAAGAATGGGAGAGCGTGTTATGCTCTCATTTGTTAATATGGTACGTAGAATGCAGTAGTTAAGATAGTGCAGTGGGCCTGTTATTAGGGGCCAGTATAGGAGTCTGTTAGGTTCAGGGAAAGAGTCATTCCCCGGAGTCGTTCG
Source organism: Oreohelix idahoensis (assembly GCA_024509875.1). Classification (NCBI taxonomy): domain Eukaryota; kingdom Metazoa; phylum Mollusca; class Gastropoda; order Stylommatophora; family Oreohelicidae; genus Oreohelix; species Oreohelix idahoensis. Next base: position 242,984 of record JAMPIV010007240.1, on the reverse strand, counting down.
GTAATTACAACTAAATAACCTGACCGTGAACAGTTATAGTTTAATAGTCAAAGCAGTTTTAAGAAGAAAGAAGATAAGCCGCAGTAAAATCTAAAGAGAGCCAGATAGTGCAACTAACACAGAGTCTACTATTATTGGCAAGTGCGCTGTAAGGATGTCTACAGGACCAAATTGTTGGACGTCCAACTAATATTACTGCTGTACAGTGTAAATAAACCGTGTTCCTGTTCGAGCGGTGTTCCTCAAGTTTTATATACGAGGGCTATTCCAAAATCAATCTCCGATTGGCTGGTAAAAATTTAAAAAAATTGACCATAACATCTTAATACATACAAAAGTTACATACATCACTGCTTTACTTTTCCACATAGTCACCACCCAAATTCAGGCACTTGTCGTATCGTGGCACGAGGTTTTGTAACTCCTGGTCAAGGAACGGTGCCGCCAGCGTACTTAGCCAGTTGTTGACTCCATCCATGAGCTCCTCGGCGGTGTCGAAGCGCCGGGTAGCCAGCCAACACCTTCATCGTGCCGAAGAGATGATAATCGCTTGGTGCCAAGTCTGGGCTGTAAGGGGGGTGGTTGAAAATTTCCCACTTAAACTGCTTGTGCGAGCAGCAGTGTGGGGCCGCGCGTTGTCGTGCAGGATAATGACGCAACTGGTGAGCATTCCGCGCCTTTTGTTTTGGATCGACCGACGAAGCTTTTTCAGTGTTCCACAATAAACTTCTGACGTTATTGTGGTCCCTGCTGTCATGAATTCCGTCAACAAAAGTCGATCCAAAACAAAAGGCACGGAATGCTCACCTGTGGCGTCATTATCCTGCACGACAACGCGCGGCCCCACACTGCTGCTTGCACAAGCAGTTTAAGTGGGAAATTTTCAACCACCCCCCTTACAGCCCGGACTTGGCACCAAGCGATCATCTCTTTGGCAAGATGAAGGTCTGGCTGGCTACCCGACGCTTCGACACCGCCGAGGAGCTCATGGATGGAGTCAACAACTGGCTAAGTACCCTGGCGGCACCGTTCCTTGACCAGGGGTTACACAACTAAGATGATTTGGCCATAATGGGAGAAGATCGGCTACCACGACAAGCATGAGAGCCAGGGATCCAACCCCAGAACCTGGGAGGAAAACATTAGACAATCTTTGAAGGACCGGGGACTATAAAATAGGATGGTCGTATAAAATGTGGTCAGCAAATTTTATTTGATCCTGAGTAACACTGAGTTACTGAACTAACTTTCCCCACACACTATTTTGAGAATGATAGCCTTACAGGTCAGAAGTGATATATTTATGGGCAGAAACCCACGCTTTGCTTCTTGCAGACAGTAGCTTTAGTACCGGAAAGAACATAAAGGAAGTTCTCAAATTTCTTTAACGGTAGGAAAGAAACTGACGATCTTTAGGATATAACAATGAAAAATAACAAGAGGAGAAGTTAAGATTTTATTGGGACAGTCAGAGACCAGAATCTGAAGTGAAAACATCGAGTAATGTTTATGCTACAGTTCAGCAGATATGCGATATAGTGAGATTTGATAAAGAAATAAATGAAAGCCTCATTTTAAAACAATGAAGAGACTTAATCAAACTTCGCTGATTCATTTTATGCAGAAACAAAATAAAAACGTTAAGGAAAGTACAAGTGATGTAGATTTGAGCACACATATGGAGGAATTTAAAACTGACTCAGTGCAAGTGCCATCTACTTCTGCAACAAATAATCTGTTATCTTCTGAAACTGGACGCTCTAATTTAAATAACGTATGTAGTGACAAGTGTGTTAATGATGGTGAATTGTATCACAAGTTAGACATTGGCAACTTTTTAAAAGGAGTTAAATTGGATGATCTCATCAAAGCACAAGCTCTAAAAAATCCATGGATGCCTTCTGATGAATTCGTTTCCCAGTTTCAAGTAAAAGGAATTTATCTTTCCAATTAAGGTGGCTGTTGCTGTCTATTTGGCATATATGTTAAAGACATCAACCTATTTAATTCTTTTGGTGGTCTAAGATAGAGAACTGGTTATTTACCATTAGTGACAGGTTTCATTTGTGGTTATCTTCCCCTTGTCTTATGTTGACCTGTGGCGGGGAAAGTCTTAAATAGTTGTCACGTCTTAAGTCACTATTCACATGACCATTTACGGAGTGGCTTTGCCTCTCGCTTGAGGAAACGCCCTGGTCGTGTGGTTAGTTTCGCTCAGGTCTGAGCTTGTTTGCACATGCGCAGGTTTTGGCGCAAAGACCGGGAGACTTCCGTTTTAGTGTGTACCCTAGGCGTTGTGATCGGACAGAGGTCCGAAGATTTTTCCTTGCCATCTTTTCGGGGATTTGGAAGTTCGTTGTATGACTGAGATGTCATCTTTCCTTCCCCTAGTTAATTCTGTATGCCAGGAATGGCAGTGTTGTGTTTAATGTTTTATAGGATTCTGAAACAAGGTAATAGAGTCATTTTTGATCTTCTCGTATGTCTAGGTTAGAGAAGTACATTTGATTACCTTAAGGCGACATGTTGAAAAGAGCTCACCGCTGATATGTTATATAGAGCCCCATTATTGGTGCTTGAAACGGGAACCAAGACCAAGTTGTCTTTTGAACATTAGAAGCCCCGAGAAAGTTATCTACTTGAATAACCCGCTATGCAAGCGGGAGGATTGGCAGGGATATGTACACGGAAAGATAAAACACTAAGGTTACCTTATATTTGAGGCCCGCTACTTGCGGCCTGATGCTGTCGCTATAGAGGCCCGTTGTTACGGCCTTTATTCTTCATGAGAAGAAGTGCCTGGCATGTGATGCCAGGAGAAGTCATAGCCTTTTGTTAGGCCATTGAAACCGCCTTTCCCTTGCGGTATATTTGCAAAGGGGTACCTGACGGGTTCTGTCAGGGTACCAGAACTTCAGTATATGAAAGCAGAACGTAGAATGACAGGCCATTATTGTTGGCACCATATATCTGAGCTGATGCAAAGTGTTAACTACCATTACCATCATATAATGTCCATGATTCTTGTGCCATTGAGTGTGTCGTCCATACTATCGTACGTCGTATAATAAATATTGTGAAACGTCAGCAGCATTACCTACCTTCACTGACTTCTGCATGTTGGTGAATGGGTTCAGTGTGCAGCTGTCCAAGAGCCTAAACGCATTCGTCTATACCCACACTTACCACATCATCCCAAATCATATTCCAAGTACTACACGACTAAAAACATGTATGCTGTTTGTGTGAATGTATTCATTTCACCCTGGCAGCGCCTCACGCTGGTGACCTGGATATACACCGCAACATTGGACTGTTCAGATGACCTGACCCGCCCACTTAAACAGCTGGATTTAACCTCACGCAACCACAGAGACTTTTACATCTGGTAGGCCAGATTCGTGGGGTTTTCAGCTACATAGTACAGTGGTAAATAGGTCAACGACTGCTGACCCACATAAACACTGGCGTTAGCATCTTTATGATATTGCTACATGGACCACAGCTGCTACAGAAACTGGCGTTAGCATCTTTATGATATTGCTACATGGACCACAGCTGCTACAGAAGTGGAGTGTCACTGTGCTACTAATAAGCGTTCTACTGGAGTTCTACAAACGATGTCCAATTATTTGAGCGATCAAGTCACGTCGTTTGCTGTCAAGCTCTCAGTGTAAACAATTCAGCTGTTTTATAGACTTTATAGAATGATGATTTCATGAACCACCACTGCAAGGGCTGGTGACTGCTTAATGCGAGTTTCTTATAAAGAACTAAAAGCAGAGGTTGTCCCAAGTTCCATATGGAGCAGGGAGGGAATGATGAGAGAATTATGTACATACTTATTATATTATTAACATTTTCAACCAATGTAGATGTAAATGTAAACATATTCACTCTAAAAGTAATGAAAGTTTTCAACCTTTTCAACCAATGTAAAGGTAAATATAAATCTCTTCAACCTAAATGTAATGGATGTTTCCCGCTCAGTTGGATTAATATTAATTATCGGCCAGGGTAACAGTTCTGAGATAGATGAGATAGTGGAATGAAAAGATTATGTGTCAGGAAAACGCAATACTCAGGAGGGTATTTGTTCTCTTCTTTTGTGACACTAGTCGGTGGTACCAGTTGAGGATACTATCTCTGGAACAAGTGAGGATTTTTTTTTTTTTTTTTTTTTTCTTAACCAGCAGCACTTGGGCTTTCAACCCTTCGGCCCAATGACATGTCATTGCGAGGCTGGGGAACCCGAGGACTTTCCTTCCAACCCGGTCAGGAGCTTCGCTCCTTCCCATCCACAGAGGGTTTATCACAGGAGCCGTTCAGGCTATTCAGTCAAATTTCCGGCCGTAAACATTTCTTCAAACGCCGACGCCCGGGTTTGAACCATGAACACCTGGTCGCCAGTACAACGCCGAAGCCATTACACCAGCGCGGCTCCCAACAAGTGAGGATAAAAGTGGCCTGAAGTCGACGCTAGACATCATCATCAGACGGGTCTTAGAGACCCAAGACCAGCTTGGTAGTTACTCCCTGACACTTCTTGGAACGTGCTACAACGTTCAAACTCGACCAGTGACGAGTGTGATCCAGTCCTTATTCTGCACAGACTCAAACATCAGCTAGAGCAGAACCTCATTGGCAGCTAAGAAGAAACATAAAAGCTGCGAAGTGAACTCTTAACCAATACTCCATAACATCACTCGATGATGATTATTGTTTGTTAAAGAATTATTCAATTTTTTAAACTGTTAACTGTAATTGATTATTAAATTTGTTATTTGTATATATATATATACAAATCTAAAGTTAATCATTTTGAATGTACTACATCTGTATGTCTCAGACAATTGCTTAAATACACTTAAACGGAGCTATACAATAATAATAAGAGGAATTTCGCTGAATTAACTCAGCTGGGGGCTTGAACGAGCTAACGAATGATAAGAATACGCTACCCTTCACAAAAGTTGACGGCAGATAATAGAGTTAACATTTGCTCATCCTCATGCAGCATTGTTCTCGCTTTTCCGAATATCTTGTGAAAACTCCCTTGAGGTAGAAGCATCATTATTTTCTACCTACAACTCTGCCAAGAGTAAACTTGTGCGAAGGTAGACACCTTTGAAGACCCACATTAGTTACTCTTGTGTTTTGACCACTGCTGGACTACTACTGCAGAGCTAATGGGAGGCAACCCGTGACACCAGTGATAGGCAGTGGAAGCTGAGAAGTGGCTCTGTGCAGGACGTGACAATTCCTTCAGAGAGCTTAGAACTAGAGCACAGTATTTTAGCTCTGCATAGTTGGAGAGCTTCCTTGGATGGCGGGGAATGCACAGTATGCCACGCACTTCTAACTCCTAGCTTTGGACCAGATGTGACGATCCTTTAAATGCAAGCCAAGAAGGAGAAACTGGGGCTCATGACTTCAACTCAACACGTTTCGCAATGGCAGAAACGCCACAGAAAAAGCTTAGATCTACAGTGTAGATAATACCAGGGAGCTTTCAACTTGGTATTGACTGTTAAAGAGCGAGAAGCTTAGCAGCTATAGTTAAACAACAACAACAACAACACGGTTTGTCTTTTGTGATATACAGTTGGTTTATTATGTCTCGCCATTCCATAGTATTTTCCTCTCTCTCTTTCTCTTTCTCTCTACCCCTCTCTCTTTCTCGCCATCTCTCTTTCTCTCATAGTACTTTAAACCTGAGAGAATGGAATGGCAGAATGTTAGACGGGCCTGCGCGTCCAATTCTTAACCCTTTGAAAATAAAGTTCGTTCGATCGTTCGTTCGTTCTCTCTATTCCTCTCTCTCTCTCTCTCTCTCATTCTCTCTCTCTCTCTCTTTATTTTTATTTTCACTGAAAGGAAAGTTTAAATTGTATTTTAGCAAATCTTCATCAACCTCAACAACAACATCATCAATAGCGACGTTAAAATATGATTCTGACAAAACTGTGTCATGATAACGATGCTAGTAATAAGCGATTATTCGTCATTAACTACAGCATAGGTCGACAACCTGTCGATCTGGATCAACCATTAGATCGCAGGAAATAATTTGGTAGATCTTTACGCGTTGGATGGGGCAAAAAATGACTTTTCAACCTAAGTAAATTTCAGACTAGCTCTCCACTACCGTCACTTTAATGTGCGGTTTCCTCCGGTTTAAAGTACTCTGACAACATTTACAGTGAATTCACAGTAAGCGAGCTTACTAAATATCACTGCACTCGTGAATTGCATAAAATAGGAAGCGATATTTTCTTTGAAATGAAGATAATATTCAGTAAGGTATTTAATTTTTAAATTTCCAACGATCTGTGACTGGGATTGTCGGAAACAAATCGTGCGGCAGAGATACAAATTACATTGAGTGCAGCTTATTCCTAATTTCAGATACTCTTCATCTTCTTCCTACACTCTCAGACGTCGTCCACTTGAATGTTCTCAAAGAAAGCAGTAGTCAGTTTGAGGCTATTTGAATCCCCCATAAAGCTTTTCCACGAAAGGAGCTGGCGTCGGCCATATGCACTTTCTCTGTACCACATATAATGGGCAACTTTGAAGCAGATGTTCAGCAGTCATTTTATCAGTGCCACAGTTACACTGATCGGTAGTTCCTATCTTTAGCTTGTTGAATAGACGGTATCTCAATCTGTTGTGGCCAGTGCGGAGTCTGAAGATTACCACTTGTTCTCTTCTGTTGAGCTGGTAGTAAGCATCATTCTGTGTGTGCCATGGATGTTCTACATTCCATTTGTTTCTGTATCTGATTCTGATAAAACTCTTTGCCTCCTCAAAAGTTATGCTTGCATCATGCTGAGGTAGATGTGAACCTTCTTTTGCCATTTTGTCAGCCTCTTCATTGCCGGTGATGTTACAATGAGATGGGATCCATTGGATCACAACACTTTTGAATCGTTGACAAAGTTTGTGGAGCACTATTCTACAGACATTCCACGAAAGGAGAAGGTCGTCGCAGCTGTCAAGGGGTTGAAAAATGGAGGGGCGCCTGGTCACGACAGTCTGGGTGCTGGGTTGTTCAGGGCGGGCCCTGGGCTAGCGGCGGAGCTATTGGAACAACTATTTGCACAAGTCTGGGAAACTGAGACAACACCGACAGAGTTGAGTGGAGGAGTGGTTGTCAAATTGCCCAAGAAGGGCGACCTTGCGGGCTGCAACAACTGGAGAGGAATTGCTCTCCTCTCAGTTCCCAGCAAAATACTGGGCGGGATAATCATCCGGGGAGTTTCAAGGGCGGTTGACCATGGGCTGAGGAAGGGGCAGGCGGGCTTTAGAGGGAACGGAGGATGTGCGGATCATATGTTTGCCCTCAGAGGCATTGTAGAGCGGCGCTTGGAGTCGTAGAAACAGCTGTACATTAACTTTGTTGGTTTTGAGGGGGCTTTCGGCGCCATGCGCTGGGACGGCCTGTGGAAAGTTCTGAGGGCTTGTGGAATTCCCTGTCGCATTGTTTCCATCATAAAGGGCCTCTATTGTGGCTTAGCGTGCAGTGTTGGATTGGGTAATGTGACTTTCGAGGTAAGGAAAAATGTGCGGAAGGGATGCCCCTTGTCAACAACATTGTTTTTAACGGCCGTGGACTGCCAGCTGCCATCACCGGTGTCAATACCTTATCGAGGTATGGCGGCTTGCGTACCCTGATTACCCCCAGAGCTATGCCAGCGGGAGTTTTACTCCTGGAAGGTTCTATCAAGCTGGACAGGTTTGCGCGGGCAGGGATCAGACTAAAGCAGACACCCTGGTCCTCCAGGTTGGGGGTTTTAGCATAGGGCTGACACCCCTGTCTACGTAAAAAAAATTGAAGTTACGGAAACAACAGTGAATAAACAAACTTTGCTGCGGGACGGACATCCGGAGTCTGAGTCTCGTATGACTGTCAGTGGTGAAAGCCGAAAGGAAGCTACTGACATGAGAACGGACGTCCTGACCGCAAAACATGATACAAGAATATGTTTTTGGAATGTCAGGACAATGAGTGAGACGGGTAAACTAAAACAGGTCACGGCAGAAATGAGAAACTTCAGGTTGCACGTTCTGGGGATGGACGAGAGCGGATGGACAGGGGCAGGAAAAGTTAAAACAGCGGCGGGGGAGGCGGTGCTTTGCTCTGGAGGAGGGGATGGACAGCGCAGTGAAAGTGTGGCCATTGTTCTACAGAAAGGAATAGAGGGGACATTGCTGGAGTGGAAACCCATCAACGGCAGACTGATGGGATTGGGATTGAGAGGTAGATTCACCAATACTGCAATGGTGCAATGCTGCGCACCGGCGAGTGACGGCGATGAAGGGGCCGGGTATGTGTTCTGTCGGCAGCTGCAGAGGGAAATGGAGGACACACCTACATATGATCTTGTTATGGTAATGGAAGGCCTCGGTGCGAGAGTTGGTACACACAATACATGTAATGAAGGAGTGGTGGGGAGGTGCGGCGGCAGAGCAGCGAGCGAGAATGGGGATAAATTGATAAGTTTCTGTAGTATTGGCAGCCTGGTCGTTGGAGGAGCGCTTTTCCCACATAGGGAAATTCACAAATTAGCATGGGAATTGCGAAATGGTCGAGACAGAAACCAGATGGACCACATCGTGATTAACGGTAGATGGAGACATGCATTGCAGGATGTGAGGGTGGGAGGAGGTGCGGATGTGGGAGGTGATCACCATTTGGTAGTGGCAAGACTGAGGGTGAGGCTAGGAAGGGCTGGACCAACTGTAACTACACAGAAAAGGTTTGGCGTCAGCAGATTGAGGGACCCCCTTGCCGGAAAGGCTTTTGCGGGTGACATGGAGAGGCGATGTCGGTTTGCCAAAGGTCGGGAAAGGACACCGACTGATGATATAGAACGGGAATTCAACACCATTTCAACAGTATGTACTGAAAGCGGCGGGTCATGCTTGGGATTCCGGGAGGGGAGGAGGCGGGACTGGATGGCAACAGAGACATTGGGCATCATAACACTGAGAAGGGAGGTGAAAGGAGGGAGAACAGAAGCAGAGTCCGCCGGGTTGGGGCAACTATATAGCGAGCAGTGCGGTCAGCTGGACAGGGAAGTTGAGCGCCAGGCCCGAGCCAACAGGGGGAGTTTCCTGGACGATCTTGCGGGACAGGTGGGGGAGGTGGCGCTGAGAAATGGACGGGGCACAGCGTGCAAAATAACTAAATTCATCAGCGGAAAACGAGGTGCAAACAGTATTACATTGGTAAGAGATAGGCGGGGAGGTCTCATCGCGGCAGCGGAGGAACAGGAAACAGGATGGGCAGAGCACTTCAGGGAGGCTCTGAACAAGGAACCACAAGAGACACAATTGAATGTTTCTGAGGCTGAAAACGATCTAGATGTAAATACAGACATTCCACGAAAAGAAGAAATCATCACAGCAATCAAAGGGTTAAAGAACGGAAAAGCTCCTGGCCATGATAACTTAAATGCAGAGCTATTTAAGACAGACCCTGAGCTGGCAGCAGAACTATTAGAACCACTATTTGCACAAGTCTGGAAAACGGGGACAACACCATCAGAGTGGAACAAAGGAATAATTATCGGGTTGCCCAAGAGGGGAGATCTTGCAGACTGCAATAATTGGAGAGGAATCACTCTTCTCTCAGTTCCCAGCAAAATACTAGGCAGGATGATTATACAGAGAATTTCAAAAGCAGTAGACCACAAACTGAGGAAAGAGCAGGAAGGATTTAGAAAGAACGGAAGATGTGTAGATCATATATTCACTCTTAGGAACATTATGAAGCAGTGCTCAGAATGGCAAAGACAGCTGTACATTAATTTCGTTGATTTTGAAAAGGCTTTTGACAGCATACATAGGGACAGTTTATGGAAAATACTGAGGGTTATGGAATTCCAAGCTGCATAGTGGCAATCATAAAAAGCCTCTATGCCAACTTTACGTGTAGTGTTGGGCAGAGCAACCTAACCTTTGAGGTGAAGAGAGGTATACGTCAGGGATGCCCCTTATCAACCACTTTATTTTTAACAGTCATAGACTGGGTGATGCGCCAGACAACAGAGGGCAGTCCAAGAGGAATAAGATGGACTATATTTTCTACATTGGAAGATCTGGAATATGCAGATGACATTGCACTACTAGCACATTCACATCAACACATCCAGATAAAACGGATAGACTCAATACGTTTAGCCAGCAGGGGGGCTTGAACATCAGTTTAAAGAAGTCAGAGGTCATGACGCTCAATGTGAGCAACCCTGAGTCCATGTCAGTGAGGAATCGGCAACTGGTACAGACAGACACCTTCACATACCTGTGATGCGTAATGACACCAGACGGCGTGGCAGGCAAAGACATCAACATCAGAATGAATAAGGCAATGTGACGTACGTCTTGTTTGACTAGTGAATTTTCCCTGATATGATGGATGATTTAAAGGGACCTTTAGCTTTTCATAACATTAGAACCCCTGAACATTTGTTGTAACTTTTCGTTTGCCAGAACGCATTCCACCGGGACTCATGTAGGATACAGCGACGAGATCAAAGAGACAGACCGAGGGATCTTAGGGGAGACTATCGGCGCTATCAAAGACAGTAGTTTTCCCTGATACGAGACGCAGTTGCTTGCCGCTAATTTCGCGTCTCGGTGTCAATCGAGGAACCGAGCGAACGGGGGAAAGCGAAACGGGCAGCAGCGAGCGGATACGAAGACCAGGGGGCGGCTTCTTCTCTTGATTTGGCGGTCAGATCCCCAAAAGTTCGTGAGATCAAATAAGTTGTCAAGTTTATCATGTCCCACTCAACTTACATTCCATTTTAGCTAAATAGACCATGAAGAACTAGACACGTTATCACTCGCTGGCCAGACCTTTACAGAAGCACTAGCTTTATTGAAATCTTGTTATAGATTTTCCCCTGGATTTTATATATATTTGCAGTGATTTTTAATTCTGTGCAAAGCGAGTGATCGTAACCTGTGCGATCCCAGCATTAAGAAAGCAATAAAGAAATCAATCTAAGCAAAGCAAAGCATAAACAGTGTGTAGAGTTCCCCTGACGCAGAACTTGTTGAGACTGTGTAAATTTTTAATCTTTGAGGCGATTCTATGTTTGGAATTCCGCTATCTAACTTATAGCAAAGAAAGCACACCCAAAGACAAATTTAACGCACCATCAAACAACTTAAGTCGTAACGGGAAGAAGAACACTGGCCCGAGCTTTGTTAGTTTACTGACACAGAGAGATAATTCATAATTTCCTGAACAGTGATGTGACTAGTTTTCTCACTGGACTTAAACCATACCTCACGGATAAAGTGTACCAGCACGCGTAAGAATTTTATTATCCGCGGCATAGTCAAATAGACCACACCATCCTCACCCCGGTATCAGAGACCGTGCCCTCCCATAGAAACTGTTATTAAGAAAAGAGACACAACTACAGATTCATTTTCCAGCGATTACGGGACCCTTTTATGTGCTGACCGCCTACCCGATAATCTGGGGCTAGAACTTGAACAAACACTCATACATTTAGTTGAGGTGTAACTGCTGTTGTGTTATTCTATGGAGTGCAAGATTTTTTCACAATCGGTAAGTGAGAGCAAGATGAGTGAAGGCCTTTGCTAGCGCGTGTATGAATGACAGGAAATTAATTCTTTTGTGTGACCATTTTGTTAACTTGCTTACCTGGTAACATATATCTTTTCTGTATACCCTACATTGTTCCTTTAAGTGGGATAGTTGATAATTTGTTAACTCTGTTTAAAACCACCTCCTTTCCATTTGCTTAGTAAAGGGAAGAACAGCTGGGAAGAACAGGTTTTTTTTTTCTATCACTTATACCTAACTTGGTAACACCTCTTTCAGAGTAATTAACTTTACTGTTAGGTTAACGTACCCGTGTTCCTGATATTATCTATCTCTGGACTGGGTTTGTCTTTGTCTAATGAGCGGGAAGGGCTTAGTCGATACCAATCTTCTTCACCCCTCCCAAACTTGTTATTTGCATTTGTGTACTTATGATAATTTATGTAATATCTGATATTTTTAGTGATTGATGTTTAAAGTGAATAAAATCACCTAAACTCATTTAGTTCGGTGTGTTGAATATACCCAAAGCCCAACATTTCCCCTATTCGTTTAATATAGTTTGTATCAACGTCGTGTGTGTGTTTGAAAACACCGAATCGGTGAGCGCGCAGATGCGAGTCTGGAAAACTGGCAAATAATTGTTTGACCAGGAGAGTGAAAGAGAAGATTGAGAGACACGATTTGTCGTAAATAAGTCTGTCTTTACTCTCCTCCAGCACGCTGTGAAGTAACTATTAAATCTCTACATTTTCTATCACTGAGCTTTCCATCATCATTTTCCACTCTAAACCGGACCACTATTTCTACGACTCTTTTCTCTCAAAATAAATTTACGACAGGCAAGAAGAGCCTTCTTTAGCCTAGGCAACATATGGGGGTCCTCTCAATACAGCACAAGCACAAAATTAACATTATATCAGAGCTGTGTGCTTTCTGTACTTTTCTATGATGCGGAATGCTGGAGAGTTACAGAGAAGGATATGTCGAAATTGTCCTCTTTTCACACAACATGCCTAAGAAAAATTCACCGAATCTTTTGGCCGAATACCATCACCAGCCAGGATCTGCTTATTCGGAGCAAGCGGAAGGACATGCGCACCATCATAGCTGGCAGACGCTGGAGCTGGTTGGCCATGTCCTCAGAAGAGACCCTGATGCCGTCACAAGAACAGCTATGCTTTGGACCCCTGAAGGAAAACGAAAGAGAGGCCGACCAAAAACAACTTGGCGTAGGACTGTGGAGGCTGAGATGCAAAGAATGAACTAGAGTTGGGGCACTGTACGAAGGATGGCCACCGACCGAGCAAAGTGGAACCAATTTGTTGTTGCCCTACAAGACGCCACTAGGCGTGATGGCCACTGACTGCTTTGACGGTCGGTGGCTAAGGATCAAAAAAGAAGAAGGACTGCCAGGCGGTACATGGCGGTCCGGGAGGAGTTAGAAGGCGTTTTGTACGCTGGAGGACCTGGAGTGCGCGGGTGACATTGCGCTGCTCGCGCATTCACATCAGCACATTCGGGACAAGGCCGATGGACTGAGTGGGTGTGGCCGGCAGGTTGGCCTGGGCATCGGTCTGGGAAGCGGGGGGCGGGGGGCAGAGGTCGTGACACTAGGTGTGGGCAGTCCTGGGCCAATGACGGTGGGAAACCGGAGGTTAGAGCAGACGGATACATTTGCTTGCCTAGGATGCGTGGTGACACCTGACGGCGGAACAGGCAGGGACATTAACAACAGAATGAATAAAGCGAGAGCGGCCTTTGCTATTCTCAACAACATTTGGAGGTCTTCCCAGTGCAGCACAGACACCAAGTTGGGACTGTATGAGAACTGTGTGCTTTCTGTGCTTCTCTGTGGTGCGGAGTGTTGGAGAGTGACGTAGAATGGGGTGTCGGGACTGTCCTCCTTCCGCACGGTCTGCCTAGGAAAAGTTCTCCGAGTCTTTTGGCCGGGCACCATCGGCGGCCAGGAGCTGCTTGTTCGGAGTGACCGGAGGGACATGCGCGCCGTCATAGCTGGCGGGCGCTGGGGTTGGGTTGGCCACTTCCTCGGGGGGGGGGGACCCTGGTGCCATCGCGGGAGCAGCTGTGCTGTGGGCCCCCGAGGGAAAGCGAAAGAGAGGCCGACCAAAAATAACTTGGCGGAGAGCTGTGGAGGCCGATATGTAAAGAATGAACCAGAGTTGGGGCACTGTACGAAGGATGGCCGCCGACCGAGCAAAGTGGAATCAATTTGTTGCTGCCCTACAAGACGCCACCAGGCGTGATGGCCGCTGACTGCTTTGGCGGATGGCGGTTATGGATCAAAGAAGAAGAGGATTCTGAGATCATCCAGGTCTGTATTATTTTGGCTTTTCAACGTTGCAATTACTGACTGTGTATCAGTAAAGAAAGCAACTTGTCTTTCTGCGCTTTCTTCTGTCAATATAGCCTCTGCTGCAGTTTTCAAGGCTTCTGCCTCTGTTCTGAAGTTGCTGGAGAATCGTCCTGCCGCCACTGACAGCCTTTTTTCTGCACCAGTGCTTAAGGTCAGAAAGACACCCCGACCTCCATTTTCTGTTGCATTTGTTGCTGATCCATCTGTGTATGCATGGGTCCAGGTGTTGCGTGGGTAATGTTTCTCTATGTATTTTGTAATGTATTTCTCTATGTAATTCCAGATACTCTGAAAACAAGCATTATTTTTTTTTTTTTATCCAAGTAGATCTGTAGAAAGTTTAGTATTTCTACAGTAGATCCGCACAGCTGTTGCGTTGCCGACCCCTGTTCTAAAGCATTGATCAAAACACAACCCGCAAGCTAAAAAAGTTTATTAAGTTGGCCTGGTCAAATATGAAGAAGGGCGTGCACAAACTTTGGTAAAAAAAAAAAAAATAAATAAAGCGCCTGCTAGTGACGTAACTAATTAGACCACTCCCACATAATCTACGTATATTTATAGTTAAAGTATCAAAAGACACAGATACACTTTCCAGACCAGGATTGTGTGTGACCATTTTTCTGACTATATACGTGGCCACGAATTGGAACTCGAATCCTAGAAACAAAAAAGATGACAAATAGAATCTACTATCACCTGACTGTTCTAATCATTATTTGGCTGACTGTAGTCACCGCTCAACAAGGTGAGTGAAACATGTGATGTATTCCCTCATCTCACATTGTTGACTTGTCCGGAATGTTACTATCGTTATCGCTTTTCTTTTTTTCTTCTTCATCACTGTTATCATTAACCTCCCATTTACCTTCATCAACAGCAAAGGTCACTGTATTTTTCTTTTTTTTTTCAAACTAAATATTTTTCTTAACCAACTTTCTTCTCAAGACTTTCATTCTTAGCGCTTTGAACAATAGTTTTATTTCATTAATTTATAATTTATGACGAGAACAGGAATAGCGTGCTGTGGGTGGTTAATACAATATCATAGAAAGCGATATCAGCTTTACGCAGACGAGCTAACAAAACAGCAGAACATCGACAAGTTATGTATTTTTTTAGGGTGCTTTACACACCATAAGTATGAAGTGAAAATAACAGTTAACAAGCTTATAAATGTGACAGACAGACAGACAGACAGACAGACAGACAGACAGACAGACAGAAAGAAAGAAAGAAAGAAAAAAAGTGCTCATATGTGATTTATGTATACCTGATTTAAATGACTTTAATTACACTATACTTTAATTTTTCCTCTGTTGTCATTCTATTTGTTAGCTACTTTACCTTCAGTTAATTTAGTTTCTTAACTTAGGTTTGTAGTTTGATGATTTATTTCTAACTGTTTTCATAATGAGTATTGCACTTTGTAAGTATACGTCTTCTGGTCCTGGGGGTCGACGTGGCTAAAAGGTGTGGCGTCCGCCTCTGATTCCAAAGGTATTGGGTAAGGTTCCCAGTTTTAGGGAATATATTTGATATAAATTGTTTTCCGAACCAGAGAGTCCTAATCATGTCATACTCCCCTGGGTAGTGAAATCGGATGCCTAGCCTTCTCGGATGAGGGCGAAAACATCCCTCGGCAGCAGGGCAGATTATCCATTAGGCAAAGTAGGCGTACCTAGGTATCGCCCACTGTACAGAGAACCTTACCTGCTAGGTAGGAAGCCCTTGGGTAGGAAGGACTTAACATTTTAAAGGATAAAATAAAATCGGAAACCCGTGCATAAATATAATTAATGCTGTGTATATTGAGAAAAGGATGTGGCAGTAAAACCCCGGCACAAGAAGTCTTTCCAAATGTATCCATTTGTCTTCGCATCTAATTATCACTTTCGACAACCAACTGCTTTGGTGGACGGTCTTTTTCTGCACTCACACGGGTTAAAAACTATCTACCATGAAGGATGATAAACTGAACAATTTGGCATTGATGCGCATAGAATCTTCTATTCTGAGAAAAACTGATTTCTTGATTGAAGAAATTGTTGGAAGAAAAACAAGAAACATTTTCAATAAAATGTGTTTATTGTGTTTACCTTAATAATAATAAAAAGAATACTAAAAAACATTAATAAAATATAATTACTAATGAAAGAGGTAAGCAATCCTAACAAACTAATATACCAGTCTATTAATAATACTAGTATACACTATCACCATATTAAGGGGTTTGAAAAAAAAAATTAAAATTTATTGCCTATTAAGCTAAGTGGGGCCCAAACACCAAAAAGCATAGAGGCCCTTCTTGGCTTAATCCGGCCCTGCTCGGTAGATGGAAATCATAAATAGTAAGCCATATGGCCGCTACTCTGGACAATTTACAACATTAGGAAAACCTACCCGCCACAAAAATATTCATAGAATGTGTGATTCATGTATACACACATTGGGATCCTCGCTGGTTGCTACAGAGTTCGTGCACTGTGCTGATTCTCCTTGTGTGATCTAAGAGAGGAGATCGGAGCACCGATTGAGTGTATATCTCAGTGTGTGTGTATATATATATATATATATATATATATATATATATATATATATATATATGTATGTATGTATATATATATATATAAAGCCAGATGTGCTTTTAATGCCCTTCGGCCAATATGGAACTCCTCAGCGATATCCAGAGGGAACAAAATTAGAATCTTTAACTCAAATGTGAAGTCAGTTTTGCTGTATGGCTCAGAGACATGGCATGTCTCAAAGAGTATCACCGCCAAGCTACAGACTTTTGTAAATATATGTCTCCGATGGATCCTCCGTATAAGATGGCCAGATGTAATCACAAATATAGAGCTAAGGAAAAGATGCGGACTACAGCCAATACAGACAGCAATTAAGATAAGAAAGTGGGGATGGATAAGACATACACTCAGAAAAGAAAAATCAAGCATAGCCACAGGTGTCCTTAACTGGAACCCAAAGGGGAAACGAAGAGAACTTGGAGAAGAACTGTTGAAGAGGTGGCTAGGGAAATTAGAATGACTTGGGCACAGATGAAAAAGACATCATAGAATAGAAATCGACGGAGAGCAACTGTTTCTGCCCTATGTTCCACAGGGAACGAAAAGGAATGATGATGATGATACGCAATTAAGAGAAATTTTAAACGCTCAAAAAATTCAGAATAATATTTGATTAAATCCTCAGATCAAACCTGCCTTAACTCATGTGCGACCAACAAGAATACCTGCAACAACTATTGTGCTTCTATGGCACTAGTGTTTGTCTACTACTGCCGGACTTTATGCTCACGGACTGAAACCACCTGTCGCAACAGCTGTACGTGTTCAATATACAGTCGAGATAATTTTATACAATGTCCGTTTGTCTCTCTGTATGGCTGTCTGTCTGTTTTCCTGTCTGTTAATGTTTCTGTCTGTTTCCCTGTCTGTCTGCTTGCCTGTCTCTCTATCTATTTGTGTGGCTGTCTGTCTTTCTGTCTGTCTATTTCGATGTCTGTCTATCTATCTTTCTGTCTGTCTATCTTTTTGTCGGTCTGCCTGTCTAACTGACATGTTTCCTGTCTCTCTGTTTAGCTGTCAGTCAGTCTGTCCGTCTGTCTACATGTCTGTCTGTCTGGCACCCTGCATGTCTATATTTCTGGCACCCTGCCTGCCTACATGCCTGGCACCATGTCTGTCTGTGTCTGCCTGTTTGCCTGCCTGCCTTCCTGCCTGTCTGATTGTCTGAAGGAACGAAACACCTATATCTGTATTTCCTTTCATTTTCATGCTTAGAAACGTTTACGAATAAAGATTCAAGTAGAACCAGTAGTGGCGTACTAAGTGGGTGCGAGGGGCGGTCCGCCCCAGGTGACAGCCAGGAAAGGGGGGAGGGGGTGCCATCGGACACTATTATGAAAGTGCTTACCATTAAAAAGATATATTTTATAAGTGTGTTTTCTGAGGCGAGAGCGTCCGATTGGCAGAGTGGTTAAAGCGCTGGTCTCTCGAGTCTAAAGTGCCGGGTTCGAACCACAGTACCGACACATTCCCGTCTATCCAGCTGTAAATGGGTACCTGATTTTAAATGAGGGAAGGAAAAGGCAGAGAAGAAGGGAACTGGTCACACACCCCCCCCTTCTGGATGCTGGACTTAGTATATTTTTTGAAGTCTACAATACGTCACTCTCTTACGACAATATCTGATTTGGGAATACCTTTACCTTTTTGCCTTCCTTAGGCGGAGAAGGGTGCCAAATGCATGATCCGCCCCGAGTGCCAAAAACTGTATGTACGCCTCTGAGAACCAGCAATTAGCGGAGTAGTGCTCGATTCATTATTCACATTTAAAGCAGGTTAGTAGGGAAGGGAAAAAAACACACACAAAACTATAGAGTAGTGGCAACAACCGCTGACCTTGTAAACAGACAAACAGTAAAGCAGGGGTCGGCAACCTAGGAGCTTTTGGGATCTGCTTTACTAACATTGAGCTTTCTAAAGATCTACCCTATATGTGTATATATATGTGTGTGTGTTTGTAATTTTAAGAGGGAGGGGGAGAAGAAATGGGATGATGAACCATACAATGAAAAGATCGCGTTCTGATCTCATGCAGTTCAAGAATATATTTTTGTAGCTAGCTCGAGAGTTTCATTGGGAATGTGAAAAAAGTATCCCGGGGAACATCGCGATTTTAAATGTCAGCGGGAAAGGTCTAGTCCGAAATTTCCCTATCTTAAAAATGTCTTTCTTCATTTTCCCTATCTATCTATAACCCTCCACTCCCAAAGGAGCTTAGGCCTTCAACAAACACATGCCAAGTCCTCCTGTCACGTGCCATCATCTCAAGTTCTTTCCACGTCCTCCTTATCATTTTCTTCTCTGTTTCCAGCTCTCTTCTCCATGTACTTCTTGGTCTACCTCTGCCTCTCTTTCTCTGGGGGTTCCAGAACAAGGACTGCCTTGTAATGCTATCAACAGGTTTCCCGCAGTCGTCTAAAGATCACCCAAACCATCCACTGGGATGTAACGGCAGATCGGGATCGACTCGGTATCGACCTGTGCAGTGGAGCAATCCACGAGCCGTGGGATCTACTTCAGAAACACTGAGCTATCCTCTCGAAAGATATACGTACCTACATATGAAGACTCCATTGAAAAAAACCCAGACATGTCACAAAAATGAAGTCCGAGAACAATAACTTTTAAAATTTGAAACGCTATGACACAAAGAAGGATGATGTAAGTAAATAAATTAAGGGGCTGCTGTAAAACGTGTAAGGAATATAAGTATTTAAACCAATAAAACGGTATTTAATCAGTTTTACAAATAACGGTTCACAAGAAACAAGGGACGTTTCGGGTTTTACCCTTCGTCAGTCACAAACAGGTGACAAAGACAAGAATTACATATAGGTACTACACAACTATACGATGATGAGAAATATACAACAAATGGGCGATACAAGCAGATGAAAAAAGTAAACAACAACAGTGATGAGAGAAAAAGAACAATAATAATACAAGAAAATCGTAAAATCTAAAAGAAATACCGAAACAAGAAAGTAAATAATCAACGAAACGAAAAAAAGAGAATGAACAAAACTGTGGAACTAGTAAAAGTTCACTCAACTCGATCCAAAGAATCTGTGAAAGAAAGCAGTAGTATACCGTCACAGAAATCGCAAGGAAGTGACGTACGATAGCGACAAAACAAAAGATATAAAAAGATACGAAACGAACCAAAACAGAACCAGAACACAAAGAAGGATGGGCTGTTTTTTACGATTTATTTTCTTGGACAGGAATGCGTTTTCAAATATAATTTTAGTTTCTATATTTTCTTTGGAGCATGCTTAATGTGATAAGGGCAGTAATGGACTCTTCTTTTGTTTTTAGGTTTCAGAGTAATTGGAATTAGGAGTAAATACAGCATATACGCTACTTTTATCTCTGACGAACGATCCGCTTTCCTGCAAGTCCATCGATACAGCGTTGCAAATTTCAACTAAATGATATTTTATCAAGTGTTAATAATTGGGGATTCTCTGCTAGGATATTCGGCAGAATCGTCGCCGAACATAGTGGGGCTTACAAGATAACAACTTCCAGCATGAGAATGCAGGTAGAGGCAGATACTGCAGCCGGTGGACTAACTGAGGCTTCATTTACAAAGGTAGTCATTGTGTCAGACTTTCAGTCCATACTTCGAAAGTTTCAAAATGGATGGGCTACGGCATGAATGGAAAACATTTATAGAAGCTTCGAGTCTGCTGGAGCTGGTGTGGATCAAATGTCCAGGACATGCAGGGTTATGTGGTAATGAGAGAGCCGACAGACTAGCTTCAAGAGCACCCACAGTGGGGACACTGGAAATGGATAAGGGAGAGATATTGAGAACAATTAATGAGTGCCTGTTAGAGAATGACACTGCAATAGGTGAATCATCAAGGTTAAGACTGTTGGAATTTGGCATCAAACGTAAAGCTAGCAGAGATGGACGTATGAGAGGATGCATCCGTCGTGTATAAAACCAGCGAGCTACAGGAACAGTTAGCATTCACACTCTTCGACATATACTGAGGTAGAGTGAACACCTATTAGTTTGCCCGGAGTGCAGTGATGTCGATTCTGTTTATTAATAACAATAATATCACGTGAAAGAAGACATCGCGTTCCTATCTTATGCAGTTCACAAATATGTAAAGTGAATTTTAGCAAGCGTTATGAAAAGACAAGCTACAGACTTTCCTAAAGGATTGAAATGGTATGACAAGGTCACAAAGGCGGAACTGATGACAAGAACTAGATAAGTGCCAGTGGAAAAAGAGACGACGCTAGCGATGGATAGGACACACATTGAGGAAACCTGTTAATAGAACATACATTGAGGAAACCTGTTGATGATAGGACACACATTGAGGAAACCTGTTGATATGACATACATTGAAGAAACCTGTTGATGATAGGACACACATTGAGGAAACCTGTTGATGATAGGACACACATTGAGGAAACCTGATGATGATAGGACACACATTGAGGAAATATGTTGATGATAGGACATACGTTGAGGACACCTGTTGATGATTGGACATACATTGAGGACACCTGTTGATGATAGGACAAACATTGAGGACACCTGTTGATGATAGGACATAAATTGAGGACACCTGTTGATGATAGGACAAACATTTAAGACACCTGTTGATAATAGAACACACACTGAGGAAACCTGTTGATGATAGGACAAACATTGAGGACACCTGTTGATGATAGGACATACATTGAGGACACCTGTTGATGATAGGACACACATTGAGGAAACCTGTTGATGATAGGACAAACATTGAGGACACCTGTTGATGATAGGACATACATTGAGGACACCTGTTGATGATAGGACAAACATTGAGGACACCTGTTGATGATAGGACACACATTAAGGGAACCTGTTGATGATGGGACAAACGTCGGGACACCTGTTGATAGCATCACAAGGCAGTCCTTGCTCTGGAATGCCTAAGGAAATAGAGGCAACGATAGACCAAAAAAAAAAAAAACCAATGGAGATGAGAACTGGAGACAGAAGTGAAAATGATGAGGAAGACGTGGACAGACCTTGAGCTGATGTCACATGAGAGGAAGACGTGGAAAGACCTTGAGCTGATGTCACATGACAGGAAGACGTGGAAAGACCTTGAGCTGATGTCACATGACAGGAAGACGTGGAAAGACCTTGAGCTGATGTCACATGACAGGAAGACGTGGAAAGACCTTGAGTAGATGGTAGGAGGACTTGCATGGTTTGTTGAAGGCCTATGCTCCCTGGGGAGCCAAAGGGTACTGATTGAGTGATTGATTGATATGACAAGACCTTGTAAAAAATGAAGAAATCATAGTTATCGATGTAAAATCTTTAGAGATAGAATAAATTGAGGAGCAAAAAACACGTGATTATGTGTGTAATGGGTCATGTGAAAAGTCAAACGAGATGATGTTGGTGCTGCACAAGCAGCAGTATGATTGCTTCGAAGTCAACAAATTTATAATTCAGTACTTCAGAAATTCGTAACTGAAGTCAACATCATACGTATCAAACATTCCCTGACGTTTAGTTACCGATCACGTTGAATATATGAAACTGTTTCACGTGAATCGTATAGTTCATAAATGGGCATCAATAACTTTTTTCGCACATAATTGTGGCCTAGGTCATCCATTACACATACAGACTTGCAATATCAAGACAGATTCCATTCACATGGACGATCCACATATCTTTAACAACTTTCAGTCAAGTCCCAACTGGCAAAACTATGCACGTTTCCTTATGCTACGCAAAGTACCGACGAAGTCCCTATACGAAATATCGAATATTAATACAATATTAAATTTCTACCCTAATAATGTATATATAGTCCATAGGGGTATCTTATTTCACATCTGAATACATTGGCGTGTCGATCTTTCACACCAGACATCATACGAATCCTAATCACTAGCGTAAATACCACCACACAAACTTTTCATTCCAAAATGAAAGTACCAAAACTTGATGCATTTCAGTGTGGCAAATCGTATCAAATACAAACTCCTGATTTCCCATACTAAAAGCATCGTGACAGTGTACATATTGCAAACATGAGTCCCAATCAACCAACTGGTCAGGCGTGTAGTCTCAATGTAAGACCAGATACAGACAACAATCCTGAAGATTGTCTCCCCTGCTCTAAAGTAGTGGTCCACTAATGGCCAAATTCCGAGTAAAGTGATGAGGATTTTAAAATTTATCAAGATTCGATCAAGATTACTCTTAGCAGACTTGGGAAGAGAAGAATGATGCTTCTATTCAGGGAGCCTCACAGGAATTTTACAGAATGGCAAGCAAAACAATTGAGATCATTTAAGCCGTTATGAACTATTAGTCTCCCCCCCCCCCCCCCCCCCCCCGCCAACCCCTTTCTGTAGGAGAATTGGTAACTCATACTTTCTGAGTCCCCTGCTGAAGATGATTCAGAAAAATATTAATTTAATAGCTCTATATCGTTATGCTTTGTCCCGGAAAGCATTATAGTCCTAAAACTAAAAGTGGAGAAACCATAGTCAACCTTGTCATAGTGTATGGGCCAAATGAAGATGAGCGAGCAGAGGTCAATGAGGAATTCTTCGAGCTGCTTCAGGGGACAGTGGACGACTGCCTAGATGAAATTATCATGCTCGAAGATTTCAATGCCAGAGTTGGAAATGACCATGCGGAAGAAATGGAGAAGATACTATTAATAACAAAAGAAAGCGACTCCTTAGATTCTACACTGAGCAGAATCTAATCATTACAAACACAAAGTTCCCCCATAAGCGCATACCTGTATACACTAGGTGTGAACCAACAAAGAATGAGAAGTGATCGACTATGCCATAGCTATGAAGAGCTCATTCAAGTATGCCCGGAATGCTAGAGTCTGGAGGGGCCAGAGATTGGAAGTGACCACTACTTGTTAACAATTAAAAGAACAACTGAAAGAATTACTCGGCCTAGAAACTGCCTAACATCACGCAAGAAGCTAAGTAAACGGACAAGGGAAACGAGCATTAAGACGTACAAGCTGAGAGAGCCAGAAGTGAAGACCAGATACCAGGGGCTTATTGCTACAGCAGTGAGAAACACAAAACAACAACCTGATGACCTGGAAACGCTCTGGCTGAAATTCAAGGACATCATAGTCAGCTCAGCAGAAGCATGTGGTGAAGTTCGACTTGAGAACAAGAGAAAGAGGACACCTTGGTGGACAGATGAGGTTAAAGAGAAAATGAGAGAGAAGAAAAAGGCATGGAAACAGCACTTAGAAGCTAGAAACACATCAGGAAAAACAGAGAAATACAGAGAATATATGATACTCAGAACAGAGGTAAAGAACAAGATGCTTGCAGCAAAACAGAAGTCCTGGGAAGAATTTGGAAAAAAGCTAGAAAGCGATGCGCAAGAAAACCAGAAATTGTTCTTTAAGACCCTAAAGAATAAGAGAAAGGAAAAACAGTGCCCTCTTAATATTATAAAGGACAAGCAAGGCAGATTGCTTACTGTCCCAAAAGAAGTAATGGAAAGATGGAAAGAATATTTTTCAGAGCTCATGGATGATGAGCAAGGTCAAGCATTAGAAATGGTAACCACTGACACAGAAGAGGAAACCAATGGGGATGAATATGATATAAAGATGGAAGAAGTGAAGGCAGCACTGGAGAAAATCAAGATGGGCAAAGCAGCAGGACATGATGGCAAAACACCAGAAATGGTTAAGTACATGGGGCCAGTGGGCGACCTATTACTCCTAAGGGTCCTACAGGTAGCTTGGTGCAACAAGACCATACCAAAGGATTGGGAGATTCCCATAATAACTCCGATTTTCAAAAAGGGTGACAACCGACAATGTGGAAACCATAGGGGCATATCCCTTCTCATTGTCCCTGGTAAAATTTGCTCTAGAATACTGGAGCAGTGACTCAGACGCCTAGCTGAGCTACAAATGGATGAGGTCCAGTGTGGCTTCCGTGCAAATCGAAGTACTCAAGACCTAATCTTTAACCCAGACAGTTGAGTGAAAAGGCTCTTGAGTATAAGAGTGAGATCCATCTTTGCTTCCTAGATCTGGAAAAGGCATTTGACAAGATGCCCTGAAACAAACTCTAGGACTGTTTGGCAAGGAAGAACATTCCAACACCTCTGATTCATGCTTTACAGAGCTTCTACAAGTCTTGCAGAAATTATGTAAGGACGGCAAACCATAAGTCAGAAGAGTTCAGGACCACCACTGGTGTAAGACAAGGTGATATTCTGTCACCTTATCTTTTCATACTCCTCATGGACGATGTCATCAAGGCATGTAAAGAGAGGACAGGAAAGTATTCAGTGGGGTACTGGAAGATGAGACAGGTCTTTATTTCAGAGCTGGCATTTGCTGATGATGTTGCCCTGATTGCTAAATCAGAGGCACATGTTCAATCCAACCTGCAAGTCTGGAAGGAAGAGCCGGAGAAGAGAGGGATGATCATAAGCAGCTCGAAAAAAACCATGGTGATATCACGAGAAGAAAGAAGACATCAGATTAAGCTGAGAGAATAAATCCTGGAGAAGGTCGACCACTTTAAATACCTTGGAGCTGCCATAGACTGGAAGGGAGGCATCAAAGAAGAGTTGCTACCCGAAGAGCAGCAGCTGGGAGACTTTTTCAGGCCATAAATCGAGAATTCCTCAGCAAAAGAGAAGTTGGTAAGAAGATGAAGATGGCTGTATACCGCTCCACGTATCGTTTTGAGGCCCAAAAACCCAACCCTTGGAGACCCAAGTAGAACAGTCCCAACTGAGATGGTTTGGCCATGTCTGTAGAATGGGAGAAGATCGGCTACCACGGCAAGCATGGGAAACTAAGAGCCAGGGATCCAGACGTCCAGGACGACTCAAAGTCCGCTGGGAGGACAACATTAGACAATCTTTGAAGGACCGAGGACTAGAATGGAACCAAGCCAGGAGGAAGACCGCCGATAGAATAGTATGACGCTCTCTCTTCCAAACCTCTACACCTCACGGTAGAAGAGGAACGACTAAGTAAGTAAGTGAGTATATGGTTATGTATTTAAAGCAATGAGTCGCAGGGGTGCAGATATACAATTCACTCAATAGTGATTAATCCAGCTACATATGTATATTTACAGATAAACAGGTTTAATAATCAATTATTGGTTAATGAGGTAAAATGAATAGTTAATAAAAATGAAGGGATAATGTTGTCATCATCGGACGATATAAATTTTGGATAAGAGAACAAAATTGGAAATGTCCATAGACTGAGCCGGTATGTTACTTAGCTGATGGTGAGTTGTCAGTTGGCGTCTGCTTCAGTCGCTCTTTGCTCCCACAGGTGGTTGGACTGTTTTGTCTCTTAACGAGTTGAGGTTTTTGGCGGTAGCACGCCTCTTTCAACACGGCCAGGGTTACTACTTAGGTTGCTTTGTCACGTGTACTCAAGACCCGTCTGTAGTCGTGTCTATAGGGATGGCATCCGCATGTCTGGTTTTGTGTAGTGTGTAGATGTGTTCAGTCAAAACAATGTTCATGCAACAATAACAGGGCAATCCACATAGGACGTCAGTAAACTCACGACGTATAAAGTCAATGAGTCTTGAAACAGCCGTTGACGTTTTTCTTCATTATTTATTGTGGACGCCACAGTGACAAAATGGTTACGCAAATGTGTAGGCACATCAAACAGTCATTATCACAGCAACATTCAATACAGCAATAAACGGTAGACAGCATTACAATGATGAGTCAGATGCATGTTATATTTCAAAGTGCTGTAAATGTAGTCAGGTGAACAACTCCATCCTTTTCTATAACAGCCAGGAGATAACCAGATGTATGAGATCAGTTCACTCTCCTTAGTTTGACTTCAGCAAGACAGACACGTCTGCCGAAGTATAAATAATGTCCTCAAGAATATCCTCTAGATAATAAAGGTTTTCTAAACCTAGTTCATTTAACAAAGTAGCAAGTAATGGTCCTTGGTACATGCATCAACCGATGCAGTACAATGCAGCGACATGTGAGCTGGGAAAGAACATCTCGTGACGACGACTTTCGGAGACAGGCTATGAATCGAAATCGCTCACGACCCAAAATCGATAGAGTTAATGAAAAAGTCAATTTACCTTGCTTTCATGAAATACACAGAAATATCACGCCTCCCGACATGTGGGAAAACACTAGAGGTATTATCTCGACTAAACGAAATATCCATAAGAGGACTACACATCCCTGACAGAACAAAAATAGCGGAGATCCCCTCTTCAACGAGGCATCTCTTTCGCCATTCCAAATCGCTCACTCCCACTAGTGGTGGGCGGAAACCGATCGACCAAACAACAAGACAAGTCATGCGCAGTCCAGCGCAAAAATGACCACAGCTCAAAAGTTAACTGCATTCGATACCAACGCGAGAAGACAAATGCTTACCGAGAAAAGTGACTATAAATTTCAAGCAGTTGTTGCCCTTGCGTTATAAAACAGATATTGAAATAAAACGATGTTGCGAGAATTTATCACGCAACATATCACCACCTCCTCCCGATAAAAAAAAAAATGTGGAACATATTTTTTTTTCAATATCAAAGAGCAAGCGATAAGCGGCTCAAAACGCACGAATTATGCGCTGATAATTAATTAAATTGCCAAACAATAGGCTAATTATAGAGTGTCTGGTGAGGATATACCTCAACAGAAAAATAAATATGTCTCAAAAAATATTCACATCGGGGAGGTGTCACCAACACACATCACGTTAGCATGTAAACACAATATACGTATGCAAGTTACTATAATCATCATTAAACAGCATACTCTAATATTGTCTTTAAAAATGGATGTACAAATCTGATAGGAAAATTTAAATAGTACATTCTTTGACATGTAATGACATAAGTACATAGTAAAGTTAAACTACATGACGATCCAGGACATATGCTCTGGTATTCCGAGGGTAAGTACACAATCTAGAACTCGTAAGGTAAGTCCTCAGCTCAACAATGACATTCTGAGAAAGTACAAGCAATATAATGCTAATTAATAACTAATATGCTTCATAAGGTACAATACATTATTAATAATTGTGGCTGTTTAGTAAACTAACGGCCCTTATATTAACTACTCAGTCCTCCTCTATCATTTTAAAAAACGAACAGAAGAAGATGACAACAAAGCACGATAGTGTGTACATATAAAGTAAGTACAGATGTGCTAATCTATTGTAGAAATATAGGTGTGTTATGACTCTGTAATATATAGAAATATAGGACAGAAGTATTAGTTGGAGTCATGTGGGCATCTAGACAAAATGTCAGCCATCACATTATCCGCACCACGGATAGCTCGTACCGTGAAGTGAAAAGGTTGAAGAGCTATAGCATATCGAGTGGATCTCGAACTCTTCAAATTCTTAGTCTGAATAGCTGTAAGAGCTTTCTGATCAGTCTCTAGAATGAAATGTGCGCCCAGGAGGAATCTTTGTAGCTTTAGAATTGACCAAACCATCGCTAACAACTCACGGTCTAAAACCGAGTAGTTCCTCTCTGCCGCATTTAGTTTTCTAGAAATGTACATAACAGGATGCAGAGTATTTGCATATTCTTGCATCAGTGCTGCTCCAATCCCAGTGGATGAAGCATCACTCCGAAGAACAAAAGTCCTATCAAGAGTAGGTAATCTTAAGATGGGAGGAGAAGAAAATATATTCTTGATTTGGTCTAGTGAAGATTGGCATTCTTCAGACCAACGGACCAGATTAGGCGAACCTTTCTTCAACAATGTTGAGAGAGGTGCCATGATCGAAGATAAATTTGGAATAAATCTCCCATAAAATTGAATTAAACCTAAGAGACTCCTAACTTGTTTCTTCGTTTTAGGAACAGAGATGTTCAGTATTTTGGAAGTATTGTGGTCTTCTGTCTTCAAGAGACCATGACCAACACGATGACCCAGGAAAGAGATTTCACCAAAACCAACAAAAGCTTTAGAAGGTTTTGCTGTCAAATTATTCTCACGTAGAGTGGACAGTAAGTCATATAACCCTAAATAGTGATCTTCCCAGGTATCACTGAAGAGACAGATGTCATCTAAGTATGCGATGACATCCGAACGATGTGACAGAATTCGACGCATCATGCGAACGAAAGTGGCAGGGGCGTTCATGAGACCAAAAGGCATAACATTCCATTGAAATAGACCCCTAGGTGTAGAAAAAGCAGTAAGAGGTTTGGCATGCTCTGCTAAAGGCACTTGCCAATAACCTTTAGACAAGTCAAGTTTAGTGAAGAATCTAGAATTAGAAAGTCTAATCAGTAGATCTTCTAACAAAGGCATCGGTTCAGCGTCGAACTTTGTGACCTGATTCAATTTGCGATAATCAACGCAAATTCGTATGTTCTTATCCTTCTTCCGGACAATAACCATGGAAGAAGAATATGGTGAAGTCGATGGTTCAATTATATTTAATTGAATCATTTCATCCAATTCCTTTTCCACTTGCGACTGAAAGTGTATAGGAATAGGATACGGCCTAACCCTAATTGGATTATTGTCGGTAAGAATTATGTCATGTTCTATGACATCTGTGTGTCCAGGAATGTCAGTGAGAACATCCTGAAATGTTTGTAACATCGACGAGACTTGTCGATGTTCGTCACCAGAAAGATTAGGAGAAACAGAAACGTTTTTCCAAGATTCCGTGGAATGTAATGGAACCACTGGAAGGGGAAGGTTGACATCAGAGAAGGTAGCTTCCTCATCCTGAATGACAGACAGGGATGAATAATGACCGTGAGGTGCAGGAGCATCATCCGTTGCCTGGAAAATAGGCAGCAAATAGTCCGGACGTTCGTGAAATTCCGAAAGCATGTTTATGTGGAAAGTTTTATGCTTTCCATCAATATCGACCACATAGTCAACATCGGAAATCCGAGAGACTATTGCATACGGACCTTTCCATGCAATAAGAAGTCTATTTTCCCTACTGGGGAGTAGGACGAATGCTTTGTCACCTGGACAAAGTTGTCGTAGACATCTATTCTTGTTAGCAAACTGCCTTGCCTTCTCTTTAGCAATTTCTGATGAAGCAGTTGCTAGCTTACATGCCTCAATGATCTTTTGTCTAAGAGCAATGACATACTCATATGAGGATTGAGTTTCATCGCTAATATCATCGGCAGTGATGAGATCGTGTAATAAAGACATAGGGCCGCGTGGACGCGCGCCAAAGACAAGTTCGAAGGGAGAAAATCCTGTGTGTTCATTAGGGACTTCTCTATAGGCAAAGAGAGCCGCGGGTAAAACCCTGTCCCAATCTTGAGGATGATCTTCAGTTATCTTACCAAGCAAAGTCTTGAGCGTTCTATTCAGACGCTCAACTAACCCATTAGACATAGGATGGTAGATACTACTGAGAGATCGTTCAATATGTAAGGTAGACATTACCTGTGACATAGTGTCAGATATGAGTTGAGTGCCATGGTCTGACAATATTTCTCTGGGGAACCCCAAGCGAGAAAATATCAACCAAAGAGCATCTGCGATATCTGTAGTAGATATGCTCTTAAGAGGAATAGCCTCTGGCCAACGTGTGCACATATCGACACATGTAAGGATAAACTGATGTCCTCTGGCCGACTTGACCTTAAAAGGGCCAATAATATCTATGGCCATTTTCTGAAACGGCCGAATAGGAATGTCAGCAGCCTGGATAGGCGCAGCATGTCGTGGTCCTCTAGATTTGACCTCCTGACATACCTTGCATGATCGGCAGTAAATACGAATGTCCTTATTGACAAAAGGCCAAAAGAAAGCCGCAAGGACTCTCGACTTCGTACGGGCAAAACCCAT
The DNA here is from genome assembly GCA_024509875.1 of Oreohelix idahoensis. Classification (NCBI taxonomy): domain Eukaryota; kingdom Metazoa; phylum Mollusca; class Gastropoda; order Stylommatophora; family Oreohelicidae; genus Oreohelix; species Oreohelix idahoensis. The sequence continues at coordinate 212,586 of JAMPIV010007240.1, read as the reverse complement.
ATGTCCAGCACATTGCGAGTCATGAGCATGTTGTAATATTTGGACTCTCATGCTCTTGGGAACAAGAATTTGCGAATGTGCCGACGTAGTCGAATCTTGTACCATACGTACAAGTACGCCGTTTCTCATTGCAATCCAAGATTTTCTATTTGTATCCTGATTCGGATCACCTTTCTTCGCAAGAACGAAGAATTTTTTTAAAGAAGGATCTTCTTCTTGCAATTTTATGAAAGAGTCACGAGTAATTACTAAGTGACTATCTTGGCTATCAACTTCATTATCACTATTCAGTGAAGTTTCGGGTGTTTGTAGAGCTTGTGCTCTTGTAACTACTGCATTTGTAGCTTGCATGTTATTATCTTCCCAAGCAGCAATCTGCTGTGGGGTACACTCCCTAACTCCGTGAATACGACCAATAATAAGGTCCGCAATAGGATTAGGTAAGAGACAAGCATGCACATCTCCAGTAAAGAAAGGAGTGGCAATGCGAATTACAGCAGTAGGATATTTTTCTAGAGTGCCGCCAAATGTGACACATTTAATAACCCTTCCTGTAGCACAAGATGGATCTACAAGCGATTGTCTAACACCAATAGTGGTGCATCCGGAATCGAAAAGTAGTGAGACCGGAGTATCATTAACAAGACCCTTATGTAGAATTAAAGAACCCCTCCCGTCATGCGCAACAGCAGCAGGAAGAGCGGGAAGTGGGTGACCACAACTCAAAGTAGTTATGGTACCCGGTTCGAATAAAGTACTGCATTGGGGGCATTTGTTTGCTCTCTCAAAGTCAAAAGCAGAACTAGTGACAGCGTCAAAGTTTTTACTATCAACAACATGATTACAGGCTCCCTCAGTTTCCTGTTGTACAGCATTAGCCTGCTGATATCTCTTTTTTTTTGTGTTGAGATCTACCCCGACTATTATTACCTCTGAAGTTATCAGAGTTATTATTATCTCTGCAGTTATTATTGTCTCTATTGTAATTGTTATACTGGTTCGAATTCCAGTTTCCACGATTACTATCATGTTCACATTGATGCGAACATCTATTTGTTTGGTTCTGAGGTCTTCGGCAGGAATAACCTCTATTACCATATCCTCTTTTGAAATGCTTATAATTATTAGGGTGATAGTAACGACCACTATCAGGTTGTCTCCAATTCTTCGAAGAAGAATCACCATGAAATTGGTTTCCATGATTTTGACAGAAATTACCGCTGCCCTTTCTATCAAAATTTTGTTGGGATCTACGAGCAAAGTTTTGACCATACGGAGCTGCCGAAGCAACTGGTAAACCTTCTTTCACCTTAGAGTTACCCATGGTTATGTGTGGGTGCGCAGTTACGTATTGGCAACAGAAATCTTCCATTTCTTTTATTGTTTTAGGTTTACGTTCATGAAGGAAAGCAAGGAAAGACTCATTGACAGACGACATGACTTTGTCTCTAAGTATTAAGTCCATAAGTCCTTCATAAGTTTTTTTTCCGTCTTAGATAGTTCAACCCATCGTGAGAAAGTAATGCGTATTCTTGCAATAAACTCGGAGAATTCAACTCCATTTTCAGGTAACATGTTTTTAAATTGTAGACGATAGCCGTCTTCGTTAAGCTGATATTTCTTTAACAAAGCGGCCCTGACAACCTCATAATTGCTCTTGTCAGGTTCATCCACCATATTTAATATACTTAGAGCTTTACCTGTCAGTATCCCTGATAACTGATAAACATATTTTGCTTTGTCTATGTTATGAGCTGTACATGCTTGTTCAAATCTGTCCAGATAGAACATTATGTCATCACTGGAAGGACTAAATGTTGGTAACTTAATCTTAAAAGTATCATTATTAGCCTACCAGAAGATGAACCCTTGTTTGAATCATTACCATTACTCATGCTCGTCAATTTCAATTTCTCCAACTCTAAAGCTAAGAGTTTTTCTTCATGTTCCATTTTTGCTTTCCTCTCATCAGACTCTCTTTGTAACTTCCTTTCTTCAGCTTGAGCCTGCATTTGAAGTCTTTCATTTTCAGCTTCTTTTTCAAGTCTTTTATTTTCAGCTTCTTTTTCAAGTCTTTTATTTTCAGCTTCCTCAGCTAGCTGCTGTAGCTTTCTTTCCTCAGCTTCTGATTCCCTTTTTTGTTTTTCCATTTCCATTTGGAATCTCTTTTCATCCACCTGCATCTGCAGTTTCTTTTGTTCAGCTTCCATATGCAGTTTCTTTTGTTCAGCTTCCATTGCTTTATCATATCGAGCAGTTGCAAATTCTTCTAACTTATCACCAGTCTTCCCAAGCAATTTACCCTGCTCAATAAAGTGCTCAAATGTAGACATGTTGTCTAACATATGAGTCCAAAACCTGAAATAATTAACTAATTTATTTCAAACCTAAGTGTAACAAGTCTTAATTAAGCACTTGTATATTCACATCACATTATATTATCCCAGTCTCTGTGGGAAACAAGTCTCCAATCAAAGAACTTGTATATGAAATATCAGCACTCAAATCTTGATCATAAGTGCACTTCTCATTCAATAGTGCACGACACTATTCATCATTCATTTATCATCAGTATAGTAGTAACAGTGCATTAGCATAGCCCATTAACTAATTACTATAACTGTAAACAATGACTATGTAAACACATGCAGAATGTAAACATTGAAAATGTAAACAATACAAACAATGTAAACAATAACAATGTAAACAATAACAAAGATCAGCAACAATACAAAAACTTTCGCAGAAATCAACTAAAAATAAAGCAGAAATTAATGAAATATCACAAAAAATGTGACGATATCTGCGATAGAATTAAACAAAATACATGACACCACAGTGTATAAACAAAAATGTTGTATGAAACTAAATTATAGACAAGAGTAGGCTAACAAATACAAACAAATCACAACAAAACTAAAGAATGTGAAATAATAACGAAAACAATATTAAAACATGTCATCACAGCTAACATAAATAGCAACAGAAGTCGCTTAGCAAATTCCAGTATCGGAAATTTGCAAACCCTACAGAAAACGCTCACAATAGACGACCTCTATGACGTGGCATAATCTAACGGAGACACCACCCAACCGAGAACCCGCTGAAATATAAACATATAAATATACAAATAACATATAAACATATAACATATAGAATGAGATGATACACAGAAGACTCAGCAGAAGTATAAGGGCACAGTTTACATACAAACAGGCCACTTAACTTAAAGGCTTCCAATCGTAGAACAGCAGAAAAACGGATGTCAATCAACGTCCTAAAGAGCGAAGCTCCAACGATGATGGCACATCTGAACTGCTTCCACTGCTAACACGATGGTACAAGAGCTTCTGAAATACTGTGTGTTGAGTTGTTTCGGCACTTGACCTTCTAATCCAAAAGTAAGTTGATGGAAATCGGTACTTGGCCTTCTTCAGAAAACAACCCGTTTCAACCGGCACTTGACCTTCTCAAAAAACGACAGCACTGGAACCTTGACAGCAGCAACTTGCTTGACTTGCGTAAAAGATAACAGCAGTCCGAGTTATCCGGCAACATGTAACAACGCCGGGTACTGTCAAATTCTTGTTTCCGTCAAAAAGTTGAAATTTTGACTTTTACCGGGCAACGCCGAGTACTTTGAAAATTTTGAAGATGTTGACTGTATTGAAGAATGTTAATTTCTTGAAGGATGCTGATGAATTCTTGTTGAAAATGAAGTGGGTAAGGGACCCCGTGTTTGCTAGTACCAGAATCAAACCAGCTTATGGCCACCAAATGATGCGTGATGCCATATGATGATGGATGGCATCCGCATGTCTGGTTTTGTGTAGTGTGTAGATGTGTTCAGTCAAAACAATGTTCATGCAACAATAACAGGGCAATCCACATAGGACGTCAGTAAACTCACGACGTATAAAGTCAATGAGTCTTGAAACAGCCGTTGACGTTTTTCTTCATTATTTATTGTGGACGCCACAGTGACAAAATGGTTACGCAAATGTGTAGGCACATCAAACAGTCATTATCACAGCAACATTCAATACAGCAATAAACGGTAGACAGCATTACAATGATGAGTCAGATGCATGTTATATTTCAAAGTGCTGTAAATGTAGTCAGGTGAACAACTCCATCCTTTTCTATAACAGCCAGGAGATAACCAGATGTATGAGATCAGTTCACTCTCCTTAGTTTGACTTCAGCAAGACAGACACGTCTGCCGAAGTATAAATAATGTCCTCAAGAATATCCTCTAGATAATAAAGGTTTTCTAAACCTAGTTCATTTAACAAAGTAGCAAGTAATGGTCCTTGGTACATGCATCAACCGATGCAGTACAATGCAGCGACATGTGAGCTGGGAAAGAACATCTCGTGACGACGACTTTCGGAGACAGGCTATGAATCGAAATCGCTCACGACCCAAAATCGATAGAGTTAATGAAAAAGTCAATTACCTTGCTTTCATGAAATACACAGAAATATCACGCCTCCCGACATGTGGGAAAACACTAGAGGTATTATCTCGACTAAACGAAATATCCATAAGAGGACTACACATCCCTGACAGAACAAAAAATAGCGGAGATCCCCTCTTCAACGAGGCATCTCTTTCGCCATTCCAAATCGCTCACTCCCACTAGTGGTGGGCGGAAACCGATCGACCAAACAACAAGACAAGTCATGCGCAGTCCAGCGCAAAAATGACCACAGCTCAAAAGTTAACTGCATTCGATACCAACAGCAGTTTAGTCCTATCCTTGAGGATTAAATTTGGATCCATTGAGTCGGATGAAAGTGCTTTTGGACAGAAGACAATAATTGCAACATTAAATGCATATATATATATATATATGTATATATATATATATATATATATACATATATATATATATATATATATATATATATATATATATATATATATATATATATATATAGCTTACTAAAATGTACTTATAATCAATATGTACACCATGTTATCATCTTCACTCCCTGCTCTCTATGAAACCTGAGGCTGCCTCTGATGTTAGTTCCTTGTGAGGAAACCCGCAAGAAGCATTCGCCGGCTTTTGCAGTGGTGGTTCATATGTCAAGTTATCTGAAGTAGAGGTTGCCAACCCCATGTACAACTGTCCATCCACAAGTAATTTATTCATGTAAAACGCAAAATATAAAGTGATAAAATATACATATTGCAACTTACCCCAATTAATTTTGGGTTAAGAATTGTATCCACACACTTGATGCAAGGAAAGGTCCAAATATTGTCGAGCAACTGGTTTAAGATGCCGTCTCTCAGGTGGTTAGGGTTTATATATTAGATATAATCCCAACTATTCCCGCTGAAGGCAGGCTCCGAGGACTTGTGACTTCCAGTACTATAGTTGAGGTTTTATCCTTCTTAATTTTAGAAGATCCACTAGTACTTTGCCCTGTCCTATACTGGAATCCTAATTCTACTCATTAACCTGGCTTTTAGAGATTGCTCCTTGACGAGATACAAATGCAGTGCGTAAGTCTTAAAATGCTCTAGGTTATAAGCGAAATTTTCGCTCCCACATCCATGTTTCCCTGTTGGGAAAAGATCCAATCAGAAGTAGTTTAGTCTAGCATTTCAACCCAGAGCAACCACATTTACGCGTCTGATTTTGGAAGGGGTTTCCTGCACCATCATGTTGAATTTTACTACATGACGACATAAGATTGTTCCCTTACATGTTATTTTCAAATTCACCTGAACGTACTTCATGGCCATATAAGGTCTTGCCACTTACGGTACAAAAGGAAATGGAAACTGTACCCAGGTACGATCTTATTATAGTAATGGGAGACCTAAATGCGAAAGTTGGAACACACAATAATTATAACGAAAGAGTAATGGGGAAATGCGGCAGTGGAACAGTAAATGAGAATGGGGACAAATTAATAAGCTTCTGCAGTATTAACAACCGGGTCATTGGAGGAACGCTTTTTCAACACAAAGAAGTGCACAAGTTAACATGAGAATCACCAAACGAACGAGACAAAAACCAGATAGATTCCATAATGATGAATGGCAGATGGAGACATGCACTACAAGACGTGAAAGTAAGAAGAGGCGCAGATGTGGGAAGTGATCATCACCTAGTAGTAGCAAGACTGAAGGTGAAACTCAGAACTGCTGGACCAGTTGCAGTCAAACAGAAAAGATATAACATCACGAAACTTAAGGACCCTATTACCAGAAAAGCGTTCGTGGTCGACGTAAAGAGACGATATCAGATCAACCAAAAGTCAGGAAAGAACAGAGACCGACGATGTCGACCAGAAATTCAACACCATCTCAACAATATACAAAGGAAGCAGCAAGTCATGCTTTGGATTCCAGGAAAGAAAGAGCCAAGACGGAATAACACCAGAAACGCTAAACACCATAGCGAAGAGAAAGGAAATGAAAAGAAAGAAAACAGAAGCTAAGTCTCCCAGGTTAAAGGCAATAGATAGTGAACAGTACAGTCAGCTGGACAAGGAAGTGAAACGATAAACCCGTGCTAACAAAAGGACATTTCTGGATGACCTTGCAAGACAGGCAGAAGAGGCAGCACTGAAAAATGAACAAAGCACAGTTTATAAAATAACTAAAGCTATCAGTGGAAAACGAGGTGCAAACAACATAAAGTTAGTAAGAGACAAGCAAGGAAATCTCATCACCACAGCACAGGGGCAGGAAACAAGATAGATGGGCAGAGGACTTCAGAGAAACACTGAATAAGGAACCACCAGAGACTCAGCTGAATGTTCCTGATGCTGAAAGTGACTTAGACGTAAATACAGACATTCCACGAAAAGAAGAAATCATCACAGCTATCAAAGGGCTAAAAATGGAAAAGCGCCTGGTCACAACAATCTAAATGCTGAGCTATTCAAGACAGACCCTGAACTAGCAGCAGAACTATTAGAACCACTATTTGCACAAGTCTGGGAAACTGAGACAACACCAACAGAGTGGAGCAAAGGAATAATTGTCAAATTGCCCAAGAAGGGTGACCTGCAGACTGCAACAATTAGAGAGTTCCCAGCAAAATACTAGGCAGGATAATCATCCAGATAATTTCAAAAGCAGTTGACCATAAACTGAGGAAAGAACAAGCGGGCTTCAGAAAGAACAGAAGATGTGCAGATCATATATTTACCCTCAGGAACATTATAGAGCAGTGCTCAGAATGGCAGAGACAGCTGTACATTAACTTTGTTGATTTGAAAAGGCTTTAGACAGCATACACAGGGACAGCCTATGGAAAGTTCTGAGGGCTTATGGAATTCCCAGCCGCATTGTTTCCATCATAAAAAGCCTCTATTCTAACTTTACGTGCAGTGTTGGATTGAGTAATGTAACTTTCTAAGTGAAAACAGGAGTACGACAGGGATGCCCCTTATCAACAACATTATTTTTGACAGTCATAGATTGGGTGATGCGCCAGACAACAGAGGACAGTCCAAGAGGAATTAGATGGATAACGTTTTCTACACTGGAAGACCTGGAATATGCAGATGACATTGCACTACTCGCGCATTCACATCAACACATTCAAGACAAAACCGATAGATTGAATAAGTATGGCCAGCAGGTTGGCCTCAACATCAATCTGAAGAAGACAGAGGTCATGACAATAAATGTAGGCAATCCTGAGCCAATAACAGTAAGGAACCAGACGGTAGAACAGACAGACAAATTTACTTACCTAGGATGCATTGTAACACCTGACGGCGGAACAAGCAAGAACATTAACAACAGAATGAATAAAGCGAGAACAGCCTTTGCTATTCAAAACAACATTTGGAAGTCTTCCCAGTACAGCACAAACACCAGATTAAGAATGTATGAGAGCTGTGTACTTTCTGTGCTTCTCTATGGTGCGGAATGTTGGAGAGTAACAGAGAAGGAAATGTCGAAACTGTCCTCCTTCCACACAATCTGCCTGAAGAAAATTCTCCGAATCTTTTGGCCAAACACCATCAGCAACCAAGAACTACTTATTCGGAGTAACCAGGAGGACATGCACACCATCATAACATGTCCTCAGAAGGGACCCTGATACCATCACAACAACAGCTAGCTATGGACGCCCGAGGGAAAGCGAAAGAGAGGCCGACCAAAAACAACTTGACAGAGAACTGTGGAAGCTGAGATGCAAAGAGTGAACCACAGTTGGGTCACTGTACGAAGGATGGCCGCCGACCGAGCAAAGTGGAATCAATTTTTTTCCGCCCTACAAAACGCCACCAGGCGTGATGCCCGCTGACTGTTTTGACGGTTGGCGGATATGGATCAAAGAAGAAGAAGAACTTACGTGTCACTTGTCATGTTTACTAAAATCACTACATCACCGATTTATCCGAGATTATCACTGATAATTTCTTCCAAGATGTTATTTTCTCGTAGTTGTTTACAATAACAAAGTCATCTGCAGGAAGTGTTATATCATTTCACGTATTCCACTCCTTTACAGCGGGTCATATCTGCATACTGCCATCAATGGTACCTATACCTTGTAGCGGTATGGCGGCTTGCGTACCCTGACAATCCCCAGAGCTATGCCAGTGGGAGTTTTACTCCTGGTAGGTTCAACCAAGCTGGACTGGTCTGTGTGGGTAGGGGTCAGACAAAAGCTGGTACCCTGGTCCTCCAGGTTGGGGGTTTTAGCATAGGGCTGACACCCCTGTCTGTGTAAAAAAGAATGAAGTTACGGAAACAACAATAAATGAACAAACTTTGCTGCGCGATGGACATTCGGAGTCAGTGGCTCGTATGACTGTCAGTGGTGACAGCCGAAAGGAAGCCACTGACATGAAAACGGATGTCCTGACCACAAAACAGGATACAAGAATACGTTTTTGGAATGTCAGGACAATGTACGAGACAGGTAAACTAAGACAGGACACGGCAGAAATGAGAAACTATAGGTTACACATTCTAGGGATAAGCGAGAGCAGATGGACAGGGGCAGGAAAAGTTAAAACAGCAACAGGAGAAACAGTACTTTACTCTGGAAGAGAGGATGGACAGCACAATGAAGGCGTAGCCATTATTCTACAGAAAGGAATAGAAAGGACATTACTGGAATGGAAACCCATCAACAACAGACTTATAAGATTAAGATTGAGAGGGAGATTCACCAACACTACAATAATACAATGCTACGCACCAACGAATGATAGCGATGAGGAGGTCAAGGATGAATTCTATCAACAACTGCAGAAAGAAATGGAAGACACACCTAGATATGATCTTGTTATAGTAATGGGAGACTGATGCCTCCTTTTTTGTATCCTTAACACTCACTGGTAGTCATCAGGTTCCACTTCGGTTAAGTGAGTACGCACTAACTTATGTTGATGTTAGTTTTTATAAATGTCATCTGTCACGCACGTATTTGCACAATTGGGTGTAGATGAATTCGTGCGCGCTTGTATCCAAACAAGCCAGATGACGTAGAAGCGGGAATATAGCAAGCCGCATCTCATATATCCAGACAGAGAGTCTGTTGATTTGTTACTGTGTACCCATCATTTGGGGCAAGTATATTTCTGGGACAGGACTTTTGAATAGAAGCCCTTGTCGGCTTACCCCTGCGTAAGTCAGTGCCAGTGGTTGTTATAATTGAATGTACTTTTAATATGTTTTTCCAGTGACTGTAATCGATGTTGGTATCTAGCTAACCCCGTCTCGTTCAGGAGGGATTATAATGGATCAACTCGATACTACGCTGAAAGTATCCTAATACTTTAAAGGATTTTTAATGCTCCGCCAGTTCGGCTTATTGATATAAATTATGGGAGCGCCGTCATACGTGACACGGCGGTCACGAGAGATGAACCAAGTATTTTAATTAACTTTATGCTGTATTATCATATATAGTGGAGGCCAGGATCATGAATGTTTAAAGACACCAGAATTAACATGTACCAGGACAACGTTACAGGTCCGAAATAGACATATGCAGATTTTATTGTATGGATGACCTTAGAAGCCTTATCACTAACGAAAGGTCAAAACCGTTAGATTGTTTGAAGAAACCATGAGCCTACAAGCACTGTATTTCCTATCATTGATCCATGCATTTTTATGAACTGTGAAACCACTATGAACGTACTGTCTCGTATAATTTATTGTCTACGTGATTCGTCCAAAAATAAACATGTTGTTGCCAGTCGACATAACGAGTTCGTTCATACCCATTTTGACAATCGTTGACGTGCCTGATTGTTATTGAAGTCCTTCCTTCACGTTCCAGGAAAGAAACATTCGCGTTATTATTTTCAAGTCCAAATAGCATCGCCCGTGTTGGACCGTTGTCACTACGACACAATCAACATCCTCTAGTCAGCGGTTTACACCCGAAGAAAAGCGAGGCTACAGAGACCTCAATGCGAAAGTTGGTGCACACAATACATACAATGAAAGAACAATGGGGAAATGCGGCAGCGGAACAGCAAACGAAAATGGGGATAAACTAATAAGTTTCTGTAGCATTAACAACCTGGTCATTGGAGGAACACTCTTCCCGCACAAAGAAATTCACAAACTAACATGGGAATCACCAAATGGTCGGGACAGAAACCAGATAGACCACATCATGGTTAACGGTAGATGGAGACATGCATTACAAGATGTGAAAGTAAGAAGAGGTGCAGATGTGGGAAGTGATCACCATTTAGTAGTAGCAAAACTGAAAGTGAAACTAAGAAGGGCTGCACCAACTGTAACTACACAGAAAAGGTTTGACATTAGCAAATTGAAGGACTCCCTTACCAGAAAAGCTTTTGCGGCCGACATAAAGAAACGATATCAATTTGCCAAAAGTCAGGAAAAGACATTGACTGATGATATAGACCAGAATTTCAACACCATTTCAACAATATATAAAGAAAGCAGCAAATCATGCTTGGGATTCCAGGAAAGGAAGAAGCAAGACTGGATAACACCAGAAACATTAAACACCATAACGATGAGAAAGGAAATGAAAAGAAAGAAAACAGAAGTGAAGTCCCCCAGGTTAAAGCAACTATATAGCGAACAGTACAGTCAGCTGGACAAGGAAGTTAAACGCCAAACCCGAGCCAACAAAAGGAATTTCCTAGACGATCTTGCAAGACAGGCAGAGGAGGCAGCACTGAGAAATGAACAAAGCACAGTATACAAAATAACTAAATTCATCAGCGGAAAACGAGGTGCAAACAATATTACATTAGTAAGAGATAAGCAAGGAAATCTCATCACGACAGCAGAGGGACAGGAAACAAGATGGGCAGAGCACTTCAGAGAAACTCTGAACAAGGAACAACCAGAGACACAATTGAATGCTCCTGAAGCTGAAAACGATCTAGATGTGAACACAGACACTCCACGCAAAGGAGAAATCATCACAGCTATCAAAGGGTTAAAGAACGGCAAAGCTCTGGGCCATGATAACTTAAATGCAGAGCTATTTAAGACAGATCCTAAGCTAGCAGCAGAACTATTAGAACCACTTTTTGCACAAGTCTGGAAAACGGGGACAACACCATCAGAGTGGAACAAAGGAATAATTGTCAAATTGCCCAAGAAGGGAGATCTTGCAGACTGCAATAATTGGAGAGGAATCACTCTTCTCTCAGTTCCCAGCAAAATACTAGGCAGGATAATTATGCAGAGAATTTCAAAGGCAGTAGACCACAAACTGAGGAAAGAACAAGCAGGATTTAGAAAGAACAGGAGACGTGTAGATCATATATTCACTCTCAGGAACATTATAGAGCAGTGCTCAGAATGGCAAAGACAGCTTTACATTAATTTTGTTGATTTTGAAAAGGCTTTCGACAGCATACATAGGGACAGTTTATGGAAAATACTGAGGGCTTATGGAATTCCAAGCTGCATAGTGTCAATCATAAAAAGCCTCTATGCCAACTTTACGTGTAGTGTTGGGCAGAGCAACCTAACCTTTGAGGTGAAGACAGGAGTACGACAGGGATGCCCCTTATCAACCACACTTTTTTTAACAGTCACAGACTGGATGATGCGCCAGACAACACAGGGCAGTCCAAGAGGAATAAGATGGACAACATTTTCTACATTGGAAGATCTGGAATATGCAGATGACATTGCACTACTAGCACATTCACATCAACACATCCAGGAAAAAACGGATAGACTTAATAAGTTTAGCCAGCAGGTTGGCTTGAATATCAATTTAAAGAAGTCTGAGGTCATGACGCTCAATGTGAGCAACCCTGAGCCCATATCAGTAAGGAATCAGCAATTAGTACAGACAGATACCTTCACATACCTAGGAAGCATAGTAACACCAGACGGCGGGGCAGGCAAAGACATCAACATCAGAATGAATAAGGCAAGAACAGCCTTCTTTAGCCTAAACAACATCTGGAAGTCCTCCCAATACAGCACAAGCACAAAATTAAGATTATATCAGAGCTGTGTGCTTTCTGTGCTTCTCTATTGTGCGGAATGCTGGAGAGTTACAGAGAAGGAAATGTCGAAATTGTCCTCTTTTCACACAACATGCCTAAGAAAAATTCACCGAATCTTTTGGCCAAATACCATCACTAACCAAGATCTGCTTACTCGTAGCAAGCAAGAGGACATGCACACCATCATAGCTGGCAGACGCTGGAGCTGGGTTGGTCATGTCCTCAGAAGAGACCCCATGCCATCACAAGAACAGCTATGCTTTGGACCCCTGAAGGAAAACGAAAGAGGGGCCGACCAAAAACAACCTATACCTTGTAGCGGTATGGCAGCTTGCGTACCCTGACAATCCCCAGAGCTATGCCAGTGGGAGTTTTACTCCTGGTAGGTTCAACCAAGCTGGACTGGTCTGTGTGGGTAGGGGTCAGACAAAAGCTGGTACCCTGGTCCTCCGGGTTGCGGGTTTTAGATTCGAGGCGTCTAGATAGGTTTTCGATTCATGCCGTACGGAATGGCAACCTAACATGCAGCTTAATAGATATTACTTCCGTGAAAACGTATAGGAGAAATATTCACCACACGTACATTGGTTTTATATGAAAACTGCTTTGAAATGTGTTTAATTAGGACATTCCAATTCGGTGGGTTTCTTTCTTTCTTTTAGTGTTTAAAGTTTATATGGTGCCATGTAGAATGCGCTAGGAAAAAAAACGATTCCACTATTATTGTCGTCACTGCCATTGAATTCACTTGTAGGAAAGGGAAGTAATGTTTTACTTTAATATTTTAAATCAGTGTACAATGCATGAAGGGAAGTAAAGGTTATGTTGTGTTATTAATTACTAAGCTGAATTTTAATGACCTGAAAACTGCTGAAAAATGATTTATAAAAATGCATTAATAACAAACAAAAGTTTCTAAATTGCTTGTAATATGTTTTTATTTACGTAAAAGATATAATTAATTTTTTTAGATTTTGAGCTAAATTAAAAATTAATATATTAAAACAGAAAAAAAAAGCGGCGTTGAAAAAATATTAAAAGAAAAAAATCTACTATTGGTTGTCGATGACATTCTCATGGCGAGTCATTTGTTTTGGCTAAGATCAAAGTGTCTTAGCGAGGACTCAGCATGAATAATGAATGCTGCAAAAACTCCCAATGGCCTAATATCCGGCTTTTGGCTAGGATCATGTGTCTAGACACGGGGACCGGTACAGTGACTTTCATGTGTCATTAGGTCCCTTGTGTGAGAACACAGAGGATCACTAGGTGACACATTTTGTCACTGGGTCTTCTTGTGTTGGGACATGTGGTCTTGACCAGAGCCGGGTTTGGGGCGGGGACAATGCGACCTCATGCGAGGAAAAATATGCGACCTCAAGCGAGGGAAAAAAAAAAAAAAAAAAAAAAAAAAAATTTGCGAGGACCGGTATCACACATATTTTACACATTTTACACAATAAAGTCAGTAGACCTCACTTTGAGCCCCAGAAGGGTTATTAAAAACAAACAATTATCATAAACGTTTATTTTTGAAGTCATGAACTTCCGGCACAATTTGTAATGCAAACGTTTGCCGCCAATATATTCTAGAAACTACTGAATAACAATCTCAATAATCATGAAACTTGTAAGGTTTCTCATGGGTCATGAGACTGTTACAATTGAATTGAAGAATGAAACCCAAGTTCATGGCACTGTCACGGGTGTGGATTCTTCTTCTTCTTCCTCGTTCGCCCTGAAAAGGACGGTGGTTGCGTTGTGTCTGTTTACGCCTAAGCTGTGATATCTGCACCTTTCGGTCGACACATCCGACTTCAGCACGGCATTATTTAGGGACTGGGTTTGCCTTCCCATTGCGATCCGCACTCGCTCAGCCAGACTGCACTGCTGCAGACTGTTTCCAGGACCACCACGTGGAGGTGGAGTGCGGTCTTGACCAGCTCTGGTTCGCTGGTCCTGATGCAAGCAGTATAGCTATGGGTCGCTGACTGCATTCACTATTGCTGCATCTTGGAGCCCCAAGTGTGTGGATGTAAGCATGAACACACATTTGAAAGCAGCGAAGATGACGGTGAAGAATAAGGAACCACAGCAGCTTGATGCTCTTAGTATGAGGCAACAATATACGTTACTACATAGTCCCAGACAGTTTAACTTTGGATACTTTACTGATAGATGATGCACCATGCACAAAAGCCAGAGGCAGAAAAAATGGAGGAAAACCTCCCATGGGAGGTCGTGGACGTTATGGCCGTGGTGGGGGACCAAGAAGACGTGGTAGACGAGGCCCACGAGGTGGTGGCCGAGGTAGAACAAGAGGTGGTCGAAGATAAAAGATATCTGGTTAGAAAGTTACTTGCTCCTTTGTCTGATGATGATTGATTTATGTTTCTCCGCTTTGACATTTTAATTAATGGATAAATGTTGTGCAAATGAACATTTTGCTTCAGAACATGTAGCCCAGTATCAGCTGCATAGTGAACTGAAATGTTTGAATTCTGTATTCATTTTGTTTCTTCGTGAAGATTACAGAAGACATAATTTCCATGGTCTTGTCACAGAGAGTTTATTGATCTTAAATTGCCTATATCCTCTTCTTTTTCTCTCACCCGTGTCCTCTATTTTATTATCACTCTTTACCTTTTTCCTGTATTTTTTGCATCCACTCGTTTGCGAAAAATATTTTCTTCCCCATTCTCAACTTTACCGTTTTCTTTCTTATACTGGTAAACGCATTTATGACATAACGTGTCAGAGAGAGAGAGAGAGAGAGAGAGAGAGAGAGAGAGAGAGAGAGAGAGAGCGTTAAAATGCATTCTATTGCATTAGGTGTCAGTGGACGAAACTGTGAATATATTCGTCTGGCCAGACATAGAAGCAGACATATGTCTACAGCATTCCCTGCACCAGACGAAATACACTGTGAATATTCGCTTTCGCCAGACCTATAGGCGACAAATTTGTCTGCATTTTCACCTGCCACAACGAGTTGCATCGGCTGAGCGCTCCGTGAGGCGCGATAGCCGATATCTCCTCGGCGCAGTCTGAGACATTTGTCTGGAAATCCCAGCTGACAAGGCACTCACCGTTGGCATGGTCAGCGTGAGGTGTGAAAACGCACGAGTGTCAGTTCATGGTAGTCTTCTAGTTGATGTAAGGTGTTTTAGACGGAAAGGGGAGATTATTTCGTTTGGCGAAATAAAGTGGGACCCTTTGTCTGATAATAGATATAACCAGAATGTTAAACTTTATTTTCATTCAGTCCTCAAAATTCGTAGTAGACAGGTTGTTCGTAAATAGAATAAGCTGTATAGCGAAGCACTAGTTTGTTCGGAAATTTACCGAGCTCTAGACTTTAAATAAATATATCAGCGTATAATTCTAAAGTGTGCGATTACCTGTAGTTCTGTGTGTTGAGGTATATATATTATAATAATTATCTAATATTTTGTGAAGTGTTTAAAGTGATAATCGATTATTTCATATTTCACTAGTTAGATTTGGTGCAGAGAGCCTAATTTATATAGTCTGTATTATTTTCTAGGGACGTGTTTCAGTGGAAAGCAGAATAAATTATAATTTCTAGCTTAAACAACAGTGTAGCTATAATGAATTTAACTGCTAAATAATCAGACGGGAACAATTTTTCTAAACTAACTTATAAATGCTAGATGCCTCATGAGTGTTGACGGAATACGTATGTATTCCTAATTCATGAGGATTGATGATTTTTAAATATATAACTTATTGCACGGGAAGGTTTAAATAAGTCAAGCTGTACGCTTGCATTTTAAAAAACGTAAGTTATATTAAGTACATAACATGTAACATATTTCATATGTGTTTTTTCTTTATTCAGTGAATACTGGGGTAACCCAAACTTTGCCGGCGTTTTGTACAGAGAGTTACCTAATAAATGCTTATACTGGGCCTTTGAGCCAGTGCATATTTCTACACTAACTCTATTGTACATGCTGCCTTGTGGCGAGAAAAATTACAGAAATCTAAAACATTAACTTTCCGACATTGTTGACAAGTGTGTGGTGAACCAAGATTATTTGTTGAGAGAAGTTGTCCACAGGTCATCTTCCTAATTAAGGGAAACCTCGTGTTCTGACATTGTGTGCTCGTTTAAGCCTAATTCTTACCTCGTGAGTCAAGTGACACTAACTTTAGTCTGAAATAACTATCGTATGAAGCAGACGCTCCCCTGATCCATTTTGATGAAACCAAAAAACAAAGCTGCAGAGCTGGGATTTGCTTCATTTAACGACAGTAACAGATAAAAAGTGTGTGAGTGTCCCAAAGTTTGCGCCAGACGACGAACCACAGCATGATTGTAAGTATATCAGGGCCCTGATGAAAGAACCGAGTGAAAGTAGACTGAAGGATGTTCTTTGTCTGAGTCACCCACGTTGTAACTTCCTTTATGCAAGTTATTGCTAACAATATGTACCCTTAGAATAAAGCAGAGTATCAAGTCTGTCCATACCATAAAAGGGGGAAACCATAGACTCACTCATATGTATCTGTAACTCTCTGAGGTTATCACTTTCTTCTAACGGGACTGTGAGCTATATATATATCCAGGGGAGGACCATACAAACGGGTCTATCACTATTGTAGCATTCCTTGATTCTTATGACTATTCGTATATGCTTTTGATGTATTTTATATGTTGTGATGTAAGTTTACTATGATAATTAAACTATACCTACATTTATTTCAGTGTGGTGGTCAGTTCGTTCCTATAATATCTATATAATCATTGTTATAGTTTTTCCCACGTCTATGTGTCTAACTGTCGTCCATTGTATGTGCGGGCACGTGAGTGGATAGATATATATTAATATACCTATTTTTTATAGACTGTCTGTCTCCTTTGGATCTGTTGTAGAAGATAGGCGGAAAGAGAGAGAGATTCTCGATTTTCCGGTACAGCCTCTATAAATTTCTACCATCTCACTCGTGGAACTCTATTTCTAATATCACATCTCACTGTGGCTATCACTCATTCTAACCTATTCAGAAGGGACCAACCCAAGTCTTAATTTCCCTATCAAAAATCTACGACAGGTCTTAAAAGATAAAGTAAACAAGACACATTGCTGCTACTATATTTTGAAAACAGTGCTGAGAATAGTATCGAGGAAAAAAACTAACAAATACAGTTCATGATTCTGTCACATGTTTAAAAGAATTTGTATGCAAGCTGCTGTTAAGCACTTCATTGTGGTAACATGATCTTTATTTGTTAATGTTTTTAATATATTTTTTATAATTGAACAATTTGTGTGAAATTAAAATTTCTGGACAAATTCTGATTAAAAAAAAAATCAAGAACGATGCAACTTCATTGTATAAGATAATGACATTTAGGAGTTCCAGAGGAATCATCTCGTCTGGTAGGGAACATCATGTGCTACAGGTGATACCTGATCGTCATCAAGCTACTGTCAGCAAAATTAGGTTTAAAGATAACTTGGAATGTCATGACACTAATGCAGACTGGAAAATTTGATAACATCAAGATGAAAATGGAAAGAACGAAAGTAAATGTATTAGAGCAATATGAAATGCGATATACTGGATCAGTTGAAATATATTCTGACAACTACAGAATAATGTATTCTGGAGGACATTTATATGAAAGAGGAGTAGGCATAATACTAGATGCAGAAAGAACAAGAATAGTAAAGGGATTTTTGACAATATCAAAATCGCGTCCTATTAATTAAATTGAGTGGCAAACCAAGTTATATCAATTTTATACAAATCTATGCCCCAAAAGCAGATAGTATAGAAGAAGAAATTGACACATTTTACAATGAACTTGATTTGACAATGACTCAGTGTAAAACTTGGAAACTTCAATGCAAAAGTTGGAAATGAAAAAGTTGACGATGTGACTGGGGGTTATGACCCGGGAGAAAGAAATGAGAGAGGTGACAGAATGATAGAGTGAGCAAGAAAGCACGAAAGGATAGTAGGAAACACCTGGCTTAAACAACATCCTAGACGCTTTTGGAAAAGGAAATGTCCAGGACACAATGTTCATAATCAGCTTGAGTACATACTAATATGCAGGATATTTAGAAACAGTTTGAAATTTGTAAAAACTAGGCCAGGAGCAGACTGCAACCGCGATCATGTACCAGTAATAGGAAAACTTAGAATAAAATTAAAGAAAGTAAAGCGAGCTTCAAACAACATCAAGTTAAACTTAGCCTTACTTAAATCAGATAAGGAAATGAGTGAAAGATACAACATTACAGTACAGAATAGGTACAATGCAATAGAAAAAATGCAGAGTATAGATGAACAGTAGGAAATGCTAAAGGAAAGATATACATCAAACATAAAAAGAACTCATACCAGAAGTAAGGAGGACTACAACGAAGAAATGGATGACAGATGAAATTTTAAAACTGATGGATGCAAGAAGGAAGAAGAAGAAGCAAGACAAAGAAGAATATGACAGACTAAATAAGGAAATAGTAAACAAATGTAAAACAGCAAAAGAAGCATGGCTAAATCAGAAATGCAGAGGGCTTCAAATGCAACACAGAAAAGACACAAAATCTATGTACAAGCAAGTAACGAGTTAACAGGCAGAAGGACACAAACAGTCTCTTTCTGTTTTAAATCAAAAGAAGGATCATTCTTAATGGATCATGAGAACATAATAGAAAGGTGGACAGAACACATCAAGGAGCAGTTTGATGATGAAAGACCAGATCTGAACAACCAGGACAGCTGCGAGGGACCACCAATACTTGTGGAAGAGGTAGAGGATGCCATGCGCCACGTAAAGAAAGGGAAAGCGCCTGAACCAGATAATGTAACAGTAGAGGAAATGAAAGCTTCGGGAGAATTTGGAGTAGAAGTGATAACAAAACTCTTAAATGACATCTACAACAGTAGTTAAATACCTGATGATCTGCTACAATCCATATTCATGGCTTTGCCAAAGAAACCTGGAGCCATGGAATGTGAAGAATCGCTCTATTAGTCTTATGAGTCATGTGACCAAAATATTATTACGAATTTTCAGGAGAAGAGTGAGAAATAAAATTAAACCAGAAATCACTGATGAACCGTGTGGACCTGTAGAAGGTAAAGGCACAAACAATCCAATACCATAATTCCCGCAGTAAATGCGTCGGTCGGTCGGTCACATCATGCACACCGTCATTTGCGCACTTTTCTATTTTTCAGAGAGTACATTAACTTTCAACCACAGCTTAAGGGTGCAACTGTGGTTGAAAGTTAGACAATAATTGTATTGCTTCTCTTTTATGTACTCTCTCGAAAATAAATAAGTGCGCAAAATGATAAGATGGCTGCAAAACGAGCTGCAGATGCTAAAAGGCACACTATGTATTACTCAACAACGAAAAATGCGCAGATGACTGTGTGCATGGACAGTTTGGTTATACTGTATGTGTCGTGAAACGAGTGTAACCCACTACTTTGTTAATCACTCTGTCGCGATACAGATTTGCTTCAACCAATCAACGAGCAACGTTCACCAGTCTCTGAGACAGAATAAATTAACGGCCATCTTGGTCACGCAAGATGGCGACAGAAAACTGAATAAAATTAGGCTGTATAAGCAAAAGACGAAACTGCAGGAAACCAATCAGCTTGCTCCGCCAGGAACCAACCAAAAGCTTTGCTTAAGCATTCACCTACCTATATAATCGGGCGAGATTTTATGCAAAGGCACGCAACCAGACACGAAGCCAGAGATACCGACCGACTGAAGAGGAGAGAAGCTGTCACGATTTATTGCTTACCTGAGGGCATTGACCTACAGCCTGCTTCACTAGTCGAAGTCAAAATCTGGCCTGTTTAAATCTTGGAGGGTAAATATAAATTTACGATAACCTTTAGGAAAATAGGCCTTCAGCAGGTATATAATGTTGGTATTTGTTGTGTGTCATTATACTACCTACACCTGTATATATATATATATATATATATATATATATATATATATATATATATATATATATATATATATATATATATATATATATATATAATATATATATATTCATTTCATATTAATATTAATATATGAATATATCAAGTTACTGATTGTATCTTGGGGGAATTAGGTATAATGATTTTATTTCCTAATATGATTGAATAGACGAAGACTAATAGGACTCATACTTCAATCTATTGTCTCCTATAGCTTCAGTCTATTGTCTCAGATAACTCCAAACTGAAATATAACCAAAACAGTCCTTGTTAGGACTCAATCTATTGTCTCCTATATCTCAATCTATTGTCTCCTATAACTCAATCTATTGTCTCCTATAACTTCAGTGTTATCTCAGATAAAACCAACTGCAATATAACCAAAACAGTCCTTGTTAGGACTCAACCTATTGTCTTCTATAACTTCAATCTATTATCTAAGACCAACTGCAATATAACCAAAACAGTCCTTGTTAGGACTCAACCTATTGTCTTCTATTACTTCAATCTATTATCTCAGATAAAACCAACTGAAATATAACCAAAACAGTCATTGTTAGGACTCAGTCTATTGTCTCATCTAACTCCAATTTATTGTCTCCTATAACTCCCACCTGATATATCACCAAACAGTCCTCGCCTCATATACTCCTATCATAAGAACATAACAATATTTTTAAGATATATGTTACCAGCTTGTATAGCACTTGTCAGAGAGGGCCTGGTATATTATAGGGGGAAGGAAAGGGTTGTATCACCTCTAGGTGTACATATTATTGTATTTATTCATGTATTGAATTATATTATTGAATGTATCCATGTATTAGTTTATCAGAAAGAATGTTTTGCAAGTAGACACCTGTCTTGTCTGGCTATTGCTAAATCATACTGAGCCATGTTGTCATTCATCCTACATGCAGACATCAGAGACACGCTCATATCATATACAATAGAAATAGGTGGGCTTGATGACAGAAAATTAGCCCCTATTTTTCTTTGTCACAGGTTTTATTCGTGTCATAAAAACTGAGATCGTGGGTCGTCAATCCAGCTGCCTGGAACTCCGCAGGAGCATAGAGGTTGTCCTGACTCTACATCTTTGGTCCTCCTCAGTCTTGGGTGGGCTAAAGGAACGATACTCAGCCGATGTTGTGTGAACCAAACAAAGAAGAACAGACCTTAGAGAGATGAGTACACATTAGTACCATTTCTGTCGGCATTGTGAGCATAGAAACTGTCAGTGATGAGAAAGTGAATTAGCATAGAAAGAGACAAAAATATAACAGTGTGACGTACGTCTAGTTTGACAAGTGAATTCTCCCTGATATGATGGATGATTTAAAGGGACTTTTAGCTTTTCATAACATTAGAACCCTTGAACATTTGTTGTAACTTTTCGTTTGCCAGAACTCATTCCACCGGGACTCATTTAGTATGCGGCACGAGATCAAAGAGACAGACTGAGGGATTTCAGGGGAGACTATCGGCGCTATCAAAGACAGTAGTGGTCCCTGATACGAGACGCAGTTGCTTGCCGCTAATTTCGCGTCTCGGTGTCAAACGCAGAACCGAGCGAACGGGGGAAAGCCGAAACGGGCAGCAGCGAACGGAGATACGAAGACCAGGGGGCGGCTTCTTCTCTTGATTTGGCGGTCAGATCCCCAAAAGTTCGTGAGATCAAATAAGCTGTCAAGTTTATCATGTCCCACTCAACTTACATTCCATTTTAGCTAAATAGACCATGAAGACTAGACACGTTATCACTCGCTGGCCAGACCTTTACAGAAGCACTAGCTTTATTGAAATCTTGTTATAGATTTTCCCCTGGATTTTATATATATATATTTGCAGTGATTTCTATTCTGTGCAAAGCGGTAATATATATTGTGTAAAGTGATCAGTGGTCTAGTTCAGTCATTCTATTTCAATGGATTTTGTGTTAATTTAAATCTATTAAATTAAACCATCTCAATAGTTCCAGTTGTAAATATAATGATCTATCTATTATATTATTTCAAAAGATAATAGATGCTTAAATTAACTTTTAAAGTCGCGAAGGAATTTATAATTAATAAATTCAGTTAAGTCCTAGTTTTATAGATGTGTGTTTTAACCACTAGAATTCGCGCAGTGTTTATTAAATACATAATTAAATACTCGAGTGTATTATAGGCTTAACGGGAAATTTATCGCGCTTGATTTTTCGGTATGTTACATGTCTTTTTTCTTTCACACAGAGTGATCGTAACCTGCGGTCCCAGCTAAATAAAGAAAGAAATAAAGAAATCATCCTATAAACTTCCAGTCATATTGAAGAAACATCTCTTTTAAAATATAATCTTGTGGCGGTCCTTGCGACCTAGCTGTCAGAATTAAATGAAATAAAGCCCACCCAAGAACATTTTTAAAGAATAATCATCAAATTACCCTTACAAACCTGTAAGATAAACTGGAAGGTAATCATCGCCAGGAGCGATATCATATTTACTGTTTACTGTGAGAGAGTACATATTTTCCTGACTGTGACTGAGCCTAGTTTTTTTCCCTCAATTGGATTTAATAAAACTATCATCACGCATTGAAGGAATTTTACCATAGCGGAGGATTAAAAGAGACCACTTCATTTTCACCCCTGTGCCGAACTGTGTTAGTGCCATCCCATAGTCCCCTTTTATATATATAATAAAAACACGAGAACTCTTAGTCTTCAAGTCTTGCGATAAGTGAGAATATTTGTTACCAACAAACCCTCGCAAACATCTGGGGCGGGACATCGAAGGACTAGACAGTTCATATGTCAAAAGATTACTTGCTGTTTTTATATACTTTTTATGGATCGTCTGAGGCTGCATTCGGTAAGTGTGTGAGTATATGAGTGTGGATCCTCACGCGTGTGTATGAATGACAGGAAATTTAATCGTTTTCTTTTGTAAACCTGTTGTTAACTTTCTTGCCTAGTAATATAATTTTTCTGTATTCCCTGCATTGTTCCTTTAAGGGGGAGTTGCTAATTGGTTAACTCTGTTTAAAAACCCCCTCCTTTCCATTTGCTTAGTAAAGGGAAGAACAGCTGGGAAAAACAGCTTTTTTAATATCACCTATACCTAACGTTGTAACCCCTCTTTCAGAGTAATTAACTTCACTGTTAGGTTAACGTACCTAGGTTCCTGATATTATCTATCTCTGGACTGGGTTTATCTTTGTCTAATAAGCGGGAAGGGCTTAGTCGATACCAGTCTTCTTCACCCCTCCCAAATTTGTTATTTGCATTTGTGTACTTATGATAATTTATGTAATACCTGATATTTGTTAGTGATTGATGTTTAAAGTGAATAAAATCACATAAACTCATTTAGTACGGTGTTGGACATACCCACAGCCCAACATTTCCCCTATTCGTTTAATATAGTTTGTATCTACATCGTCTGTGTGTGTGAAAAAACACCAAATCGGTGTGCGCGCAGATGCGTGTCTGGAAAACTGTCAAATAATTGTTTGACCAGGAGAGCGGAAGAGAAGATTGAGAGAAGCGATTTGTCGTAAATAAGTCTGTCTTTACTCTCCTCCAGCACGCTGTGAAGCAACTATTTAATATCTACATTTTCTACCACTGAGCTTTCCATCATCATTTTCCACTCTAAAACGGACCACTATTTCTACGACTCTTTTCTCTCAAAATAAATTTACGACAATATTTGGCTGGCTCGCCGGGATTATTTTGAGATACATTTGATGCACACATATTTGTGGGCTGGTTCTGGGATCTTGAGCTACATTTGAGGCAATAGCATAGCCGGGTTAAAGATATTTTGAGTCTGATTTAGTCTGGGTCTAACTAGGTAGAGTGTGAATGATTTGTCTTGTGAATTAGGGAAATAAATAAATAATTACACCCCTAGACAAACGTTCTTTAAGTATTTGGGTTGTCCACACAGCATATTTACAGGTTGTCTTCTCTCCACAGCAGTAGAAAGTACAGATAAACAAAAATATTTGCTATTTTAATTATCCTCTGGCGGAGATAATTCAATTTCTTTCTTTATAAGAGTTGCTGGGATTGCGTGATTGTTTTACAGTCACTAAGGTTTTTTAAGTTAAAAAGAGTTGAGCTTAGCTAAAGAAGGATTGTTCTGATTTCTAAAAATTAAGTTAACAACGTCTCATCTCAATAATTGACTTTAGGGACGGAGTTTGTTGTCAGAGATTTAAAATTTAGGGAAAAAAAAATTTTTTTTTTTCCTTTTAAATTGTTTATAATTTAAATTTTTCTCTACTGTTAGTAAAAGTAGATTCTTTTCCAGTGTAACTTACCATTTAGTGGCATAGTCGCTTGCGTTTAGAGCCTTAATTGCCAGATAATAGCAGCGATAAGTTTGCACAGTACAGGTAGGAGGTAACTCAAGTAAATTTTTTTTTTACTTTGGTTTTTTTCGTAGCGGCTTTGAGTTTTCCCCTTCTTGTTCCATCTTACTATTCTCTAGTCTTAGAAGCATCCAGTTCTTTGACAATGGCAGAGAGAATTAGGATAAGATCCCTTTTGAGGCAAGAGGCCAAGGACTCAGGACTAGACACAGAAGCTGCGAATCTGTTTATCAACCAGGAACTTCAAAGGTATGACGCGGAGGAAGAGAGGGCAGAAGCTAGGAAGAAAGAAGCGGACGATCGTCAATTGGAGCAGAAGAAAATTGAGGCAGAGATGGACGCCCGCAGCAGGAAGAGAGAAGGAGAGACAACGCGAAGAGAGAGACAAGGAAAGACAGCATGAGTTAGCGCTCAAGGCTTTAGAGAGTCGGAGTGCCTCTACTTCAAATAATGGAGAGCCGTCTTCGCCCCAGTCTCAAACAATGGATCTCTCCAGCACTCAGTCTGCCCAATTAACTGCTATGTCGTTTTCTTTAGAATCTTTTCCTAGCCCTAACGAAAAAATTGACAGCTACCTAGAAAAATTCGAGAGACTCGCGAATCTTTATGGGTTAGAGAGTACCCGCTGGGCGCTCAAACTTTCAACGTCACTGAAAGGCAATGCTTATGACGTGTACACAAAGCTGGGACCGAATCAACATGATTATGACCTGTTGAAGAAGGCCTTACTACAGCAGTTTGAGATGACTGCCCGAAAGTTTCTGCAGTTGTTCAGAAACAGCCGAAAAAAGAGCACGGAAACATTTCCCCAGTTCTCTTCACGTCTCACGGGTTATCTGACAAAGTGCATTGAATTATCTGACCTACCTCTTTCATATGAGGGACTCCTCGAACTTGTTCTTGTGGAGCAGATAAAATCCACTTTGTCGAATGAAACTCGTAGATTTTTGGCTGAACAGGGGGCAGTCAGGCTTGAAGACATACTCAATAAAGCCGAACGCTATAGCAATGCAATGGCCGAACTTCCCAGCACTAAACGTAAACCCACCGATGAGCCATCTCGAAAACAGAATCTAGAGCAGGCATCCTATTCTTCCACTTCCTCTCAACATTATAACCAACGAGATAACAATACCCAGAAACCTCCCCAGGAAAAATCGAAATTCTACAAAACCCGATACCCCCCCGTCCCCCCCAACAACAATTCTGATCAACCCAACAAGCCTACGTGGCAGCGCGGCCACCAAGGTCAAGGAAAAGGGAAGACCCCTACACCAGGAACGTCTGATCAGGGCAAACAAACCGGTGCAAACCGCATTGGATGTTTGCATACAGCCTCGAAAGGTAGAGTCAGTGTCAGTGATTCTCAACCTGAGGGGGACCGACCCTCAACTCGAGGAACTGTAATTTTGAACTGTACCTCTACTACTTGTCTTTTTGACACTGGATTAAGTTTTGATTGTATTGTCGCTAGGCACCTAGTCAAAGCCGGTCAGGACACAGAGGAAACCGTCAAACTTAGTGGAGTTTTCAGGAGTGATGCACCCAGGACGCTTCCTATCGCACTGGTAGAAATACACTCTGACTTTGTCAGAGGAGTTATTAAAGCGGCCATAATGGATGATCCGATCTACCCAGTTATCCTGGGATGTAGATATGTGTTCATTGGGAGACCTAAGGAGCCGATTGTGGCAGCGGTAACCACAAGAGGGCAAGCCAAGAAGGAGAGGGAGCCTGCGCCAAATTTGTTGCCGAATGAACTGAAGGAGGCGCAACAAAAGGACCCTACTCTGGCTCCCTGCTTTAAAAAACTGCCCATGGCTAAGGACCCCAGACACAACGGAGACATCTTTTCTAAGGATGGTGTATTGTATCGTAGAACGGGCAACCCGGACACGGGGAATAACCAGCTCCTAGTACCGACGCAGTACAGAAACCAGATCTTAGAAATGGGGCACTCTCTTCCCTTTAGCGGACATATGGGACAAAACGCCACTATTCAGCGAATAAAAAACCACTATTGGTGGCCAGAAATGAACTCTGACATTGTCAGGTATGTGAAATCCTGCGCCCAGTGCCAACGGGTAGCACCCAAGCACTTGACACCCCCAGTACCTATGGGGCAAATGCCAATAGTAGGGACTCCATTTGAAAGGGTTGCTGTTGACATTATTGGTCCTCTGGAAAAGACCAAAAGAAGGAACAGGTTCATCCTGACCTTAGTTGACACTTGCACTATGTGGGCCGAAGCCGTACCGCTACCATGCACTAATTCCAAGCATGTCGCAGAAGCCCTTGTGCTAATTTTTACACGGTTGGGATTCCCTCAACAAGTTTTGACGGACAATGGATCCCAACAGAATCAGAACTTCAAGACCTTACCTCTAGACTGGAGAAAGTAACAAGAACATATGGGATGGAAATTAATATAGAAAAAAGCAAGATATTGGTGAATAGCCATAAGAAACATGTTCCGACCAACATTACGTTAAATGGGCAAACGTTAGAAGAAGTTAACACCTTTAAATATCTCGGGTCCACTATATGTAGTGATGGAAGATCAAATAAAGAAATCAAGACAAGACTTGAGATGGCCTCAGCTGCCATGACAAGGTTGAATGTGATCTGGAAAAGTAACATCAGTTTTCCTGTGAAGATCAAATTATACAAATCACTTGTATTATCTATTCTCTTGTATGGGTGTGAGGGCTGGACACTCACTGCAGATACGGAGCGAAGGATTCAGGCTTTCGAGCATAAATGTTATAGAAGAATTTTGCGCATTTGCTATAAAGAGCACAAAACAAATGTCTATGTTAGAGAGAAGATAAACACCTATGCAGGCCATCAAGAACCACTTTTGTCAATAGTGAAACGTCGAAAGCTTGCCTGGTTTGGGCATGTAACTCGTCATGACTCCCTTTCGAAAACGATCCTCCAGGGAACAGTCGAAGGTAAACGGAGAAGAGGAAGGCAAAGAAATTCCTGGGCTGATAACATCAAAGAATGGGCAGGACACGGTTTCTCCACACTTGTACGCATTGCTGAGAATAGAGAGCAGTGGAGGACCCTGTCTGCTGATGCTTCCACCATGGCACCTCTACGACCCATGACGGGTTATGGGTTGAGATGATGATGATGATGGATCCCAATTCCGTAGCCTGTTAATGGAGGAGATCTTTAAGATCTTGAGGGCCAAACATATCCACACAAGTCCCTACCATCCGGCCGGAAATGGGCTCGTGGAACATTTTAACGGTACCCTCACCATGATGTTACGTAAGCTTGGTCAGGAGAAACCGGAAGACTGGGACCAATATATATCGGCTGCCTTATTCGCCTACCGAGAGGTACCCCAAGCGTCTACGGGTTTTGCGCCAGCTACACTTTTATTTGGCAGACCTATTAAGGGGCCACTAGAAGCCTTACTTCGGTCCCTGACAGACCAGAAGGCTGACGAGACAGTCGTCTCTGCAAGCAAGTACGTATCTGAGCTTAAGGAAAGGCTAAAGCTAGGATGGGATCTAGCTACTACCAACCTTAAGAAAGCCCGCGCTAAAATTACTAAAAGATACAACAAAGCTGCAAAAGAGAGAGAACTACAACCAGGGGAGAAAGTCCTATTGCTACTTCCAACCGGAAGCAATAAACTTCGCATCGGATGGCAAGGACCGTTTACCGTCCTTAAAAAGATCTCACGTACCAACTACAAGATCTCCATCAAAGGAAAGGAGAAGGTCTTCCACATAAATCTGCTAAAGAAATATTTGGAAAGACCGGTGCCATCCTCCGAGCATCTCCTGGCTGTCGCCATAGCAACGGAAGACGAGGAAGATGATGATGGTTGCATGGAGTATCCATTGCAACCCACAGAATCCTTTAAAGATGTCAAGTTCGGCGACAATCTCTCACCAGAACAACAAACAGAAACCAGGGCTCTACTAAAACAGTACAGTGCAGTCTTAACGGATGTACCTGGTCGAACAAATCTCATTGAATTTGATATGAAATTAACAAACGAGACCCCTGTTCAAACCAGAGTTTACCCCATCCCGTACGCTAAAGCTGATGCACTTCGCGGAGAAATAGACAAGCTGCGTCAGGCAGGAATTATCAGTGAGTCTACATCTCCTTACAGCTCGAGTGTAGTGCTGTTGCAGAAGCCCAATAAGGAAGTTCGGCTGTGCATTGATTACAGGTTGCTAAACGCGGTAACGGAATTCCAGCCCGAACCTCTCCAAACTGTTTCTGAGTTGTTCACCAAGCTCAGCAAAGCAAAGATCTTCTCCAAGATTGACCTCAGCAAAGGTTATTATCAAATACCAGTCAAGGAGGAAATTAAACCTTTGTTAGCTTTCAGCACTAGTGAAGGACATTACACATTTAACGTGATGCCGTTCGGTTTGCATAATGCACCAGGAGTGTTCACCAGGATGATGAGGAAGCTTCTACAACCTTTGCAAAGTCCCCATATCCATAATTTCATGGATGACATCTTAATTGCATCGGAAACCTATGAAGAACATATTGCTACGGTTGCTATGCTCCTCAGGAGACTACAGGAAACGGGTCTCACAGCCAGACCTAGCAAATGTCTCATCGGGTTTGAACAGTTAGACTTCCTGGGGCACACTATTTCTCACGGATGCAGTTGGCCTATTAAGAAGAACGTGGAGAAAATAATGGCAGCAAAAAGACCCCGAACGAAGAAAGACGTACGTTCCTTCATATCGCTATGTGCATACTATCAGAAGTACATCCAGAACTTCAACGGACTGACGGCACCTCTGACTGACCTCACAAAGAAAGGTTGTCCTGATAAGGTCATATGGGATCAAAAGTGCGAACACGCGTATAGCACTTTGAAAGGACAGTTGTCTGCATACCCCATTTTGAGGTTGCCTGACCTCAAGAAACCTTTTGTACTGAGAGTCGACGCGTCAGGTCAGGGCATCGGGTCAACACTGCTTCAAGCCGATGACAGTGACCTGAACATGCTATTTCCAGTTGCCTATGGCAGTCGGAAATTAAATAAAGCGGAACGGAACTACAGCGTAGTTGAAAGGGAATGTCTTGCTCTGATTGACGGTATCAGACGCCATCATGAGTTTCTTTATGGTACATCTTTCACGGTGCAAACAGACCACGCTCCGTTAGCATTTCTTGGTGCCAATAAAGAATTAACGCAAGGATCATGCGTTGGGCGCTTCTTTTAAGCGTTTATTCTTTCAAAGTGGAATATATTCCGGGAAGACAGAATGTCGGGGCTGATTTCCTGAGTAGAAACTGGTCTACAGAGGAAGAAGAGCAAACTGAAGATACCACTCATCCTAAAATCACCAATCAGGTCACCTCCATTGTCAAAAAAATGAAACATGAAAAATGGTTTCATGTCTAAAAGTGGGGACGATTGTGACGTACGTCTAGTTTGACAAGTGAATTCTCCCTGATATGATGGATGATTTAAAGGGACTTTTAGCTTTTCATAACATTAGAACCCCTGAACATTTGTTGTAACTTTTCGTTTGCCAGAACTCATTCCACCGGGACTCATTTAGTATGCGGCACGAGATCAAAGAGACAGACTGAGGGATTTCAGGGGAGACTATCGGCGCTATCAAAGACAGTAGTGGTCCCTGATACGAGACGCAGTTGCTTGCCGCTAATTTCGCGTCTCGGTGTCAAACGCAGAACCGAGCGAACGGGGGAAAGCCGAAACGGGCAGCAGCGAACGGAGATACGAAGACCAGGGGGCGGCTTCTTCTCTTGATTTGGCGGTCAGATCCCCAAAAGTTCGTGAGATCAAATAAGCTGTCAAGTTTATCATGTCCCACTCAACTTACATTCCATTTTAGCTAAATAGACCATGAAGACTAGACACGTTATCACTCGCTGGCCAGACCTTTACAGAAGCACTAGCTTTATTGAAATCTTGTTATAGATTTTCCCCTGGATTTTATATATATATTTGTAGTGATTTCTATTCTGTGCAAAGCGGTAATATATATTGTGTAAAGTGATCAGTGGTCTAGTTCAGTCATTCTATTTCAATGGATTTTGTGTTAATTTAAATCTATTAAATTAAACCATCTCAATAGTTCCAGTTGTAAATATAATGATCTATCTATTATATTATTTCAAAAGATAATAGATGCTTAAATTAACTTTTAAAGTCGCGAAGGAATTTATAATTAATAAATTCAGTTAAGTCCTAGTTTTATAGATGTGTAATTTAACCACTAGAATTCGCGCAGTGTTTATTAAATACATAATTAAATACTCGAGTGTATTATAGGCTTAACGGGAAATTTATCGCGCTTGATTTTTCGGTATGTTACATGTCTTTTTTCTTTCACACAGAGTGATCGTAACCTGCGGTCCCAGCTAAATAAAGAAAGAAATAAAGAAATCATCCTATAAACTTCCAGTCATATTGAAGAAACATCTCTTTTAAAATATAATCTTGTGGCGGTCCTTGCGACCTAGCTGTCAGAATTAAATGAAATAAAGCCCACCCAAGAACATTTTTAAAGAATAATCATCAAATTACCCTTACAAACCTGTAAGATAAACTGGAAGGTAATCATCGCCAGGAGCGATATCATATTTACTGTTTACTGTGAGAGAGTACATATTTTCCTGACTGTGACTGAGCCTAGTTTTTTTTTCCTCAATTGGATTTAATAAAACTATCATCACGCATTGAAGGAATTTTACCATAGCGGAGGATTAAAAGAGACCACTTTATTTTCACCCCTGTGCCGAACTGTGTTAGTGCCATCCCATAGTCTCCTTTTATATATATAATAAAAACATGAGAACTCTTAGTCTTCAAGTCTTGCGATAAGTGAGAATATTTGTTACCAACAAACCCTCGCAAACATCTGGGGCGGGACATCGAAGGACTAGTCAGTTCATATGTCAAAAGATTACTTGCTGTTTTTATATACTTTTTATGGATCGTCTGAGGCTGCATTCGGTAAGTGTGTGAGTATATGAGTGTGGATCCTCACGCGTGTGTATGAATGACAGGAAATTTAATCGTTTTCTTTTGTAAACCTGTTGTTAACTTTCTTGCCTAGTAATATAATTTTTCTGTATTCCCTGCATTGTTCCTTTAAGGGGGAGTTGCTAATTGGTTAACTCTGTTTAAAAACCCCCTCCTTTCCATTTGCTTAGTAAAGGGAAGAACAGCTGGGAAAAACAGCTTTTTTAAATATCACCTATACCTAACGTTGTAACCCCTCTTTCAGAGTAATTAACTTCACTGTTAGGTTAACGTACCTAGGTTCCTGATATTATCTATCTCTGGACTGGGTTTATCTTTGTCTAATAAGCGG
Source organism: Oreohelix idahoensis (assembly GCA_024509875.1). Lineage (NCBI taxonomy): Eukaryota > Metazoa > Mollusca > Gastropoda > Stylommatophora > Oreohelicidae > Oreohelix > Oreohelix idahoensis. Next base: position 180,437 of record JAMPIV010007240.1, on the reverse strand, counting down.
GAAGGGCTTAGTCGATACCAGTCTTCTTCACCCCTCCCAAATTTGTTATTTGCATTTGTGTACTTATGATAATTTATGTAATACCTGATATTTGTTAGTGATTGATGTTTAAGGTAGTAGTATACCCACAAAAGATTGAAAAAAATAAAAATCCAACAATTTTCATTTTCATGCTTTAAATCATCGTCAACATGTTCTTGTACTAAAAATAATTCATAGAAGCTTAGAGATACTCTGGTATGATAGGAATCAGTGTTTTTCTACACACACCCCCTTGAGTGATTTGCATAGCAACCAATGTTTATAGTTGGTTACCATGTGAATAATGACCCAACATGAAGGTGCGTAATTGTAAAACTGCGAAATTATAATTATACTGAGGCAACAGGAAAAAGATATTTATAACTTTACCAAGGGGAATCACTCAATGATTTCTTATGAATTTTTCAAAAGTGTGTGTCTAGAAAGCTTTGATCGTAAATTTCAACATTTGTTACATGCATTGTGCATTTTCCCCCACATTAACTCTATTTATTGCTAGTTTTATACTGATTCTGTATAATAGTAGTTAGCAGAGCTTCTTTTGTTCACAATGGGAAATAAGACAAAGTAAGTTCCTTGGAAATCGGTACATCAACAAACCGTTGCCTGAAAATGAGACACCTATTGTCGATAGTGAAGCTATAAAGCCTCTGTGCTCCTCAGCAAAGAAAATAAAGGTCCAAGAAAGTAAAGGACAAGCTAAAAATGACAACAGAGGAAATGGGTTTATCCTTATGGATGTAAAATTGCTGTTTGGGTTTTTAATGCGCTAACTTTAGATGTGACAAATGTTATCAGTACTCACTGACCTGCGAGATCGTCGAAGAGACTCGGGGTGGCTTCTGTCATGAAATTAGTATCAAGTGCACAAACTGTGTCGAATGGAATGCCAATTTCAATACTTCTGATGTTTCATCTCCAGCTACTCACAAACACAAAGATGTAAATGTGCGAATGGTAGAATTTGTGCGTTCTATTGGGAAAGGCCACAGTGTATTGCATAATTTTTCGATATACATGAACACAAGTCAACCCATGGCAATGAAAGCATACATGAGAACGCTGCTCAGGATCTATTCAGCAAGTAAGGACATTGCAATGGAAAGACCCTGAGAGCACTGAAAAGGGGATTCATAGACACTGCAACTGCAGTAGAAGGAGACCTTTATTCAACAGGAGCTCATTAAACTTCATTTTTTGAGTTCTTTTTCTGTTTTTCTTTGTTTTCTCGGAATTGTCTTTTTAACATAATTGGTGATCTTTGAAACAAGATATCTCTAGATCTGTGCATTCAATTGACATGAAAATTAAAACAGTTGGTTGTCATATAATCTTACAGATTCTGACTTAAAATGGATACAATTGAATTCAGAGTTTTAGTTTTATGACCATCATGCATATATAATGAGGCACAAATGTCGAACATTCCAGAAATATAAATTCTGAAAATTCATTAAAAATTAACCTTTCTGTCAATCTCTGTCATTTTAGTTCATGACCTCACGCTATATACAATGATTCAATTTACCGAGTTTCAGTAAGATCCTTGTACAAATAACATAGTTATGATGTTTTAAAAAAAGTGTATAATTTATTCACTACGGCGGCATATTGGATAGCTAATTTGCATAATTAATGAGGTCATTATGTGGACAAAAATTTTAAGTCCATACTAACACTATACCCATGGTTGTTTGATTCTGAAAGGAAAATTTGAGTTTTTTACCCTATCAAGGTAGCCTACTACCTTAAAGTGAATAAAATCACATAAACTCATTTAGTACGGTGTTGGACATACCCACAGCCCAACATTTCCCCTATTCGTTTAATATAGTTTGTATCTACATCGTCTGTGTGTGTGTGAAAAAGCACCAAATCGGTGTGCGCGCAGATGCGTGTCTGGAAAACTGGCAAATAATTGTTTGACCAGGAGAGCGGAAGAGAAGATTGAGAGAAGCGATTTGTCGTAAATAAGTCTGTCTTTACTCTCCTCCAGCACGCTGTGAAGCAACTATTTAATATCTACATTTTCTATCACTGAGCTTTCCATCATCATTTTCCACTCTAAACCGGACCACTATTTCTACGACTCTTTTCTCTCAAAATAAATTTACGACAAACAGCATAGCTGATAAATGTTATATCCTTAATTAACAGCACAGCTGATACATGTACTATAATTGAATAACAGCACAGCTGATATAATTTTTGTTCCTATAATTGGAAAATTTGTTGTAAAATATTTACATATCTATATAAATATTTGTGAATCATATGTAAACTTACAAATTCATTACATTCCATTTTTCAACATTCACCCTTCAGCACAAGAGTAGATAGTGTATATACTAAATAAATAATAAGGAAATTGTATTTGAACTACTTGTCAATTTTATCATTGTTATGTAAAATCTGTTTCCTTGTTTTTTAATATCACAGTTAGTTACACAGCGGAGGTGGCACTTTATGTCGGTCTCCTCTCTACTATTGTTTCGAGATCAGATCATTCACAGCCGTAACTAATTTGTGATACCAGTAGTCCTCTCAGACACTGGGACTTCACCATTTTCTGCAGAAATTCTATTTCTGTAATTGTCAGTACTATACTGATCTTAAAGCCAAATAAAACCTCACGCCACAGTATGGAAAGAAGCCAAATCCAAAGAAACCACAACACTCTAAAAATGTACATCGATCTTCTCCTCCGGGAAAATATGAATGACATTCGAACATATGTTGGAAAGGTGCTCATATTAGGCTGTGACTTTCGTCAAACTTCAGATGTTGTTCTCAGAGGCAGTAAGTCGACCAGGGCACGATTTTAAAAGATGCACGAACAATTACGAGACATGTTGTCATAAAAGAAATGTTAGTTATTTAGTCGATCTCCGGTCCATTAGATCATTATAACTGCTCCACGTGTCATTTAGAAAGGTTACTCCATGTATTCATATTTAATACATCCATGTAATTTTCACTACAAATATCTAATGACGGTCGCCTGCAATGAAATGACCACAGCAGTATTAGTACTTACTTACTTACTTAGTCGTTCCCCTTCTACCGTGAGGTGTAGAGGTTTGGAAGAGAGAGCGCCAGACCATTCTATCAGCTGTCTTCTTCCTGGCCTGGTTCCATTCTAGTCCTCGGTCCTTCAAAGATTGTCTAATGTTGTCCTCCCAGCGGACTCTGGGTCGTCCTGGAGGTCTGGATCCCTGGCTCTTTGTTTCCCATGCTTGTCGTGGTAGCCGATCTTCTCCCATTCTGCAGACATGAGCAGTATTAGTACCGTCTGTAATACATATAACAGAAACAACACACTATAATTAAAAACCTGTCAATTTTGACAGGTTATTGCTAGTGCTATATATATTATAGGAACATTAATAGAAAGAGCCATGGAGGTGAAGATAGATCTGTAGTTGTGCTTTACAGATTATACTTAAGGCGTTTGACAAAGGGAAACATTTAGAACTTATCAAAATGTTAGAAAGCATCAACATTGATGGTAATGGCTTGAGGATAATAAATAACATGTACTGATAACAAACAGCGGCTGAAAGAATTGGCAGCCGAATAGGAACGTTTCAACAAGTAAAAAAGGGTGTCAGGCAGGGATGTGTGCTGTCACCAGATCTGCTCAATCTGTACAGTGAAAATATAATGAGATTTCTAGAGGACATGCCGGGAATATCATTTGGCGGACATAATATAAACAACTTGAGATACATTGATGATGCAGTCTTAATAGCAAAAAGTGAAAAGGAGCTACGGAAATGGTTGATACAATAGTGACAAAGAGTGAAAATGCTTCAGCCTTAATAGCAAAAAAACAGAGGGAATGGTCATCTCGAAGTAAAAGGCTTCCCCAGAATGCTCTATCAAATTAAATGGAATAGATTCAAATACCTGACCACATTAATAACAACGGATGGAAGATGAATCTCAGAAGTGAAGCAGAATAGCTGAGTCAAAAACAGCTCTCTATAAAATGGATGAATGGGAGAAAAAAAACCACAAAAAAAAATATACACACACACAAATAGTAATACGTCTTACAAGGAGAAAGGACAAGAAAAACCTACGTTGCGGCCACAAGGCCTTCGTCAGGGACAAACAAACAAGAGACAAGAGGGAAAGAAAATGAGAATTAAGTAGAGAACATGAAATTATAAAAATAAGAGAAAAAAAACCACCCTTTATGTCCAGTCACATGTGAAGCCAGATGGCTGCCACTAAACCGGAAATAGGAAGTCTTTTAAAAAATAAGAAATAATGAAAACAAAGACTGGAAAAGAGTGAGGTAAAATAAATAAAAAAAATAAAATAATAAAATAAATAAATTTAAAAAAAATAAGTAAATAAATAAATAAAATTATATATATATATATATATATATATATATATATATATATATATATATATATATATATATATATATATATATATATATATATATATATATATATATATATATATATATATATATATAATTAATAAATTACAAAAAAATAATAATAATAATAAAAATAATAATTAAAAAAATAAATAAATAAAAAATTAATTAAATATAAAAACAAATTTAAAAAAAAATTTAATAATAATAATAATAATAATAATAATAAATAAATAAATAAATAAATAAAATTAAAATTAAAAAAAAAAAAAAAAAAAAATTTGAGGGAAAAGCGATTTAAAAAAAAAAAGGCGTGATCGCATCAAAGTAGACAGTAATAACACAACTGGGACTCGATAGAGAAAGGCGTCTCAGACAAAAGAATGTTGGGTATTCAAACCGTGTGGTTTGAGGCAACCCATAAGATGGATGAGGCGTTGTTCCTGGTGAAACCGACTGTTGGCGTCCGAGGAACAGAATCTGATGGCTGTCACCTGGATGTCAGTGGCTTCGTGGTGGTCAGGGCCATTGAAGTGGATGGCCACAGGTGTGGATTTAAACTGAGAGATGTCGTAGAGGTGTCTGCAGAATCGGTCGCCCAGTCGTGTGCCCGTTTGGCCGATGTAAGTAGTGGTGCAACGTTTGCATATAATAGCATAAATGACGTTGCGTGACTCACATGTGAAGCCATGGGTGATGGTGAACTTGGCGTTAGGGAACGAGACTGAACGTGTTTCGATTACATACTGACATGTCTTACATCGTGTACGGTTACATGGCTTGGTTCCAAAGTGGCCATCGTTGACGGTTTTCAAACGGCTGTGGACTAGGAGGTCCCTCAAATTTTTATCCCGTCTATATGCCAGCAAGGGTGGCTCACTAAACACTTCCCGCGCCACTGGGTCAGCTTGGAGGAGAGGTAGGTGACGATACAGGATCCTTTGGACAGCAGTGTTGTGAGGGTGATAGGTCATTATTAACTTGACTCTATGAGAGGAGGTGTTTTGGCGGGGTTTGAGGGCCTCTAGACGTGAGATAGGGAGAACACGCTCTAAGGCAGAGGTAAGAACATCCTCTGGATACTGTCTGTTACGGAAGAAGTCCAACATTTCTTGTGCTCGGCATAGAAAGTTGTCATCATCTTGACATAACCGACGGAGGCGGAGAAGTTGTGAGAAAGGCAAGGAGTCACGACAAGCTGGAGGATGAGAGGAAGTATAAAGGAGGTAACTGTGTGCATCGGTGGGTTTGTAGTACACCGAAGTGGTGAGGTGGGGGGGGGGGGGGGGGGAGGGTGACAGCAATGTCAAGGAAATTAACAGAGACAGTGGAGATGAGAGAGGTGAATTGGATCGCAGGGTGGAAGTTGTTAATGAAATTAATGAACCTAGATAGGTCAACCTCTGGCATATCGGTGAGACCTATGCCATCATCGATGTATCTATGATACATCAATGGGAAAGGTCCAGGATACTGCTGCCACACTTGATACTCCAGGTAGCCCATGAAGAGGCATGCATAACTGGGACCCATCTTGGAGAGTATTTTATGGAACATTTCTTTGTCAATGGAAGTAAGAAAGAGAGTTCTTCTGTGTTATATTGAGTGTGACGAAATGGGGCGCCCTCTTCTTGTCGTCGATCTCTCTTTCACTCCTGCAGTACTCATTTCAATTGTTGTGAGTACTGATTACCTGGAATTTCCGGGTCGACACATTTCTGTCTGTCCGTATCAAGCAGATATTTGTTACTGTCAAAACGTTTGACACACCTTGTTGGCGATAATACATCGCATTTGCAAGGGTGCGGCAAAGCTTTGCGAAGATTAGGCCAGAGTGTGCGACAGATAAAAGATTACTAATCTGTGCGACACATTCTGGACAGTCAATCATGACATAATCGTTTCCTGTACACCTTGTTACAAAGAGATTACTTTACATAAAAGTAGTAAGATGTTATTTCTTACACACATTGTCGTGTGCGTTTAAAGATTTGTCTGTGATTTTGTACACAAGGGATCGGATATTTTCATGCCATATATGGGAGAGGTGACCTCTGCATTACGTTTAAAATATTTTCATGTCAGGAATACCCCCCCCCCCCCTTTCTCCAACACGCACGTTTGAAAATGATTGGAGCGTTTGATTAGCTTCATAACATACAGATGCGGAGGCAGGACAGGAATATAACCTGGCCTTTTTGCAGTTTTAATTTACTGTAAAATTTCTTGCCAACACGACACCAGACTTTGCCAGAGTTAGAATCGGGATTCCATCTTATCAGACCGGACACCTTTCATTTGAGAATCTTGACGGACTTACAAAACAGCCCAGAAAATCTCTATCATTTTAACAAGGAAACAGGGACTGAGGAAACTGAGAACACACGGAGTCAGAGAGGGAATTAAAGTTGAAGTTAACGACCCCAAGTACACGTGTAAAAAGGCATCGGCTAATTCCTTAACTTCATTCATCTGAGCAAAATGTCTGTGAGCCAAGATTGGCGTAAGTTGTCATTTTGCATTCTATATTTTCATTACTAAAATGTAAACTAATATGTATATATTACCGTGTGAATATTAATATGTGAAAATCGCTAGTGGATGTCCCAGTCATTTGAGGCTGGCAACCTCAGCGCATAGAATGATGATTTCATGAACCACCATTGCACGGGCTGGCGACTGCTTTATTGCTAGTTTCTTAAGGAGAGCTAAACGCATTAGTAGTCCCAAGTTCCATAGGGAGCAGGGAAGGAAAGATGAAAGAAATGATGTACATTTTAATTATTATACTTGTACTTACAGTTTCAAACAAGTGTAAATGCCGATGTTAACATATTCACTTTAAAATTAATGGAAGTTTCAAACTTTTCAAATCAGTGTAAACATAAATTAAAACATATTCAATTTATATTGTAAACACTTTTCAATCAGTGGAAATGTAAACGTAAACAAATTTTATCGGTACTATTAACATTTTCATTTAAATGCAAAGTAACTATAAAAGCTATTTAATTTAAATGTAAAGAAAGTTTTCTCTCGAGGGATTAAAGTTAATTTTCATCGAGGGTAAATTCTGAGGTAGAGGGATGGTGGAATAGGAAGATACATAACTATGTGTCGGGAAACTCAATACTCAGGAGAGTGTTTTGTTTCTATTTCTTATATCATAGTTTGTGGTGGTACCATTTGAAGGGTACTATCTCCAGAACAAGAAGGGAACAATGGCCTGAGCTTTAGGAGGAGGGACCAACTTTGTAGACTCTCCGCGACATTCCTGGGAACGAGCTGCCCCTTACATCCTTGACCAGCGACGAGCGTCATCAGTGATCACTCTGTCAAGAACCAACCCTGCCCGAGCCGAAACAACCACTGGCAGCTAAGTGCAATAAATAAAATGCCACGTGAACTTTTAAGAAAAAAATTATAACATCCTCCAAGGATGAACATTTTCTTTTCAACTATTCAACTTTTTTAAACTGTTAAACTGAAGTGATTATTAAATGTTGTTATTTGTAATTATACAAATTTAACTTCGATTTAATCATTTTAGATGTACTGCATGTTTTTCTTAGTCAATTTACTAAACACACTCTACACTGAGTTATACCGGAAAAATAAGATTTTCACTGAATAAATCAGAGGTGGGGGCTTGAACGAGCTGAAATTAATCATTGCTGAATCTTTCACAAACGTTGCTGTCAGATTCTAGAATTAACGTGCTCAGCCACTGCAGCATTGTTTTCGCTTATCTGAATATCTTGTGAAACTCCCGTGTGATAGAAGCGTCATTCCCCTTCTATCTACAACTCTGCCGAGAGAAATCTTGTGCGAAGGTAGACACATTTGAAGCCCATATTAGATTCTCTTGGGTTTTGGCCACTGTTGGACCACTACATCAAAGCAGGGGAGGCAATACCGTGACAAAGATCCAGTCTGATATATGGGAGTCATGGACAATTAGTAAACTTGTAGGGAAGGGACTAGAGGCCACATAGATGTGGTTTTACAGAAGAATGTTAAAAATATCATGGACAACCAAAAAGAGTAATGAGGATGCCCTGAAAGAGGCCAATGCGCAAAAGAAACTTATTTCACATGTTAGAAAGTAGCAATCCACTTTTTTCTGGCATGTAATTGTGGCGTTAAAAGTTTATATTCTTCAGTTGATTGTTTGTGCTCGTTTTCACACTGTGTCTAGGTTTATATATCATAGGTCCACAAGATTCAGGACAGCCACAATAGTTCATTAACGATACTTTCTATGACTCGAAGATTCCACACAACGATCAATATAACAGCTGGATATTTTAGTAACATTCCATTTATTATTCACGTAGACAATACATCATTACACAGCATGCATAATTAGGTAGATTCAGCAACTCCTATAATCCGTAGGTCCATATAAACATTACCTCATTCCTATTCCTACCTTTAGTTGTATTTAATAAACATTAATATGTTTCAAGACACTTCTATTTTAACATTTCCCATATTTCTACCATTGGGTAGAATACACACACAAGTCGCCCATTCAGGGTCAAAACACGCTCTGTCCATTTTTCCTCCACACTGCTCACGTCATGTGCGCAATACACATATCGACAAATTACTATCGTGCTGCGCTCATCAGCACCAAAATCCTATACATTTTCTAGCGTGTGGCGTGCAATAGCCAGCGCCACATTACCCCCTCTCGAACAACTGAAAATCTAGTTTTCAGTCAGGCAATTATAATGTGAAGCGAGATTAAATCATTCATCTTATCCCTAATGCCTTATGATTACCTATCATTTATTAAATGATATCTATCTAGATTTTAAAGGAAACAAAATAATGTCAGTAATAACAATATGAATAAATAAGTAATTATTGTCCACTTCCGTATTCGAGTTATTACATAACTCTAGAGAGGGTGTCAGCTAGGACATTGTCCTTTCCTGCTATTGGTAAAACGTCAAAATCATACCCTTGCATTTGTAGCGCCCATCGGGTGAGACGTGCATTAGTCGATTTAAAAGTCTGTAAATATGTGAGGGCTTTTTGATCAGTGTATAATTTAAAATGTGTACCCACCAAGAACTTCTGTAGTTTATGTAATGTCCATACCAATGAAAAAAGTTCCCTTTCCACAATTGGATATCTGGATTCTGTCTCTGAAAGTTTTCTGCTGAGGTAGAATATCGGGTGGCACTCGCCATCAAAGGTCTGCATTAAACATCCCCCGATTCCTTTCAGAGATGCGTCTGTAACCACGAGAAAAGGTCGTCGTAAGTCTGGTAGTCTTAGTATTGGACTTTTTGAAAATTGTGTTTTGATGTTCTGTAAGGCATGGTCACACTCTTTGTTCCATATTATTTTGTCAGGCATACCCTTTTTTTGTCAGAGCAGATAGAACAGAAGTTAAAAGGGAAAATCGTGGTATAAACCTGTGGTAAAAGTTTATGAGTCCCAGCAAACTACGAACTTGTTTCTTAGTAGTTGGTATGGCAAGATCCAGTACCCTTTTTAGTGTAGACTCATCAGGTTGTATTGTATGTCGGCCAATCTTATGACCCAGAAATGAAATCTCAGTAAACCCAATTTCGACTTTGGAAGGTCGAGCTGTGAGGTTATGTACTCTGAGAGTTTGGAGCAACGACTGTATCCCAGCGATATGCTGTTCCCAAGTATCATGAAAAATGCAAATATCGTCCATATACGAAATGAGATCGGTGCGATTACCTAAAACGCGACGCATCATGCGTACAAATGTCGCTGGAGCATTCCGTAAACCAAAACACATGACATTGTAATGAAACAATCCACGAGAAGTGGCAAAAGCAGTCAAAGGTTTTGATACATCAGCCAGAGGAATCTGCCAGTAACCTTTAGATAGGTCAAACTTGCTGAAGAAAGTGGCGGATGATAGGCGTGGCAACAAATCCTCCAGCAAAGGCATTGGTTCAGAATCGGATATGGTCACCTTGTTAAGGCGACGAAAGTCAATACAAATACGAATTGACTTGTCTTTCTTTCGTACTGCCACCATAGGAAAACAGAAAGGTGAATCAGACGGTGAAATAATACCCAGTTTTAACATACCGTCTACTTCACTTTCCACATGATCTCTAACATGTAGAGGAACGGCGTATGGTCGTAATGAAATCGGGGTGTAATCTGACAATTTGATTTCGTGTGTGATAATGTTAGTACGTCCCGGAAGATCAGACAAAATATCCTGAAAGGATACCAACATAGAACGAATTTGATCCCCATGATCCGCAGGTAAATCAATACAAATTATAACATCATTCCATGTTTCCGAAGACTTAATAGGTGCTACCGGAAACGTGGAAGATACATCAGCGAAATTGGTTTGCACCTCATCCACCAACGCGATAGATGCATGATGGGTAGGTTGGTTCATGATAGCATCACAAATGAATTGTAACTGAGGAGGACGAGTGATGTATGGTAGGAGCATGTTAACATGGAATGTTTCTTCTTTACCCCGCATATTGATGACGTAGTCCACGTCCGTTCTCTTTGCAACCACTTTAAACGGACCTTGCCATGTTACTAACAAGTGATCTACTTTGAGTGGCAGGAGAACAAAAACATCGTCATTGATTGAGAAAGACGTTAGTCGTCTATCTCTGTTAATGCGAGATCTGGTCTTATATTTTGCCATCTCAGATGCTTCAGTCGCCACCTGACATGCATCCACAAGATGTTGGCGTAAATCTGTAACGTTTTGATAAGTGGATTTCTTCTTCTTATTATTATTCACATCAGATTCCATCAACAAATCATTTAAGAGAGACATTGGACCTCTTGGGTTCGCACCAAATACTAACTGAAAAGGCGAAAAACCAGTATGATTAGGAACCTCTCTGTACGCAAACAGTACAGCAGGAATAAAACGATCCCATTCTTGAGGAAATGATGTAGTCACCTTCCCCAACAATTGTTTCAATGTCCCATTCCAACGTTCCACGACCCCGTTAGAGCTAGGGTGAAATATAGCACTAAGAGAGTGACGGATACGAAGTGTGTTGAAAACATCTGACATCATACCTGACACGAACTGAGATCCATGATCAGAGAGGATTTCTTCCGGAAACCCGATGCGTGAAAATATAGACAGCAACGCATCTGTTACCGACACTGTGGTAATACTTTTTAAAGGAACGGCTTCTGGCCATCTCGTACACAGGTCAATACATGTTAATATGTATTGAAAACCTCTGGTAGACCTTACAGACAGTGGTCCTATGATATCAATAGCCAATTTGAAAAAAGGGCGTACAGCAATATCCGTGACCTGTAAAGGTGCTGATTGATGTGCACCCTTACGTGCAACACTTCGACATTCAGCGCAAGATTTACAATAAGTTGAAATGTCTTTATTTACCCCAGGCCAATAAAAGTGTTTTAGTAATCTATAAGCCGCACGGGAAATTCCCATATGTCCAGCAAATGGTACGTCACGCGCATTTGACAAGACTAGTGCGCGAAATGACGTAGGTACCATAACTTGTTTGAGAATGAAAGAGTAATTACCAAAACATCGTATCATAATATTATCCTGCATTTGAAACCAATGTCTTGAATTTTTAGAATGTTTAATAGTTCGAGCAATAGCTAATGGGAATAAATGTCCCAAAGAAGGATCCATTTGTTGTTTAGCTATAAGTATATTTTTGTCAATGTAATGACAAGTTGTAATGTGTTGAGTGTGTATAGAAGAATTTAATTCATTTGTCTCTGCAGCTTGTTGTGCTCTGGTTGTGATCGCGTTAGCAAAGGAGGGATGATTTCTCTCCCAATCAATAATATCCTGTTCAGAACACTCTTTAACCCCCTTTATGTTACCGATAAGTAAATCACAACAAGGTCGATCGAGAGCACACACTCTTACTTTTCCCGAAAAGAACGGAGTATCTATTACCACATCTGCCAGCGGATAAGATTCAACAGTTCCACCGAAATTTACGCACTTTGTAGAGGTTCCCGTAAAGCAAGAAGAAGGAATTAGTGCCTTCCTTAAGCCAATGGTGGTGCATCCACTGTCACGTAAATTAGACACGGGTGTGTCAAAAATAAAACCCCTATGGATCACAAGTGAGCCAACCCCATCATTTAAAGACAAAACTGGCAGAGCATGTCCACATCTCAGACGTGGAATAGATCCAGGTTGAAATAGAGTCATACATTCTCCGCAATTACCACTATTTTCCAGATCAAAACTACATGCATTAGCATGTGCATTATTCTCATTATTGGAAATATTATAATTACCAACGTTAATCTGACAAGCGTGAGCTTGTGATCTTCCTCTACTTTGACTCCTAGAAAAATGTGTTCCTCTCCGATCCACTGGACAGTCAGACCGATAGTACTCCTTTTTGTCCGTGCGAGAAGAATCATCACGAGATGGTGGTGAGATATGATGTTTGTTATTGTAATTACTGTTATTGTAATCATAACGTGAGGGTGCCGAAAAATGATGTTTGTGAGTATAATTATTATTGGAGTATTGATTATTTCTTTGCCATGATTTTTTATTATTATGGTTAAAGTTGCGTCTCTCTATACCCCGTGAGGGCGAATGATTATGAGGGAAATTATATCTACCTCTATAGGAATTTTGATAGTCATCCCTATACCGTCGGTCCATGCTGTGAGTGCGTGATCTATCATGAGTGACCGCACAAGCTGGCAGAGTTTCTAGGACCTTCGTCTTACCTAAAGGCAAGTTTGGGTGTGCGACCGAAAATTGTTGAGCGAATTTTTCCATTTCTCCTATATTTGTGGGCTTCCTTTCTTGAAGGAATGAGAAAATTTCAGTATTTACCGAAGATAAAATTTTGTCTCTTAAGAAGAGATCATAAAGACCTTCGAAAGATTTAGTAATATTAGACAGTTCAATCCATCTGTTTAGACACATCTTCACTGAAGACAGAAAGTCTTCGACATCCTTACCTTCCACAGGACCCATCAATTTAAATTTTAAACGATATCCTTCCTCATCTAAACAATATTTGCGAAGAAATACTGATTTTATGGATTCATAGTCGTTCCTTTCATCATCGGCAATGTTAAAAAAAGTTTGTAAACTTTCACCAGTAAGTAACCCGACAAAATGTTCAGGCCATGAGGCCTTAGGTAAATTTAAAGCCGTAACTCTTGATTCAAATCTCAAAAGAAAGAACCCTATATCGTCATGTAATGAAGAAAAATTTGGTAATTTTAAATTAATGATCTTAGACGATCCTGTACCAGACGATTCTCTAGAAGAAGAAGATTGTAAACGCAATTTTTCTAACTCAAAAGTTTTTTCGCTTTCAAATTTCGCTTGTTCTGCAGCAATTTCTGCTAAACGAATTCTTTCCCTTCTCTCATGTTCCCTCTCTTCTTTCTCTCTTTCTTCTCTTTTTTCTTCTCTCTCTCTTTCTTTCTCTTGTCTTTTTTCTTATCTTTCTTTCTCTTCTTTGTATTCCGCTATTTCTTTATTTACATAGGCTATAAGATCATCACCCGAGAAATTCAAGTCCTTTCCATTCTGTATAAATCCCGCCTTAACTTTTACAAAGTCAGCCATAATATACTTAAAGAGTAATGGGATATAGATGCAAAATGAATATCTATCCCAATTGTAGTTAAATGACTGTACTTAGTCGTAAGGTAATTCAAACCTTTTCAAAACCAACTGTATATACAGTACTTCTTCGTTATGTGTGATATACTTGTCTCTGAAGTATATGATACTTATCAACTAATCTCACAGTGTATCCGTAATCATCGTATACATTAACATATCAGCAATTAACAATGTACTATAATCCAGTATAAATATCGCCTTTACTACCTATTTAAAAGCATGCCATACTATCACATTAGACAAAAGATTAACTGACAACACTGGAAACAAATCAGGAAAAAGACAACAATGTAAAAAGTCATAAAATCTTACCATATAATAAAACAGTTGTTTCCACCGTCAATGAACAGTACAGGACGAGATACAATCACATAGAACTGCTGTACATATTAAAAAGAAAGTCAGAGAAGAACTGCAGGTACGAAAATAATCATACTGAACTAAATAAGAATTCCACGACAATATGTTACTCGACAGCACAGCTAAACAAATAAGAAAATATTAATCTCAGTCGGAGCGGAAATACGACAGCACTAAATGCTGAATCCCTGAAAGAGATCAATACAATCAAAATCTATAGAACGACGACAACTAAATTCATCCAAAGATATAATTGAGTGTCGCCCACAAGAAAACATAAAACATAAAAGATACACAAAAATAAGATGTGCCTGACATTTTTAGGACCGGAGACCATGACCCTACAAACATATATTCGCTTATATTATTAAAATCCACGATCGCCAATCCTCGTTGTAAACAAAAACCATCAACCTCGCAAAGTGGCCTTGAATCTATGCAATAAACACGGGTCAAGAAAACCTTCCTGACCATTGCAGACAAACGAAATGATTTCTCCGACATCAGGGTTGAAAGACCTTTCAGACTTGAAAGACCCAAAAGATTGGTTCTGGATACCGTCATGCTTCTCACGATCCATATTATTGGTATAATAAATGTCCACTGGTAACTTTATTTTAGGATTTACAAGTCCGTTCAGGTGACCTTGATGTAATGGTTCACTACACCGATTCAACGTGAAATGGCCTCAAGGTGACAATATTCTTCATAGTAACCTGTGACCGCAGTATATTGTGTCGAAATTTCATATCTGTTCGTGGGCAGTCAAATGTCTGTTCAGCGACTTTAATAGAATATATGTTTTTTGGTATTAATGTCTTCCCAACAGTCCAAGGTCTTGGCATGACCTCGTACGAAAAATTGCAATTTCTACTGATTCCACAAATTCGTGTGCTTGATATCTTGCGTACTTTCCACAGTACAGCATTGTACAAATTCCAAACAATTAATTCCTCTCCAACGGAACGAGCCTCCCATATCTGTGGCGTTAAAAGTTTATATTCTTCAGTTGATTGTTTGTGCTCGTTTTCACACTGTGTCTAGGTTTATATATCATAGGTCCACAAGATTCAGGACAGCCACAATAGTTCATTAACGATACTTTCTATGACTCGAAGATTCCACACAACGATCAATATAACAGCTGGATATTTTAGTAACATTCCATTTATTATTCACGTAGACAATACATCATTACACAGCATGCATAATTAGGTAGATTCAGCAACTCCTATAATCCGTAGGTCCATATAAACATTACCTCATTCCTATTCCTACCTTTAGTTGTATTTAATAAACATTAATATGTTTCAAGACACTTCTATTTTAACATTTCCCATATTTCTACCATTGGGTAGAACACACACACAAGTCGCCCATTCAGGGTCAAAACACGCTCTGTCCATTTTTCCTCCACACTGCTCACGTCATGTGCGCAATACACATATCGACAAATTACTATCGTGCTGCGCTCATCAGCACCAAAATCCTATACATTTTCTAGCGTGTGGCGTGCAATAGCCAGCGCCACAGTAATGAGAAGAGCAAAGCTGCAATATATTATAACAACAGGTAAGGTTGAAGGAAAAAGAGATAGGGGTAGACAAAGAGAGCAAATACTGGACAGTTTGACATCTTGGCAGGGAAAGAAGTCAACAACAGAATTGATAAGTGGTTCTGGAGACAGGAAGTTGTGGAGAGGCGTGATCTCCTACGCCACTAGGTAACTAAAAACATGCAGTCTAACGCACGCACGAACGCGCGCACACACACACACACTCACACACACACACACACACACGCACGCACGCACGCACGCACGCACACACACACACACACACACACAAACACGCACACGCACACGCACACACACATGTACAAATGTAATTTAAATGTTTTGCAGTTTCAATGCCAAACTGATTTTTTTTATTATTAACAAAATAATTCCTTATTTTTTTTAAACACGCGCACAAAAGACATACTGAATATTTTGACAGTTTCTATGGTAAACTGAAAGTTTTTATTTAGTGAGCTCATTATTACAATCAACAATGTACACTTTTAGTAAGCTGTTCAGAACTATGACCTTCCATATCCAAAAATGTCACAAATCTTTCAACTTCTCCAGATGGCAAAACATAGCGCAGAGTCAAAGTCAGCTGGTCCATATTAGATATATCTGGAGTAGAATCCAATGAAACGGAATAATACTTGTATTTCTTCACTTCACAGAGAATGTGATCCAGTATGCTGGATCCAATCAAATTGATGAATTCCCCACACGTCGTTTTAAATAGATATGATGTATGTCCAAATCCTTTGTTTGCATGAGTACTTATATGCTCTGCCAGAAAAGGGTCAAACTTGGCCAGTAATTCTAACAACCCTAAGTAATTCCCGTTATAAGGGTACCCAACAATTTCATCACTGCCACGAAATGAAAGGCCTCGTTCTGCTAAAAACTTCACAACTTCAATTATTCGCTCTAGAAGTTTGTGCCAATACTTTTCTTGAATGTCCATTTGTTTCACAAGATGGGAATCGACACGTTCACCTTTGTTTTTACGCATCAACAGTGAAATTAAAGCTTGTCTATGTGAGGAGCTTTCAATAGATTGCTTGCATTTTTCCAGTCATTAAACCCTTCCACTGTAAACTTTGATGAACATTCTGAACTCATAAGCTTGCATGGGAAACAAAATAGGCGCCCTTTACTTTCTGAATAGCATAACCATTTTCTTGCATGTTGCTTGTTTGTACGTTTATGAATATGTGTAAAATAAGACTTCTGACAGTATCGAGTTTTCTTTTCAGTGTCATACAATCGCACGGATGAAGAGAAGGCACTATCAACATGTTGACATTTTTCACTTCCCTTGGATATGCAATATACACGCTCACAGTCATCTATATTGTTCGGCCAGTCACTAATATCATTAGAGTACCTCTTCGTTTCACTTATTCTTTCACATTCAGACTCAGTGTATACTGGGTTTTGCTGTATGTTTTCTGCTGTACAGCCTGCACTAGTACTAGTTGTTCCTGTACTTCCAGATTCAGCGGTTAGAGTACCACCACCATGAACATCAAAATATTCTGTCAGCTTACGTGTTTTTGATATCACAAGTTGATCTCTTCTTTCTTTTTCTTCCTTCGCTTTACGTTTTTCACTTCCAGAAGCATAATTACGTCCAATATCTCTGTGTCTACTGCTCATTTTTTGAGTTTTCTAACCTTACAAATCAAGAAATTTTAATCAAGATCGAAAGAGAGTGCGAGCACGCCGTATACCTTAATTAAAACAGGAAGTTTCCGTTTCCTAAATTCTAGTTTTTATTGTTAATGCAAATTCATTTCACAAAGAACGAAACAAAATTAGAGGGGCAGTCGCCTAGAGCCAAAAAAGTGGCTTCCGTCCAAACGTGACCAAATTTTCAACGCCACTTAAATGGGTTCCGTCCGCAAACAGTTAACACTAAAATAATGAAGAGTCACACTAAGTCACCCTCTTATGCTCTTTCTCTCACAATTTCGTGAAACCAAATGAAAAGGCGCTAAAAATGGCATAAATCACAAGATCATTGGTTTAACGCTCGTATTTTTTTTTCTTCTCTCTAATTAGCGGCACTCGAGTTTTCCAGCTCTTTTGGCCCAATGACATGTCATTGCGAGGCTGGGGGGTCAGTGGACATTCCTTCCAACCCGGTCAGAAGCTTCGCTCCTTCCCATCAACGCTCGTATTAGAAGATGACCAACAAATTATGTACATATTTATTGGCGCGGGGCCCCTAAAAGCGCGGGGCCCGTAGCATATGCTACTTGTGCTACTGCGTTAATCCGGCTCTGCACTTGGTTCTAAGTCTTCTGAAAATTCTCCAAGGGACAAATTTTCCCCGATGGCACATCTGAAATTAAGCACAGTTTTTCTGATCCCGCATTTTTTTAAAACTTGCTGAGTTGTCATTTACACAGTTTTTCCCCACAGCTCCAATCACACTAAGTCATTTACGATGTTTTTCATTAAATCTAATTGATCCACTAATCGAACTGCTGACGTCTCCAAGGAAGTTATGGCACCAGGCAGAAATGCAAAATTTGACTTCATGTATGAATATTTACCAGCAACATTTGTTTTGAGGGCTTGAAGGAAAATTATTAAACAATATGGTAAAACAGTGAAGTAAAGAAATTTGTTTTAAAACAATACAATAGATAAGAACACGTATACACTTTTAAAAAATGCCTATTTTTTTTATTGAAAAGACCAAAAGATGCAAAATCATGACTAAAAAAAAATAACAAAAAAATGCTTTAAAGCGACCGAAAAATCTCAAAAATTGTCCTAACATGCCAAAAATGGCAAAATGCGAAATAATGCCTTAACAGATTAAATTCAGCTTAATATTTTTATGAAACACATTTAAATTCGACTCAGAAACGTTTCGCGTGAACTAAAAAACAAATGCAAAAATCATCAAAATCCAGCCCTATTAATTACATCTTTGCATTCGTTTGCAAATAAAATAAATTTTTTTTTTTTTTTAAATTTTAAATTACACAGATTATGAAAATCATAATGCAATTGAAAACTTTTTTACAAGTATTAAAATATAAACAGTTTTTGATATATTTAAATAGTAATCTCCTACTGTCTTTAAATTATCTTAAGACGTAATGCTACTGCCCTGGTCATCTTATGAATTGTTGAAATTATTGATAAGTTATGATTTTTAAACACAATTTAGTGAAGGAAAAAAAAACAATACTTAGTACTAAGTATATTACACTAAAGCAGCGATTTTCAACCTTTTACAACTCAAGCCACACAGAGCAAGGTACTAAAAATATATTGATCTGGATTTCAAAAGATTTATTTCTAAAATTTCTTGGAATTTTACTATAACTTTTTTTTTAAAAATTATTTTGTTATTGTTTTCATACTTATTGGCGATTAAAAAAAAATATTCAGTACAGTACCTCTAAAATTTACCTCTAAAATTTTTTTTTGTTCCTCAACATTTTTTTTTTTTAATCGCTTCTACTCGACCTTCCTCGGAGCTCCATTGGCACATCTACAGACCAAAGGGATTTATTATTATTTTTTTTAAACTAGGAGTTTTGGCTAGGCGCGCTTCATTCAACCTAGACGTCGGTTATATTTGGGACGGGGGTGTCCATGAGGCCAATTTTCAATATCTTATAGCGCACGTAGAGAACCCCAATATGCGGTCAATTCATGGACGGGTGGTCAATTGCGGCCGGCCGACCGACCGACCGCGCTTGTATAATGATTACCACATTGCGCTGGCGATTAGGTGTTCAAGGTTCAAGACCGGGCGTGTGCATTTGAAGCAGTATCACCGACCGGGATTTTGACTGAATAACCTGAACGGCTCCTGAGATAAACCCTCTGTGGATGGGAAGGAGCGAAGCTCCTGACCGGGTTGGAAGGACAGTCCACTTGCTCCCCAGCCTCGCAATGACATGCCATTGGGCCGAAGGACTGAAAGCCCAAGTGCCGCTGGTTAAGGAAAAAAAATCTATCTATCTAACTATGAAAATGTCAATAAATTGTCTAATTAACAAACGTTTGTCAACGTTGTTTGTTTTGGTTTTTTTTTATCTCCCGCAGGTCCTTTGGCTGCAGGTAAGTGTTGATACTGCATGTCTACCTGGTACTCGGTGCTTGTATGTACTGACAACATTCTCAAATTTCTGGATGTGGTTTTTAATTTTAATTTTTTTTATTTTTATCCTACTCCTCCTCTAAAAGCACCATGCCGTAGACGAATATGTTTCTTCACTACTTCCTGTCTCCAGTACTATTTATCAGAGCTGTCTTCAAATCTTTCCTAACAAGCCTCAAGTCCCGTAGTCCAAGTCTTAAGTCTCTTTCTTAGTCGAAGTCCCAAGTCTCTTAGTCCAAGTCTTTTAGTCCAAGTCTCTTAGTCCAAGTCTCATGTCGAGTCTCAAGTCTCTAAGCCCAAGTCTCAAATCTCTTAGTCGAAGTCTCTTAGTCGAAGTCTCAAGTCGTCTCAAATCTCTTAGTCTAAGTCTCTTAGTCCAAGTCTCTTAGTCCAAGTCTCTAAGTCCAAGTCTCTTAGCCCACGTCTCTTAGTCCAAGTCTCAAGTCGAGTCTCAAATCTCTTAAGTCCAAGTCTCTTAGTCCAAGTCTCTTAGTCCAAGTTTCAAGTCGAGTTTCGTCTCTTAGTCCAAGTCTCGTCGAGTCTCAAATCTCTTAGTCCAAGTCTCAAGTTGAGTTTCAACTCTTAGTCCAAGTCTGAAGTCGAGTCTCAAATCTCTTAGTCCAAGTCTCTTAGTTCAAGTCTCTTAGTCCAAGTCTTATGTCGAGTCTCAAGTCTCGTAGTCCAAGTCACAAGTCGAGTCTCAAATCTCTTAGTCAAAGTCTCTTAGTCCAAGTTTCAAGTTGTCTCAAATCTCTTTGTCCAAGTTTCTTAGTCCAAGTCTCAAGTCGAGTCTCAAATCTCTTAGTCCAAGTCTCTTAGTCCAAGTCTCAAGTCGAGTTTCAAGTCTCTTAGTCCCAATCTCAAGTCGAGTCTCAAGTCTCTTAGTCTAAGTCTCAAGTCGAGTCTCAAATCTCTTAGTCCAAGTCTCTTAGTCCAAGTCACAAGTCGAGGCTCAAATCTCTTAGTCTAAGTCTCAAGTCAAGTCCCAAATCTCTTAGTCCAAGTCACACGTCGAGGCTCAAATCTCTTAGTCTAAGACTCAAGTCAAGTCTCAAATCTCTTAGTCCAATTCTCAAGTCTAGTCTCAAATCTCTTTGTCCAAGTCTCTTAGTCCAAGTCTCAAGTCGAGTCTCAAATCTCTTAGTCCAAGTCTCTTAGTCCAAGTCACAAGTCGAGGCTCAAATCTCTTAGTCTAAGTCTCAAGTCGAGTCTCAAATCTCTTAGTCCAAGTCTGAAGTTCTTGACAATAGCTTTCAAGCCGAGTCTCATATTTCAAATCTAAATTTGTTGATTGCACAATTGTTTTTATTTAAACAGTCACACCAATCACTAAAAATATAAATGAAAATTCTATGGTAATCTGTTTTGTTAGTATTTAATTTACTGAATGCTTTAATTTTGGTAAAACTCTTCGGTTTGTCCGTATGAGTGTTTTCTGAATAATGAAGGCAAAAATTTGCAAATCCCGAGTCGAGTCGCTAATTAAAGCAACAAAGCAACTCGAATTGAGTCTTGAGTGGAGTCTCAAATCAAGTCGTGGTGACTGAAGTCCGACTCGAGTAGAGTTCATCGACTCGAGTCGGCAACACGGCTATTTTGTCAATTGTGTTGTTGACCTATTTCCATGCCTTGATGTCAAACTGTCCACTATTTGCTCTCTTTGTGTTTCTGTATCTCTGTTTCCTTCAATCTTTAATGTTGTTATGACATATTCTTGCTGTCATCGTCCTTAAGTCCGTTATATCATCTACTTCCACCAATCCATACTTTTCGCCGTCCTTGTACTACCGAGCCCGAAATGAGAGCAAAGAATAACCTACCAAGCATGTTGTAAAATGTGACTAAGGAGGGTTGGGCATAGGGCTGGCGAGTCTATCCAGTAGAAACTTCTAGCGAAATAAATTTCAACAAATATTTGCTAAGGATGGATAGGACACACAGTGAGAAAACCTGTTAATAGCATTACAAGGAAGACCTTGCTCAGGACTACCCAGAGTAAGAGGAGCAGACGAAGACTGAAACATTTCACGGAGAAGAGAATTGAGGCAGAAATTAAATGGATAATGGAAAAGTGGAAAGACCTTAAGCGGATGGCACAGGACATGAGAATTTTGTGTGAATTTGTTCAGAGCTTATGATCAGCATAATATCTGCTTGAGTGGCAGCGACGTTTTTAATTGAAGCTTTTAACCATTTTGATTTTCCCTCTCTAGTGGTGTGTCATTAAACCTCAAATATAAATTAATGTTGTTGATCAGAATCGATATCATTTCACTGTGGGCAAATCCATAGGTGCTCTATCTCCCTCAAGCAATTTTAGGATGCCAACTGTTCCTGCAGTGAGCTGGTTGTATACACCACTGATGCATCCTCTCATGTGACCATCATTGCTAGTCTTATGTTTGATGCCATATTCCAGAAATCTTAGGCTTGCTGATTCATCCATTGCAGTGTCTTTCTCTACACAGGTAATCATTGCGTGTCGTTAGTTTCTCTTCTTATGATTGATGATTGGTTGATGACTAACTAGAGTTGCTCAGAGTGTCGTTCTTTCGCAGCAAATGCCACGTTTGAGAATTTGCACGTGTTCTGGCTGCTGTTGAGCCCTGCTGTATAGCATATGATTATTGGGGAGCCCGGCAAAAGCTTTCATTTTTCTGTGGAGAGTCCTGTACATGTGAGCAGCGTATGCTGAACTGTCTCATATGGATCTGTACAGTTGCAGCAGTTAGACATGTGTGGGGTTTAAACAGTTTACGTGCTTATCCATATCCACTGTCCCCACTAATGGCTGCTTTTGAAGCTCGTCTGTCAACTCTCTCATTGCCTCGTACCCCTGCATGTGCCTCAAATGTAAATGCTAAATTTTAATAGTTATTAACTTTTAGAATGTAACAAACAAACACAAATCTACTACCTATTATGTTTCTCTTACGTTATGTGGAATTGGTGATAAGAACAAAGTAAGCGTCAACGTAACTAGAACTGAGAAGAAGACGCTGGTGAACGATAGGACACACATTGAGGGCTCCTGTTAATAGCATTATCACGCAGCCCATGCTCTTGAATTCCCAAAAGTAGAAGGAGACCAAGGAATGCGTGGAGAAGAAAACTGGAGACATACATGAAGGGGATGAAGAAGTCATGGAAAGACATTGCGCTGGTGGCACGTGACTTGACATAAGGCCATTGCTCCTTGGGGAGCTGAAGCTAATGGTGATGGTGATGGTGATTATGTTTCTTTAGATATTTACGTTTTACTTATAAAATATGCAAAGGTGATATATGTTACAGTGTTTCAACTAGTCACATTAGAAATACGTCTCACGGTTAGATTTTTTTCATCACATATGAAAGATGCACTAAAAACATTTACGAACTCAAATAAATAAGCGTTACCATTTCCAGTCAACGCTCAAAACAATAAGTAAACTAAAAACTAACCTAATGACATATTTTCAGCGAAGAAAGAAATTAAGAATACAAAAGTCGCGTTTGGAATCAAGGACATTTGACCAATGAAACCAAGTGTAGGTGCGAATAATTCCAGTATAAACAGAATAAGGGCAGATGCTTAATTTTTGTGAACAAACTTATTCTCTCGTCCAGCAATAATGATTGCTAACCCATGTGACGACAAGCCCCGGGTTCCCCTACATCAGTGTTTCCTACACACAAAATAACCACGTACACCTTATGGAAGTTGTGTTGCTGGCGTGTCGTGGTTGAGTTGAAGTGTTAGAGTATTTGTCGAGTTAGACAATTGTAGTGAAATCGACAATGAGAGTGAACTGACAAAATTATAGATTACACATAACTAATGCGTAAATAGGGGGAACTTGAGACCAACCTGGAAGAGGATTCAGTAAATTATCTCTCTCTCCAAGCCTCAACACACTTATATAATCTAAGCACCACCCGCTCTCTCTCCTTTCTCTTGTCAAAAATAGAGACGATAGTAAGAGCTTGTAATATTAATTATGGAAGAAGGGTCGTGAACAGCGCGGTAATAAATGAGAAAAATTTATTAAAGGTTCTTGAAGAAGAAAATATATGAAAATAAGTGTATCAGTACAACAATATAATAATGGCATCAATATTTACAACGTGAACCAGTATCCAATTAAACACCAATGGACAAACAATTAACCAACACACAAAAAAAACCCGACATGTAGAACACCGAGAAATAAATAACAAAGTTCTCACTCCTTCCGCTTTTGGGGAACCACGATCAATAGTCCAATTAGTGTCTTTATATGTAGATATATCCTCCGATAGATGATGAATTTTCACTATAAGTACACTGTAGGCGCGATCCATGCACCGGTGGCTACACCCTAATAACGAGATAGGTTGTAGATTACTCTGTCTATCTTCGGCTGACCGCTAGTACGTGCGGGGTTTTAAATGACCAGAAACACACACAAGGCGAGGTCACTTTAGGACAAATGGTCCATTGCGCTATTATCCCGACGCGTGAAATTAGGCCTGTGTACTTGGTGTTAAATTCGGTTTGGCTGGCTTGAACTCTTATTTGTGACTGAGTGCTCAGTTTAAGCACAAAGTCTGGTAATTTAAATTCAGCTGAAGACGCTGGGCTGATAGATATGCTGGAAGCCGCAATGCTCTGACTGGTGATCAAGAGGCGAGTAGGAAACCACTTCTGCCAAATACGATTTTCAGATTTGCAATGGCTCGCTGAGCACAATGCGTGAGCTTATTTCCCATTAGATCGATGGGCGTTGACAAAGGGTTTTACTTCAGGTAGGGGTGACAACTCGTGTTGCTATTTGCTCCCAGGAACCGTGAGAACGATGAGAAAATAACGTTCGTCGCCTGACTGGTAACCTGCATTAGCAATGTGGTGCCCTGAAACTGAGACACAAAACAGACAACCTTTACATCAAGCAAATAATAAAATTACAATAACGTTATAATAAACAGTTATGCTCCACTATGGGATTATAATTATTATCATCATTGCTATGATTGTCTCGGGCTGGCTTTTATCCATGTGAGTCGCCTTCCTGTTACTTCCACTCTATCAATTTTCCGCATGCGCCCGCATAGGCTAATATATCTTGTTGTGGTGAGTTGGGATTATATAAATATAGTTATAGGGGACTTAGTGTACTGAATGAGATCAGCTGTGAAGGTCTCTGTATCTAATAAGTTTGGTGTGTTACAGAGAACCTTGCTTGCTACCACATTTCGACCTCAGTCAAACTTATTCTTGAATTGTATGATGACTTCGTTTAATGTCTAGGGTTATGATAGTAATGAAGTGTAAGTTCACAACAACCAACAGACAGATAAACACCTAAGTTAAGATCCACAACAATTTACAACACTATGACAATCACAAACACATAACACTCTAAAGATTTATCTTAAGTAAGTCAAGTGTTAACTTTTATACAATGTATTAGCTTTTTCAATATATAGATATCCTGATCCTACTACAATGTGAATCAGGAATCACAATCAATTGTAAGCACAATGTTTATGTACAAGAATTTATACAAAAGGTCTTTGTCCAGACATATAATACTATTGTAATATGAGTGTAGTGTTGTGATGTATTATTATGAGGTAATACTGGCTTTTAGTGCTAGGTTGTTGTTTGTCATCACGACTTCATGTGTTTGTTACTGGTGGAAATAATATTGAAGGATTCACAGATTCTGGTTGTTTAAAATTTCTGTCCCTTTTGTTTTTATAATAAAGTTCAGTTCAGGGTTATTTTATTCAAGGTTGAGCTTTTTCGTGCTGACATGCTCTTAACTTAGAATGCCTCTGCAGGAAACCTGTATCCTCTGCTCGCTTGCTTCTCAGTTCCACAATAATGATAGACAATGGCCGCTATCTTGGGCAAGGAGTCTGCTGCCAGATTTCTGGATCAAGCAGTGCTCAGACCGGACGATGCAATATCACCATCTATACCACGGCCCCTGAAATGAGAAGGTTGTGCCTCCTTCTTCATAACTAATATACAATATCATTTCACACTGAAGTACATGACAGTACAAACAAACATAAAGTTCAGCGCTTTAGGCCAACTGCTAGCTTTTCATGTGACAATATACACCAGTATTCCTCTCCCTAATGGTTACAACGCCTCTGCAATTCCAGCTGTAATCCCTTCCATACAATAGGATAGGTGTTATGTTACTATATGGCAATCCAATATATATATGCAGTTATACTCCTTTCTGACAATCTTTTACATGGTGGAGCAATATCTAGGCTTTGCCTCATGTTTGCTACTGAACCACACACATACAGACATAATTTATCATTTCACATTCAATTTTCATATAAAATCCAGGTTTAAAATGTCTAGCTTACCACAATTCGTAAGGAAATACACACTAAAGATGACTGGCACAGTTTGATCTGCGGTATGTCCAGGCTGTTATCATATATTTAATTTTGGATAACACTGCCTGCTCTCATCTCTCACAATGTATAACGATATGGCGTCCCCTCTAAGATTTCTTCTGCCAATATCCAGTGTATTGGCCAATCGTTTTGAATATATTCAAAAGAGTACACAGTCATTCAAATATTTTCATTCACTTTTACTCCGTTTCTAGGCATTTATTTGTTATTCATAGGTCACCCAATCAAATTTCTTTTAACTTCAAAGTTCAGCCAATGGCTTCCCTCGTACTATCTTAGACTTTCTGTCACTACTATGTTTCAACAAAATTCAGTGAATTCCATCCCAAGCAGATATGACCAAACCTGACAGTATCTATATTCTCTATATGTTTTATTACCAATATCTAATTATCTAATGGACTTTTTAGATAATTTATTACATATTCCTAGTCTACTAGCCTTCCTGTACACGAATATATGATTTTCAAGGGGCTAAGTGGCGTAGTTAAGAATACGATCTTTTTTCGATGTTAAGTGTTTAATTTCAACTACTACCTGTTCAATTCTTTACGACTGTACTATCAGTATAAAGTCAGGAGCCCTACGTAAAATATCAGGTTTCCTAATAAGAATTAAACCTGTTTTCAAAATCTAACATCGTATCGTTAGTTTTTTTCATCACTGTTTATTTGAAAAAATCAGGCCATGCACACTGCGAGTTGGTTTATTTTTAGACACACTGCGAGTGGCTTGCGTTACTGTGTTCCATGGTCCGTCTATCTCTCTCTGCTTTTTTTCTTCTAAGCCCGTCTGTCTTTCCAAGGCTAACCTTGTGCGCGATTGTGCACTAATGTTAGTTTTTAAAATCAAGGTCGTCTAGAAGATTGTTCAACACATTCTATTTTTAGAACTACGGTTATCGCCGTATCGGTAAGCCTAAGCATTTTATTTAGAAACGAACGAATTAGGACAAGTAGAATTCTTGTGTTAGCCATTACGGCGTTATACAACGAAGGCGTTATCTATAGTGGGAAAGCACTGGTCTTTCTCCATTCTTCTTCCTATCGTCTTATTTCGTTCTGCTTTACATTTATATTCTAATTTATATATGGGTATTAGAATTTTTCACCACACTTGTACACAAAGGCACCTGTTAGCATATGCTCTGACAGCAAAAATCTACTCCATCCTCTTCCAACTCAACATACAGGAAACCTAACCATGTAGTTCCAGCTGAGTGGATATGTGATTCATCTTACAACATTAAGTGAATTTATATAAAATACAGCATTTGACATTAATAATATCGTTCTGTGAGCAATCAGGGGCCACAACAAAATCTCCCAGAACGAATGTGAGTTTTGTCTCGCCTTTGCTTTCGCTACTAGTCTAGCGGTTCGCTTCAAAGAAACTATTCTCGCTCGTGATCAAACATTGTTACCAGCAAGAACCGTTCCTCCTGGCCAGATAAGCCCCCGGTGCAGCTTAGGTATCTTTATCATAAGCTGACCGCGACTGACCAAGTGGAGAATTTATAATGAAGGCCAGAACGAAATAAAACACGGGGTGGGGTCTGAGAGAGGAATAATGGGCTGCGTGGGTAAAATCTGGAAGAAAAGAAACTGAAAGTGCAAAAAAAAAATCGATGAAACCAGAAAATTAAAAGATAAGAAAGATGGGACGTGTTGGTAACATAAAATTTACAGTCAAATCCATGACATGGAGTACCCCCTTTTGTTATACTACTTTATAAACCCTAGCGCATATAAGTGTCACGTGTTGCCTCCTCCGAGTGATGATCCAACAATGGCCAAAATCTAGAGTATCTAATGTGGGTCTTCAAAGGTATCTCTGCCTTCGCACAAGATTATTCTTGGTGGAGACGCAGATAGAAGGATGATGATGCTTCTATCTTGCGGGAATGTTCGTAAGATATTTCATAAGTCAAGAACAATGCTAAATGGGTCTTAGCAATGTGAACTTTTATTTGCCCTCCGACTTTTGTGAAGGGGTATTATATAATTTAATTTAGCTCGTAGAAGCCCCCAACTGAATTAACAGTGAAATTCTTCTTATTGGCTCGATATATATTAAAGATACTGATTCATACGCGTGTACTTCTCTCTGTAATAACTGAATCAACTAGGGCTTTGTGAAAAACATATAACAAATTTAATGATCAGTTATTTTAACAGAAGTAAAATGGATATGGGTGATGGATGTGCTGTAGAATAAAGTTTGTCCTCATTGAGGTTAAGGTGGGAATTGATTATGGTTACATAATTTTTATAAATCTGGCCTTCTACAATTATGATTTGCCAGATCTCGGAATGAGATCCCTTTTCTGTGACGAGGGCACGTCCCGAGTGATGTTTGCTGGGGGTAACTAAAAACTTGGTGTCAGTGCTAGTATCTCCACAGGCCCGTCGAACGTAGCCGTCTAGTGCCAACAACAAGCGTCTGAATAACAGATTCGTAGCGTTGAATCGTACCAAAATTGCTCTTGCAGACTCGTACCACAATCAGATCGTTTAGCCTCGTACACAATTCCAATTTGAGAAATACAATCTTCGGGCACAGTTTTAGAATAGACACGGCAACTTGCTTAGATGCCTCGAACATTTGTTCTGGGGTAATTTTAGAGCCCCTCTTATGACGGGTGCTCTAAATCCTAAGTCTCCAGTCATTGTATTTAGAGGGTCGACTTTTCTTCTTGTCATACATTAATCTGGTAATGAAGCTGAGTCCAAGGGATGTCGAATTTCTTTTATTACTATGTCTCTGCGTTCCTTGTTTGATGCATTGGACCACTAGCGGATGCCACCAGGGCCAAATCCCCGCCTATTAATCAGAGTGTATCCGATTACAACCTTCAGCTTGAGCGACTCTTGGGCAGCACCGACAGGTTCATCCACTTTCCACTTTGTTCCAGTTTTCAGCGTGGGCTGAATGGACTTAACTAAGTCATCTGCTGATTTGCACACGTGCCTCGCCTTTCCTGCTTTGGCTTGAAGGCACAAGATTTGCCTTCTTGCAGTACATTGGTATGTCTGACAGACCTGGTGGCATACCTAGCCATTTCCTAACGAACTTGTCGACCTTTCACACTATAGCTTCCACTGAACTTGTACTTATTTCATAGCTAAGCAGTGGATATAGTAATGTAAGGATATATATATATATATATATATATATATATATATATATATATATATATATATATATATATATATATATATATATATCTTCTTCTTCTTCGATCCTTAACCACCGACCGTCAAAGCAGTCAGTGGCCATCACGCCTAGTGGCGTCTTGTAGGGCAACAACAAATTGATTCCACTTTGCACGGTTGGTGGCCATCCTTCGTACAGTGCCCCAACTCTGGTTCATTCTTTGCATCTCAGCCTCCACAGTCCTCCGCCAAGTTGTTTTTGGTCGGCCTCTCTTTCGCTTTCCTTCAGGGGTCCAAAGCATAGCTGTTCTTGTGATGGCATCGGGGTCTCTTCTGAGGACATGACCAACCCAGCTCCAGCGTCTGCCAGCTATGATGGTGTGCATGTCCTCTTGCTTGCTACGAGTAAGCAGATCTTGGTTGGTGATGGTATTGGGCCAAAAGATGCGGTGAATTTTTTTAGGCATGTTGTGTGAAAAGAGGACAATTTTGACATTTCCTTCTCTGTGACTCTCCAGCATTCCGCACCATAGAGAAGCACAGAAAGCACGCAGCTCTGGTATAATCTTAATTTTGTGCTTGTGCTGTATTGGGAGGACTTCCAGATGTTATTTAGGCTAAAGAAGGCTGTTCTTGCCTTATTCATTCTGATGTTGATGTCTTTGCCTGCCCCACCGTCTGGTGTTACTATGCTACCTAGGTATGTGAAGGTATCTGTCTGTACCAATTGCTGATTCCTTACTGATATGGGCTCAGGGTTGCTCACATTAAGCGTCATGACCTCAGACTTCTTTAAATTGATGTTCAAGCCCACCTGCTGGCTAAATTTATTAAGTCTATCCGTTTTTTCCTGGATGTGTTGATGTGAATGTGCCAGCAGTGCAATGTCATCTGCATATTCCAGATCTTCCAATGTAGAAAATGTAGTCCATCTTATTCCTCTTGGACTGCCCTCTGTTGTCTGACGCATCACCCAGTCTATGACTGTTAAAAAAAGAGTGGTTGATAAGGGGCATCCCTGTCGTACTCCTGTCTTCACCTCGAAGGTTAGGTTGCTCTGCCCAACACTACACGTAAAGTTGGCATAGAGGCTTTTTATGATTGACACTATGCAGCTTGGAATTCCATAAGCCCTCAGTATTTTCCATAAACTGTCCCTATGTATGCTGTCGAAAGCCTTTTCAAAATCAACAAAATTAATGTAAAGCTTAAATATGAAATAAGTATATAATTATATCACCCACTTCCACCAATCCATACTTTTCGCCGTCATTGTACTACTGAGCCCGAAATGAGAGCAAAGAATAACCTACCAAGCATGTTGTAAAATGTGACTAAGTAGGGTTGGGCATAGGGCTGGCTAGTCTTCTTCATCTTCTTTTTTTGATCCTTATCCGCTGACCGTCAAAGCAGTCAGTGGCCATCACGCCTAGTGGCGTCTTGTAGGGCAACAACAAATTGATTCCACTTTGCTCGGTCGGTGGCCATCCTTCGTACAGTGCCCCAACTCTGGTTCATTTTTTGCATTTCAGCTTCCACAGTCGTCCGCCAGGTTGTTTTTGGTCGGCCTCTCTCTCTCTCTCTCTCTCTCTCTCTCTCTCTATATATATATATATATATATATATATATATATATATATATATATATATATATATATATATATATATATATATATATGTATATATATATATATATCCCTACATTACTATATCCACTGCTTAAATATGAAAAAGGAACTGTCTGTCTGTCTATCCATCCATCCATCCATCCACGCACCAACACACACACGCACATCTTGTACTTATTTCATATTTAAGCAGTGGATATAGTAATATAGGGAGATATATATATGGCTAGACAGACAGACAGGCAGGCAGACAGGCAGACAGACGGGAAGGCAGACAGACAGAGAGACAAGATAGGACAAGACAGGACCGGGCCGACAGACAGGCAGGCAGACAGACAGAGAAACACGATAGGAGACGACAGGACAGGACCGGACCGGGCTGACAGATAGATAGATAGATAGATTGATAGATAGATAGATAGATAGATAGATAGATAGATAGATAGATAGATAGATAGATAGATAGATAGATAGATAGATAGATAGATAGATAGATAGATAGATAGATAGATAGATAGATAGATAGATAGATAGATAGATGCTAACAATAATCCCTAACATTTGACTTCTCTGGTATCCTAGCTACCACAGCTTCAGCAGCAACAACTACACTGTCCAGAGTTGAGATAGGCCGGGGTGTGTGTGGGTCACAACAGTACTACGCCTCCGTCATCAACTGCGCCATAACCAGTGCTAGACCAAACATGACGCTTCAGATATCCGTTCTACGGCAGATATCAACCGTCCCTTGCATCAGCGTATGGCTGTAGTTTAGTATTTGTCCTACGTGTCATGTTGATAAATGAAGGAAGCTATTGGTAACAAAGTTTAAAAACTAACTAGCAATAACCCGTCAATAATGACGGAAGTAAATCAAAAACTGTGTATATTTTAAAAATATTTTTAATTCAATATAAAAGTTCTTTCTCGCTTGCTTGTTGTGATTGACGCGATCGTTTCTTCCTCTTAGCATCTGCAGCTCGTGTTTCAGAAATCTTATCATTTTGATCCATAATAATAAGTCTGCAATACTATAAATTAAAATTTTGTCTTGAAGAAACAATCAAAAACTTACATTTTAAGGTAATTTTTTTACAAAATGATGAGTTAAATCCGTTTCCGGAATGAAACTGGGTTCTACACCGACGTTTCTTCGTTGAGTGTTACTATTTTCGGGAGAGTACATATAAGGGAAACTATACAATTAATGTCTAACTCTCAACCACAGTTGCATTCCTTAGATGTGACCGACGTACGAAGGGCGAGAATTATGGTACTGATGATGATGAAATACATGACGTCTTTCAAGATATGATGAATTAAGGAAGTCACGTGATACATCGTCGTGGCCTCTCATCACCGCTCCCTATAGAGCATGGAAAGAACGTCGGTTAGCAGGGTGGTCAGAAGGCTTGCTTCTCCAGGCAAAGTTACCGGGTTCGAAATCACAGCAGCGTCACACTTCAGCGCAGCGTCACACTTCAGCCTATACTACTTGTAGTAAATAGGTGCCTCACTCTGCTCTTGAGTGGAGGAAGGCAAAGGCTAAGAAGAAGGAATTTGGTCACTCCACCTCATAAAGCTGGACCTAGAATAGGAAGGTCTCTAACACTTCACTTCCCTACGAAAGGTTTCTTTTGTGATCATGAATCCCAAACTGCAGCTAGTCCTCAGTAAGCCTTCACCAAAAGCATTCATGTGCTCTTGCATAGATAATTTCTGTAGTAACGTTTGTACATGATGGGGTTGCCAGTACCATGTACAACCTCGTGTTAGTCGCCTGTTACAGCATGCCTGAGGCAGCATTCGTCATATTTTTTTATAAACTCAGATTACCCCCCCCCCCCCCGGGAATACACAAAGTACATGCTATATGAAAACTCAGAAATGCTATAAACTAGAAGGATGATAGTGAAAACAACAAAAGAAAGACGAGATAATCCAATGGCAGGAATGTCAGAGTGGGCAGCCCAGACTATAAATAAAATAATAAGAAGGAAATAATGAAAATAGGTAGGATGTTTATGATGATGTTAAAATATAAAAGGACAATCATGTGAAAGAATGCGATAAACGCGTGACGACATCAAAAAATTGTAGCACGAAATTATCAACACTTTTCAACTAACTGTGATAAAATGTTCCTGGCCTTTATCGCCCTGTACCTTTTTTCAGCACTTTCTTATTTTTTTTCTCTTCCGTTTGTGCTCTTTCATCATTTTTAAAGTAATCTTTCTTAATCACGAATTTTACCTATGTGAAACTTAACTTCCACTTGCATTATCTTTTGAAACACACCTGGCTCGGTAGACATTATGGTTAGTGCGGGAGACGTCCAAATGGGGAATAAAAGGAATTCGTTTGATATCTAATCCTCTGTTTAAATAAAACGTGTGTCGCCACGGTTGGGACACAATAGCACGCCCGCCAGAGCGATCGGCAACACAGGACTCGTGACACGCACAGGAATGTTGGTTACCAGATGATAGTCTACGTTTAGAGCGGCATGTTGTCTGCATCACGGGACCCTGAAAGAGATTACAGGAAGCCACCGCGCCAGTAAAGCAACACAAGGGTACTTTACTCTAGTTGGAAAAAATAGATCAATTTGGTGACAAAAGGGGCAGATAATTTCCTTATCGAACGGGCAATTAAAAACCACGGTTAGTCTCCCAACAGAACCCGCAGCACGGAGTGAAGTGTTGATTGCGAGAGCTCACCCATTTTTAGCGATTTGACGTGCACTGAAATGGCACGGGAGCAAGCGGACGTCACGTGACAAAATGGAAGACGGATTACTGGACCAGAGGCCGGAGTCATAGGACACAGCCCAGAATTGTCACAGAATGACATAAATAGAAATATAACGACATGTGAAATCGGTACGGATTTTCCAAAAGTCGCAGAGCATAAGTGGAAGAGTTTCCTCGAGCTTGGACTGTTCCAAAATTTCATTTCTGTGCGGATTTGTAATATTCATACCTGTGGAATTTAATCTTACATAGTGCTTTTAAGGAATTTGCGAAGGGAAAAGGAGGTTAGTAAATTTTTTTTTTACATTATTATTAATTTTTCATTTTCCTGATTGAAAATCGCTTTTTGCACTTAGCCTTATAGCTAATTGTGCGAAATACTGTTTGTTTTCCGTTAGTTCTATTCGTTAATGGTTAATTAGATCAAAGAATTTTCCTCTAAGATAAAATAATGAAGTAACTCATAGTTATATACTTCACCTTCATATAGATTATTAGATCATCATTAGAGACTAACAAGAGCACAAACTTTCATTCTCAATATATTTAACACATGTCATGGGCGCCTCCTTTACTTTCGATGTAAAAACAGATGTACGACAGGGTTGCTCCTTGTCAACTATGCTATGTTTAACTGTCATAGACTGCGTGATGCGCCAGACAACAGAGGATATCCCTAGAGGAATAAGATCGACAACGTTCACCACTCTGTAAGATCTAGAATTGAGGCGAAATGGCTGCTACTCCCTATTTTCCAACCCGCCCCCTTCTCTTTTTTTCTTAGTTTTTTTCTAGAGTCACTGGCTCTATGTATTTTGTTCTTTTCATGGTGTTCTACGGGGCAGTAACCCCCATTATTACTCGGTCAGACACCCACCCTGCAGTGTGGCTTTGTTCGTTGATTTCGTGTTCATTTGGGCCAACAATAATTGACGTAAGGAATGCGCAATAGTACCTGGCATCGGACCAGCGGGAGAGAATTTTCGCCGCTCGTGAACATGTTTGAACACGAGTGATAACCCTTTTCTGCTTTCATTTTTAAACACCGATTCTCTGTCCACGTGAGTACCCCTCTTGCATTTCTGTAGAGGCGGCTTGGTCTTTGGAGTGCAGTTTCTTCTAGAAGTAGAAGACCTGGCTCAATAGTCCTGTTGAATGACTTCACGTTACGTAGAAACTTGGGCGGTCATTCGTGTCTGGATCTTTGACAAACGGAGACGGTCATCGTTTTCATGTTTCCTTGAGCTCCTATTACGTTAGTCTTACGATGGTTCTAGAGGCACAGGGTAACGCAGGTGTCCTTGTTTTCGATTTCAGCGGAGACGGTCGTCAACCCGTTACGCAAAATCTTTTGGTAGTTGCGTCTTTTAGAGAAAGTTCGGGTTCAGTATTGCGTGTCTTTGTCTGTGGCTCTATGCACGTGTTCATGACTAGGGGAACATCTTGACAGTAGATGGTAGTATATAAGGGGTCCTTGTCTGTCTGTTCGCTGCTTCAGTCTTGGAATTCTTGTCGGAGAAATAGCAACATTAGACAGTCTGTCCGCTTGTGAGTTTCGTGGTATATTCTGATCTTTGTTCGGTAAGCGAATTTGTAGACGCTAAAATAAGTAATTTTGCTAGGGCTTTATAATGGACAGAGTATTCCTTTGTAAATAATTTTAGTGTGTTTAAATTAATGCAATAATTTAACGCGCCACCTAAGCTATAGCCAGTTGTTTTGGGGAGGGTGCTTCTATTTATATGATAAGAGCCTCATGGTTATGTTACATTGTGCCTGATGTAGGGCATAAACACAGTTCCCTGATCTAGGGATAACTCAGTTAGGAAATTTTAACTCACAATCAAATTAACCTGAATAAATGTAAATTTTTTTGGACCGCAGTGGCTATTGAGCCAGGTCTTCTAGAAGAAAATGCACTCCAATATAATTCTTTTTCACACCATGTAATTTGATATTTTGTAAGCATTGGTACATTAATTGAGTGGTTGAAATTTATGTATAATATTTCTATGGTCGTTATGTACTATGTGTTAAATTTCGACACAAGACAACAGGAGGCTGAGACGCTTGGGAGTCATGACCCAAGTGGGCCCGCCCCTCTTAGAGTGTAAAGGAGTATGTAAGGCCGAAACACTTGTCGGACGGGGGGGGGGGGGGGGGAACACTTCTGATTACACTAGTCAACAAATTTTTAAAAGTTATTTGTACCAGAAATTAAATATACCATTTCTTATTGATTTTGGCATGCTGATTTCAAATATTATAATGAAATTCACCAATTGGCTCTGGTTTTTAAAAAAAAAAAAAGATGAATTTACATTACAGTAATACAAATAATGTATGCTTGTTTAATTCTCTGGGGTGAACAGCTAGTCTTTCTACTTTAGCATTATAAAAATTGTGGTTACATACTCAATTAATTGATATTTTAACATAAAATGATAGAAAAAATAAAAACATTATTTAAAGTTAACATATCATGTTTTAAAAAGGCACATTTGAACCAATCCCGTCATTATTCAGTCGCTGTTCGAGCTCTCTTTACTTGCTTCTTGTAGTCAATCGATGAGGTGTCTCTTGTCACAGTCCAACAGTAATCAGCAAGCATTGAAGGGCTCCAATTGCCTTGATACCTTGTCTCCATAGCAGCAATGTCCTGGTGAAATCGTTCACCATGCTCATTACTGACCGCTCCACAGTTTGTCGTAAAGAAATCCAGATGAGAATCCAGAAAATGAATTTTCAAAGACATGTTGCAGCCAAGACTCTTATACCTCAGAAGGAGATTTTCTACAATTTCATTGTAATTATGAGATCTGTTGTTTCCAAGAAAATTGTCCACCACTGACGTAAATGCTAGCCATGCTGCTTTTTCCTTGCCATGCAGCATGCAAAGAAACTCGTCATCATGAAGAAGTTTTCGAATTTGCGGACTAACAAATACTCCGTCTCTTATGTTAGCTTCACTCAGTCTTGGAAATTTTCTGATGAGGTATTTGAAAGCCACATATGTTTTCTCCATTGCCTTGACAAGGTTTTTCATGAGACCCAGCTTAATGTGCAAGGGTGCCAACAAAATCTTGCTGGTGTCGACAAGTGCTGGGTTCTGAACGTTCTTACTGCCAGGCTGCAATGACTGCCTGATTGGCCAATGTCTTCTGATGTAATGGTAACTTCGTGCACGGCTATCCCACTCGCAGAGAAAGCAACAGTACTTGGTGTATCCACCCTGTAGTCCAAGCAAAAGAGCGACCACTTTTAAGTCACCGCAAAGTGACCAATGATGATGATCGTAGTTTATACACTTCAAAAGCTGCTTAATGTTTTCATAAGTTTCTTTCATATGAACTGCGTGACCAACTGGAATTGACGGTAACACATTACCATTATTCAACAAAACAGCTTTAAGACTCGTCTTGGATGAATCAATGAAAAGTCTCCACTCTTCCGGTATGTAATTGATTTTGAGGGCTGCCATTAAACCAGAAATGTTGTATCACGCAGAAAGGTCACCCTCTTTGAAAAAGAATGTAATAAGCGGCGTCTGGCGGTTCCTATACAGAGAAATAGTAACATCTTCTGCCAGGAGATTCCACTGTTGCAATCTGGAACCCAAAAGCTCTGCCTCGTTCTTCGGTAAATTCAGATCTCTTACAAGATCATTCAGTTCACCTTGGGTTATTAAGTGTGGTTTAGTGGATGTAGTTTGCTCAAAATCTGGGTATTCGCTTGAGGTTGATGGTTTTTCAGTCGGAGGACACCAATGTCCTTATTTGTCTTCTTGAATTCATCAGTGGAAGCAGCTGAAAATGATTCTGCGTTATGTTAACACTTTTTGAATTAAACAGGAAGCTGGATAGGAAGGCGCTAGCTCATCGCCATGTGGTACCGGACGTATTGCAGAGGGGATGTTTCTCGTTAGGTTCATATTTAGTTTTAGAGGCCAGAGTCCAAATTTTTTTTTCTTAACACTTTGATATGCCTTTCCCAATTGAGGAGGTCAGGGAAAATATCTACACCACTAGACCGTGCAAAATTTAACATAACATGGTAACAGTTGTTGAGATGATCAGTGGGCTCAAAATCTCCAGGTTGATGGTTCAGGACCACCAATGTCCTCTTCTTCATCAGTGGAAGCAGCTGAAAATGATTCTGGCACTTTGGGAGGTCTGCAAAAGGCATAATATGCCTTTCCAATTGGAGGACTTTGCCTCTCTCCAGTTCAAAAGGCCACAGTTTTAGATGTGCTGCACATGTATTGCAGCATATGTGTGGCGCCCAGCTCTTATCTTGATCTCCTATTCTGCAGCCAAAATACAAACTGTACGCCTTCTTAATCACTTTAGTTATATTTCGTTTTTGTGATAGAAATGTATCCTCACCACATATATAACAGAAATTATTAGCACTGTTCACACATGTCCTAGGCATTTCTAACTACGATACTTTTGATAAGGACAAATGCACTAACTAATGGCAAAATTTTATCAGAGATAAGATATTTATACACAAAGGTGATGTAGTCATAGGTAGGATTGCATCATCAACTTCTAGTTACATTTTTATTGGTCATTAGAAAAAATTATGCAATCACCCACAACAGTTGCGTCATATATATAAATTGACCGTAATTAAATAAACTAGTAGCATATATCTTGAAAACTAGAGCCAATCAACATGTTTTAATGTCATTTTCGTTTTCAGCACACCAGAATTAGTTAAGATCAGCTATTTTCATTTCTGGTACATTTTGGTTGTTGACTAGTGTTATCAGATTGCTTCCTGTTGTATCGCTCTGTAAAGTGTTTTCTATCATAAATTGTCGAACGCCTGGGTGACAAGGTAGATGGCCTTGCCAATTACTTAGCTAGCTAATAATAATAATAATAGCCCCTTCAGTCATAACTGACTATGGGAATGCGCCCCTGAGGTGACAGCCCTCAGCTGCTTATTTTCCTGGTGCTCCTTTCGACGTTTTCTCCTCACCTCTGCTTCTTGTGTGAGCCTCTCTTCGCCCAATCTGAGGTGGTGCCGTTGTAGTGAAATTGACAGAGATACAACGGTAAAATACCTCCAAAGATAACATGTAAGGATAAAAACATAATGCGTAGGCTGCTGATAGTACATGATCGCCCAGACCGCGGGTCATCACCCTCCATAAAAATTGACTTGCTAGACAGGAGGGGAACGGCGGATAAAAAGGAAAAAATATGACTGGAAAGATTGCGTGAGACTAGAAAGGCTAAGGAGACGCAATTGGGGGGGAAACGGAGAAAAGTCACGTTTCCCAAGTTGACATAAAGCAAGGAACTCGACAGAAGGGACCTTGGATATGTTACGCCACAGTCATTTATTGGTCGCTTTTGCGATACCAAGCCTTTGACTTGAATTCAGCGGCAGAACGCAGATGTTTGGAATATTACAAAAATTAAAAAGTAACTTTTTCGTAATATTAATGTTAGGAATATAAAAATTAGCTGGCCGGATGGCCCATTCTGAGCAGTGAACTAATATGCTCTTAATTTTACAGACGGATAGATAATATTGAAGATAATGACAAAAGACAGTGTTGTTCACATCAGCGACAGACAGACTGTATGGAATAAAAAGTGTCGCTATTTGCACAAAAAAAAAAACACGACCTCGAGACGCAGGTGTTCAAATCTACTTAGTAGGGAAGCGAAGGGACATTGGTGGGAGCTGTGTCTAAATATAACTTTTAACGACAAAATTTTGGAGGGGAGAGAAAGGTTGGTTCAAAAATCAAGTACGTTTTAAAAAAAAACAAGTAGAGACGGACAGACTAACAGATAAACATCCATACTTGACTGAAGCATGACTGAAATGACTTTAGGGTAGGAAATTTGAATTTGAAATAAACCTAGGCAGTGATTGGCCACAGACAATCATTTTTATCGGCGCTCAGACGCGCAAGTGGGGCCATTCCTCAATAGTTGTTCGATGATAGACACAGTATTTTAAAGTGTGGTGATTTCCAAATGAAAGAAAGTGAAATAAGTTCAGGGACGCCATACTATAGCCAGCAGCTCAGCTGAGTTTTGCTAGCATTTCTGTGTTCTTTATTCATAATCTGGTAAGATTGAAATTATTTCTTTGTATATTTTGAATATTGTTTAATGTTCGAGTGATTTGATACTGCCATATCGAAATCTAGCCTTACAAACAAGTAGGGATTTGCTCTAGACCCCCCGCCCAAGTCAGGGTCTAGGGACCAACAATATACATAAACTCCAGCAAGGGTTAGGCAAGACAGATCAAGTGTTGAGAATAATGAAACATATTACCTATCCACTTTTAGGGAAGGAAACTAATAAATATTTTTCAGAATCTATAGTCTGGGAGGACCTATCTGATGTAAAACCACCATGGTAAATGTGCTGTTTGGTCAGAGAGATCTGACCTGTCTGTATGATGTGGTTGTTGTGTCCGTGTTGTGTCCAGACGTGGGTAGAGAATAGAATTTTGACACATAGCCAATACTTTGATTGCAGAGCTGTGAGTTTCAGTTGTGAACAAGGCGGTGTCCATTCAGTTGGTGATTTTACTCGAGTGTATCTGTGCAGTACGTTGTGACAGAGACCACTATTATTGCCCGCCAGCACGGAGAGGTGGGACCACCAGATTTCAGCACCAGAGCTACATATGCAAGATGAGTGAGCCTCTGGTCTGCTGGAAGTTCACCAACGCCTTTTAGTTACTAATACCCCATAAAATTCCTGCAATTTACTGGACACTGTGTAGTCAATATAGACAGGTGTGATGAGGCCACCCCAACAGCACAAGCATTAACTATCCTCCCAAGTAGATGACTACTAGAACATTTTAATAAAACTAACTAGTCTAGTACTTATATATGTACACTCTTGCATTTATTATGTAACATTCCATGCATTTCTTTCATAAATTTTAAATCTTTTTTTAAAAAAAAAAAAAAAAAAAAAAAGTTCTGGTCAACATAAAAACTTGATCCAGAACAAATAAATGTAATATAATTCTATCAAAAATTTTACACACGTGAGTTAGTTCAGTGTATTTTAACATTTGTTAATATTATTAGTCTGCTTAAATATCTGTGGGTGTATCTATAATTATCACACCACATTACATATCATTACCCTAGACATTTTACATAGATACATTCATTAAGAAAAAAAAATTGAGTGTGAGGTCGTAGTGGTAGCAAGAAAGGCCTTCTGACAATTCACAACTACATGTTATCTCAGGAGCCTTCACAGCTGGCCTCATACATTACATTTAGTAATATCACCATCATACAATACCATCAAACCCACTACATACATTGGGATCTTGTCCAGGGATAATTAGCCCAACAGTAATATTAGGATCTCCTGGTTGGAGAAATAAAATTAGGGGAAAATAAATTGTGAAATTCCCTTTAAAATTAAAAGTGTCCCTGCAGATAAAAGTTGGTGAATCTTCACAGCCAGTGATAATTAATTAGTTAACTGGTTAGTTAGAATTAGTTAGACTATAGTCATAAGAAGTACTTAGTGTATTTACTGGTTAGAGATTTAGCTTGTATATTATTATATTGTCTGAAAAGTATGGCGGAGCTAGCAAAATTCCGATCAGCTGCTGTGCTGACCGCAAAGGAGATGGGAATGGAGGGTCAAATTTTAATTCAATATGTAACGGCTGAATGTGATAAATATATTGAAAGGGAAGATAGAAAGGTAGCTGAAGAGAAGAGGTTACAAATTGAGGCTGATAGATGTAGTGGTGTTGATGGTATTGTATGATGGTGATATTACTAAATGTAATTGTATGAGGCCAGCTGTGAAGGCTCCTGAGATAAAATGTAGTTGAGAATTGTCAGAAGGCCTTTCTTGCTACCACTACGACCTCACACTTAATTTTTTTTTTATGAATGTGGCTACGTAAAGTGTCTAGGGTTATGATATGTAGTGTGGTGTAATAGGTTATAGATATACCCACAGATATTTAACAAGACTAATAATATTAATAAATGTTAAAATACACTGAACTAACTCACGTGTGTAAAATTTTTTGATAAAATTATATTACATTTATTTTGTTCTGGATCAATTTTTTAGGTTGACCAGAACTTAAAAGGATTTAGAGATTATGAAAGAAATGCATGGAATATTATATCATAAATGCAATAGTGTACATATATATGTACTATACTAGTTAGTTTTATTAAAATGTTCTAGTAGTCATCTACTTGGGAGGATAGTTAATGTTTGTGCTGTTGGGGTGGCCTCATCACACCTGTCTATATTGACTACACAGTGTCCAGAAAATGGTGGGAATTTTTATGGGGGTATTAGTAACTACAAAGCGTTGGTGAATGTCCAGCAGACCAGAGGCTCACTCATCTTGTAGTTGTAGCTCTGGTGCTGAAATCAGGTGGTCCCACCTCTCCGTGCTGGCGGGCAATAATGGTGGTCTCTGTCACAAGTACTGCACCGATACACTCGAGTAAAGTCACCAACTGAATAGACCCTGCTTTGTTGACAACAGAAACTCACAGCTCTGCAATCAAAGTATGGGCCATGTGTCAAAATCTATTCTCTACCCACGTCTGGACACAACACTGACACAACAACCACATCATACAGACAGGTCAGATCTCTCTGACCAAACAGCACATTTACCATGGTGGTTTTACATCATATAGATCCTCCCAGACTATAGATTCTGAAAAATATTTATTAGTTTTCTGCCCTAAAAGAGGATAGGTAATATGTTTCATTATTCTCAACACTTGATCTGTCTTGCCTAACCCTTGCTGGAGTTTATGTATATTGTTGGTCCCTAGACCCTGACTTGGGCGGGGGGTCTAGAGCAAATCCCTACTTGTTTGTAAGGCTAGATTTCGATATGGCAGTATCAAATCACTCAAACATGAAACAATATTCAAAATATATAAAGAAATAATTTCAATCTTACCAGATTATGAATAAATAACACAGAATTGCTAGCAAAACTCAGCTGAGCTGCTGGCTATAGTATGGCGTCCCTAAACTTCTTTCACTTCCTTTCATATGGAAATCACCACACTTTAAAATCTGTGTCTATCACTGAACAACTATTGAGAAATGACCCCAAATCCGCGTCTAAGCGCCGACAATATGCTTGTCTGTGGCCAATCACTGCCTAGGTTTTTTTGAATTTCAAATTTCCTACACTAAAGTCATTTCAGTCATGCTTCAGTCAAGTATGGATGTTTATCTGTTAGTCTGTCCGTCTCTACTTGCGTTTCTACAAAAATGTACTTGATTTTTGAACCAACCTTTCTCTCCCCTCCAAAATTTTGTCGTTAAAAGTTATTTTTAGACACAGCCACCACAATATCCCTTCTCTTCCATACTACGTAGATTTGAACACCTGCGTCTCGAGGTCGTGTTTTTTTGTGCAATTAGCGACACTTTTAGATTCAA
Source organism: Oreohelix idahoensis (assembly GCA_024509875.1). Taxonomy (NCBI): domain Eukaryota; kingdom Metazoa; phylum Mollusca; class Gastropoda; order Stylommatophora; family Oreohelicidae; genus Oreohelix; species Oreohelix idahoensis. Next base: position 136,916 of record JAMPIV010007240.1, on the reverse strand, counting down.
TACAGTCTGTCGATGATGTGAACAACACACTGTCTTTTGTCATTATCTTCAATATTATCTATCCGTCTGTAAAATTAAGAACATATTAGTTCACTGCTCAGAATGGGCCATCCGGCCAGCTAATTTTTATATTCCTAACATTAATATTAAGAAAAAAATACTTTTTAAATTTTGTAATATTCCAAACATCTGCGTTTTAGCCGCTGAATTCAAATCAAGGGCTTGGTATTGCAAAAGCGTCCAATAAATGACTGTGGCGTAACATATCTATGGTCCCTTCTGTCGAGTTGCTTACTTTTTATGTCAACTTGGGAAACGTGACTTTTCTCCGTTTCCCCCCCAATTGCGTCTCCTTAGCCTTTCTAGTCTCACGCAATCTTTCCAGTCATATTTTTTTCCTTTTTGATCCGCCGTTCCCCTCCTGTCTAGCAAGTCAATTTATTATGGAGGATGATGACCCGCGGTCTAGGCGATCATGTACTATTCGCAGCCTACGCATTATGTTTTTATCCTTAAATGTTATCTTTGGAGGGATTTTACCGTTGTATCTCTGTCAATTTCACTACACATCTCCCCACTTGAAAACATGCCTATGGCAAGTTCCAAAACCAGCGATACACATAGGTAAAATTACTCCTCACGTCTGCCACTACTCTAATTTTGATCACAGGGGTGCCGACTGAGGAAATCTGCACCGACATTCAATTTGCCTGGGATATATTGGATACTGAACTGATAAGGTTGAAGCAATAAAGACCACCTCAGCAATCTTGCGTTTTCATGCTTAGCCTGAGATAAGAATACGAGAGGCTGATGGTCCGTTTCCACCACAAAAGTCCTACCATACAGATAGATTTGAAACTTCTTTATTGCCCAGATTAATGCTAAACATTCTTTTTCGCTTGTGGAGTATCCTTGTTCCGCCTTATTCAATTTGCGGCTTGCATAAGCGACTGGTTTAAGTTCCCCATCAGGTGAAGCTGATCTTTGCAACAAAGCCCCTCCGAGTCCTACATTACTTGCATCGGTTCTTAAGACAAAGTCCTGTGTCAAATCAGGCAGTTTGAGAATAGGCTTGCTAGTGAGTTTTTCCTTTAACTCTTGGAACGCTAGTTCACATTGTGCAGTCCAAATAATTTTATCTGGAAGTCCCTTGCGAGTCAGATCAGTCAGAGGAGCACAAATAGCGTTAAAATTTTTGATGTATTTCTGATAAAATCCGCATAACGACACAAATGATCGCACGTCCTTTTTTGTTTGCGGCCTAGGTGCTCTCTGCAGTTTTTCCAAATTCTTAGGATCAGGGGTCATATTACCCTGATATACAGTGTGTCCCAAGAATTCCAACTCTTTACATCCAATACAACATTTTGTTGGCCTAGCAGTCAAATTCGCCTCCCGAAGTCTATCAAACAACATCTCCAGAGCTTCAATGTGTTCTTCAAATGTCTCTGTGGCGACGAGAATATCATCCATGAAATTCGTGATACACGGGTTATTCAGGGGATCCAACAATTTTCGCATCATCCTTGAAAACACACTCGGAGCATTTTTCAATCCGAATGGTAGCATATTGAATTCATAATGTCCATCCGAAGTGCTAAAAGCCAAATAAGGTCTCACTTCAGGCTTCACTGGGATCTGGTAATAGCCTTTACTAAGATCCACCTTTGAAAAGTATTTTGCCTTGTTCAGTCTGGCAAATAACTGTTTTGTGTCTGGTAATGGATCCACTTGTCCTTCTGTGACAGCATTCAGTTTCCTGTAATCTATGCACAGTCTATGTTCCCCAGACGGTTTTCTCAACAAAACGACACTAGAACTAAAAGATGATTCACTGTGCGAAATAATCCCCTCCTTCAACAAATACTCTATTTCTTCCTTCAATGCCTTCTCCTTCGCGAACGGAATAGAATAGGCTCTCATACAGATTGGGTTTGAGTCTACCAGTTTCATGTCATACTGTAGCAAATTTGTATGGCCTGGTTTATCTGTTAATACATCTGTATGTTCCTCCAGAACCTGTTGAACTCTCTCCCTCTGGTTTTTAGTCAGGTGCTTACTGACTTTTACCTGTGCTGCGGTTTCACAAGGATGTAATGGGTATTCATGTGAGGTGAGTGGTTCTTTTTGCATCTGGGTTGCAATAGCCAAGGTCAATAAGGGGGTGCTTTCCTGGAGTGGTCTGTCCAGATACTTCTTTAACAGGTTTACATGATAAACTTTTTCCTTCCCCTTTTTGTCAATTTTATAGTTTGTTCTAGACACCTTCTCTAGAACCGTATATGGACCTTGCCAACCAATTTGTAATTTATTCTGGCTTCCGGGTAGTAGAAGCAGCACCTTCTCTCCGACTGCCAGTTCCCTGTCCTTTGCCTTCCTATTAAAATATGCTGCATGTTTCTTCCTGGCTTGCTTCAAATTATCATTTGCCAGTTTCCATCCAGCTTTCAAACGAGTGGTCAGTTCGTTCACGTATTGATACGATGAGGTAACAGTCTCTTCCGCCTTCTCATCTGTCCAGGTCCTTAATAAAGCTTCTAATGGACCTTTTATTGGCCTCCCAAATAGCAGAGTTGCGGGAGCCATCCCGGTTGAACTATGTGGTACCTCCCGGTACGCAAACAATGCGGCGGGCAGGAATTGATCCCACAGATCCGGTTTTTTCGTGTGCCAGCTTTCTCAGGATAGAAATGAGAGTCCCGTTGAACCTCTCTACCTGGCCGTTCCCTTGTGGATGGTACGGACTACAATGAAAGTGTCTGGCTTGAAATAGCTTAAAAACTTCTTCCGTTAGTTTCCCCTTGAACTGAGAACCATTATCCGTCAAGATTTGATGCGGGAATCCTAATCGGGTAAATATTGTAAGTAGTGCCTCTGCTACATGTTTTGAATCAATTGATGGCAGGGCTACCGCCTCTCCCCACATAGAACAAGTGTCCACCAGAGTAAGGATGTAACTGTTCCTCCTCTTGGTCCGAGTGAGAGGTCCTACAATATCCACTGCAACCCTCTCAAAAGGTGTTCCCACTATGGGCATTTCCCCTAGAGTTGCAGGAGCAGTCCAGTGCTTTGGAGCTACCCTTTGACATTCTGGGCAGGATTTGACATATCTTTTTATATCCTCCGTTATCCCTGGCCAGAAGTAATGACAAGCTATACGCTGTCCTGTGGCGCTGATCCCCATGTGACCACTGAAGGGAATCGCATGCCCGAGTTCCATCACTTTATCTCTATATGAAGTGGGAAGAACCAGCTGGTTATGACCATTTGTTCCAGTTCCGGCCTTCCTGTATAAGAGTTTGTTCTTCATGAAATATTCCCCCTTGCTCGGAGGTGTGTGGCATTTGGGCAATTTTTTTAAAACATGGCTTGAGTGTCCTATCCTCAGCCTGCGCCTTCCTCATCTCCTCTGGATGAGCATTTATAGGTTCACCTTCTTCCGCCTTCTTCTGTGACCTGGTCTGCACTGTCGCCATGATCACAGGTTTCTCGGGATTCCCCAAGAAGACGTATCTACACCCCAATATCAGAGGGTAGATTGGTTCATCTATCACTGCTGCTCTGATTTCTCCTTCCACATAGCGAGTTTTCACCGTTATCCTTGCGATGGGAAGTGTCATGAGTGGTATGTCCTTAGTCGCCCCTTGTATTTCCACTGTTTCTGTGGTATACTGACTTGGGTCCACTAGGCTAGACTTCACAACTGAATCATAATCCAAACCTGTATCATAAAGGCACCTTATGGTGACCCCATTACAAATAACATCCTCACAAACTGGGGGGTGATAAGGTTCCTGTTGTCCATTAGGATTAACCTTTAATCTTCGCGTCCCCGACTTCATTGCAGCAATGTTTGAAGGTTTCCTTCTACAAAATTCGGTGTTATGGTTATCCTTCTTGCACCATTTACACCATCTTTTTCCTTGGTTCAACGGTTTTCTTTCATTGAACTTTTGGTCATTGAACTGTGAGTTTCTGTCGCGATAGTCATTTCTTGGCCGCTCAAAGTTTGTCCTACCTTTATTTCCCTGCTCTCTATTATCAAATTTATTAAATTGCTGTGGAGCTTTAAAATTGTCTATGTGCTTCTTTTTAGCACCACTTACCTCTGCCTGGGCTGCCTGATACCTCTCAGCAACATTTAAAATTTCCCCCAACTTCTCTGCACCTTGTTCCATGAGAAATTTTCTCATGTCTGGAGCCATGGACTCTCTCAATTGCTCAATCATGATCATTTCTTTAAGATCTTGGGTCTTCCCCAGAGCCGTCCATTTCTCCAAATAGGTTTCTAGTCTAGCAGAGAATTGGTGGTATGTCTCCCCAGACAACAGTTTGGCATTTCTAAATTTCTTACGATAAAATTCACCATTCTTCTCGTACCTTAATAACAAAGCCTGCTTTAACATGTCATAATTGTCTTGGTCTTCCCTGTTCATTTTGGCAAATACTTCATAAGAAGTACCTCTCAATCCCTGTGATAGCTTTAAGCTCCACCTCTCTCTCTCTAACCCATATGTAGTAGCTAATAACTCAAAACGTCCTAGGTACCCCTCTATGTCATCGTCTTTTTCAACAAAATGGTCTAAATGAAACCCCGTAGCTGAGTTTGAGGCTCCCAGACTGGGCGTAGCATCTGAGGCAAAAGGGCTGGCACCATTTTCAGGGGCCGGGCCTTGTAATTCCAGCTCCCTTAGTCGTAATTCGTGCTCCCTCTGCAACCTTCTATCTTCTGCCTCCCTTTCGGCAGTCAACCTTTTTTCTTCTGCCTCCCTTTGCTGTCGTTTTTCTTCTGCCTCAATCTGCAGCCTCTTAATTTCTCTATCAGCCTCAATTTGTAACCTCTTCTCTTCAGCTACCTTTCTATCTTCCCTTTCAATATATTTATCACATTCAGCCGTTACGTATTGAATTAAAATCTGACCATCCATTCCCATCTCCTTCGCGGTGAGCACAGCAGCTGATCTAAATTTTGCCAGCTCCGCCATACTTTTTAGACAATATAATAATATACAAGATAAATCTCTAACCAGTAAATACACTAAGTACTTCTTATGACTATAGTCTAACCAATTATAACTAACCAGTTAACTAATTAATTATTAATGGCTGTGAAGATTCACCAACTTTTATCTGCAGGGACACTTTTAATTTTAAAGGGAATTTTACAATTTATTTCCCTACTTTTATTTCTCCCACCACGAGATCCTAATATTACTGTTGGGCTAATTATCCCTGGACAAGACCCCAATTTATGTAGTGGTGTTGATGGTATTGTATGATGGTGATATTACTAAATGTAATTGTATGAGGCCAGCTGTGAAGGCTCCTGAGATAAAATGTAGTTGAGAATTGTCAGAAGGCCTTTCTTGCTACCACTACGACCTCACACTTAATTTTTTTTTAATGAATGTGGCTACGTAAAGTGTCTAGGGTTATGATATGTAGTGTGGTGTAATAGGTTATAGATATACCCACAGATATTTAACAAGACTAATAATATTAATAAATGTTAAAATACACTGAACTAACTCACGTGTGTAAAATTTTTTGATAAAATTATATTACATTTATTTTGTTCTGGATCAATTTTTTAGGTTGACCAGAACTTAAAAGGATTTAGAGATTATGAAAGAAATGCATGGAATATTATATCATAAATGCAATAGTGTACATATATATGTACTATACTAGTTAGTTTTATTAAAATGTTCTAGTAGTCATCTACTTGGGAGGATAGTTAATGTTTGTGCTGTTGGGGTGGCCTCATCACACCTGTCTATATTGACTACACAGTGTCCAGAAAATGGTGGGAATTTTTATGGGGGTATTAGTAACTACAAAGCGTTGGTGAATGTCCAGCAGACCAGAGGCTCACTCATCTTGTAGTTGTAGCTCTGGTGCTGAAATCAGGTGGTCCCACCTCTCCGTGCTGGCGGGCAATAATGGTGGTCTCTGTCACAAGTACTGCACCGATACACTCGAGTAAAGTCACCAACTGAATAGACCCTGCTTTGTTGACAACAGAAACTCACAGCTCTGCAATCAAAGTATGGGCCATGTGTCAAAATCTATTCTCTACCCACGTCTGGACACAACACTGACACAACAACCACATCATACAGACAGGTCAGATCTCTCTGACCAAACAGCACATTTACCATGGTGGTTTTACATCATATAGATCCTCCCAGACTATAGATTCTGAAAAATATTTATTAGTTTTCTGCCCTAAAAGAGGATAGGTAATATGTTTCATTATTCTCAACACTTGATCTGTCTTGCCTAACCCTTGCTGGAGTTTATGTATATTGTTGGTCCCTAGACCCTGACTTGGGCGGGGGGTCTAGAGCAAATCCCTACTTGTTTGTAAGGCTAGATTTCGATATGGCAGTATCAAATCACTCAAACATGAAACAATATTCAAAATATATAAAGAAATAATTTCAATCTTACCAGATTATGAATAAATAACACAGAATTGCTAGCAAAACTCAGCTGAGCTGCTGGCTATAGTATGGCGTCCCTAAACTTCTTTCACTTCCTTTCATATGGAAATCACCACACTTTAAAATCTGTGTCTATCACTGAACAACTATTGAGAAATGACCCCAAATCCGCGTCTAAGCGCCGACAATATGCTTGTCTGTGGCCAATCACTGCCTAGGTTTTTTTGAATTTCAAATTTCCTACACTAAAGTCATTTCAGTCATGCTTCAGTCAAGTATGGATGTTTATCTGTTAGTCTGTCCGTCTCTACTTGCGTTTCTACAAAAATGTACTTGATTTTTTTGAACCAACCTTTCTCTCCCCTCCAAAATTTTGTCGTTAAAAGTTATTTTTAGACACAGCCACCACAATATCCCTTCTCTTCCATACTACGTAGATTTGAACACCTGCGTCTCGAGGTCGTGTTTTTTTGTGCAATTAGCGACACTTTTAGATTCAATACAGTCTGTCGATGATGTGAACAACACTGTCTTTTGTCATTATCTTCAATATTATCTATCCGTCTGTAAAATTAAGAACATATTAGTTCACTGCTCAGAATGGGCCATCCGGCCAGCTAATTTTTATATTCCTAACATTAATATTAAGAAAAAAAATACTTTTTAAATTTTGTAATATTCCAAACATCTGCGTTTTAGCCGCTGAATTCAAATCAAGGGCTTGGTATTGCAAAAGCGTCCAATAAATGACTGTGGCGTAACATATCTATGGTCCCTTCTGTCGAGTTGCTTACTTTTTATGTCAACTTGGGAAACGTGACTTTTCTCCGTTTCCCCCCCATTGCGTCTCCTTAGCCTTTCTAGTCTCACGCAATCTTTCCAGTCATATTTTTTTCCTTTTTGATCCGCCGTTCCCCTCCTGTCTAGCAAGTCAATTATTATGGAGGATGATGACCCGCGGTCTAGGCGATCATGTACTATTCGCAGCCTACGCATTATGTTTTTATCCTTAAATGTTATCTTTGGAGGGATTTTACCGTTGTATCTCTGTCAATTTCACTACACATCTCCCCACTTGAAAACATGCCTATGGCAAGTTCCAAAACCAGCGATACACATAGGTAAAATTACTCCTCACGTCTGCCACTACTCTAATTTTGATCACAGGGGTGCCGACTGAGGAAATCTGCACCGACATTCAATTTGCCTGGGATATATTGGATACTGAACTGATAAGGTTGAAGCAATAAAGACCACCTCAGCAATCTTGCGTTTTCATGCTTAGCCTGAGATAAGAATACGAGAGGCTGATGGTCCGTTTCCACCACAAAAGTCCTACCATACAGATAGATTTGAAACTTCTTTATTGCCCAGATTAATGCTAAACATTCTTTTTCGCTTGTGGAGTATCCTTGTTCCGCCTTATTCAATTTGCGGCTTGCATAAGCGACTGGTTTAAGTTCCCCATCAGGTGAAGCTGATCTTTGCAACAAAGCCCCTCCGAGTCCTACATTACTTGCATCGGTTCTTAAGACAAAGTCCTGTGTCAAATCAGGCAGTTTGAGAATAGGCTTGCTAGTGAGTTTTTCCTTTAACTCTTGGAACGCTAGTTCACATTGTGCAGTCCAAATAATTTTATCTGGAAGTCCCTTGCGAGTCAGATCAGTCAGAGGAGCACAAATAGCGTTAAAATTTTTGATGTATTTCTGATAAAATCCGCATAACGACACAAATGATCGCACGTCCTTTTTTGTTTGCGGCCTAGGTGCTCTCTGCAGTTTTTCCAAATTCTTAGGATCAGGGGTCATATTACCCTGATATACAGTGTGTCCCAAGAATTCCAACTCTTTACATCCAATACAACATTTTGTTGGCCTAGCAGTCAAATTCGCCTCCCGAAGTCTATCAAACAACATCTCCAGAGCTTCAATGTGTTCTTCAAATGTCTCTGTGGCGACGAGAATATCATCCATGAAATTCGTGATACACGGGTTATTCAGGGGATCCAACAATTTTCGCATCATCCTTGAAAACACACTCGGAGCATTTTTCAATCCGAATGGTAGCATATTGAATTCATAATGTCCATCCGAAGTGCTAAAAGCCAAATAAGGTCTCACTTCAGGCTTCACTGGGATCTGGTAATAGCCTTTACTAAGATCCACCTTTGAAAAGTATTTTGCCTTGTTCAGTCTGGCAAATAACTGTTTTGTGTCTGGTAATGGATCCACTTGTCCTTCTGTGACAGCATTCAGTTTCCTGTAATCTATGCACAGTCTATGTTCCCCAGACGGTTTTCTCAACAAAACGACACTAGAACTAAAAGATGATTCACTGTGCGAAATAATCCCCTCCTTCAACAAATACTCTATTTCTTCCTTCAATGCCTTCTCCTTCGCGAACGGAATAGAATAGGCTCTCATACAGATTGGGTTTGAGTCTACCAGTTTCATGTCATACTGTAGCAAATTTGTATGGCCTGGTTTATCTGTTAATACATCTGTATGTTCCTCCAGAACCTGTTGAACTCTCTCCCTCTGGTTTTTAGTCAGGTGCTTACTGACTTTTACCTGTGCTGCGGTTTCACAAGGATGTAATGGGTATTCATGTGAGGTGAGTGGTTCTTTTTGCATCTGGGTTGCAATAGCCAAGGTCAATAAGGGGGTGCTTTCCTGGAGTGGTCTGTCCAGATACTTCTTTAACAGGTTTACATGATAAACTTTTTCCTTCCCCTTTTTGTCAATTTTATAGTTTGTTCTAGACACCTTCTCTAGAACCGTATATGGACCTTGCCAACCAATTTGTAATTTATTCTGGCTTCCGGGTAGTAGAAGCAGCACCTTCTCTCCGACTGCCAGTTCCCTGTCCTTTGCCTTCCTATTAAAATATGCTGCATGTTTCTTCCTGGCTTGCTTCAAATTATCATTTGCCAGTTTCCATCCAGCTTTCAAACGAGTGGTCAGTTCGTTCACGTATTGATACGATGAGGTAACAGTCTCTTCCGCCTTCTCATCTGTCCAGGTCCTTAATAAAGCTTCTAATGGACCTTTTATTGGCCTCCCAAATAGCAGAGTTGCGGGAGCCATCCCGGTTGAACTATGTGGTACCTCCCGGTACGCAAACAATGCGGCGGGCAGGAATTGATCCCACAGATCCGGTTTTTCGTGTGCCAGCTTTCTCAGGATAGAAATGAGAGTCCCGTTGAACCTCTCTACCTGGCCGTTCCCTTGTGGATGGTACGGACTACAATGAAAGTGTCTGGCTTGAAATAGCTTAAAAACTTCTTCCGTTAGTTTCCCCTTGAACTGAGAACCATTATCCGTCAAGATTTGATGCGGGAATCCTAATCGGGTAAATATTGTAAGTAGTGCCTCTGCTACATGTTTTGAATCAATTGATGGCAGGGCTACCGCCTCTCCCCACATAGAACAAGTGTCCACCAGAGTAAGGATGTAACTGTTCCTCCTCTTGGTCCGAGTGAGAGGTCCTACAATATCCACTGCAACCCTCTCAAAAGGTGTTCCCACTATGGGCATTTCCCCTAGAGTTGCAGGAGCAGTCCAGTGCTTTGGAGCTACCCTTTGACATTCTGGGCAGGATTTGACATATCTTTTTATATCCTCCGTTATCCCTGGCCAGAAGTAATGACAAGCTATACGCTGTCCTGTGGCGCTGATCCCCATGTGACCACTGAAGGGAATCGCATGCCCGAGTTCCATCACTTTATCTCTATATGAAGTGGGAAGAACCAGCTGGTTATGACCATTTGTTCCAGTTCCGGCCTTCCTGTATAAGAGTTTGTTCTTCATGAAATATTCCCCTTGCTCGGAGGTGTGTGGCATTTGGGCAATTTTTTAAAACATGGCTTGAGTGTCCTATCCTCAGCCTGCGCCTTCCTCATCTCCTCTGGATGAGCATTTATAGGTTCACCTTCTTCCTCCTTCTTCTGTGACCTGGTCTGCACTGTCGCCATGATCACAGGTTTCTCGGGATTCCCCAAGAAGACGTATCTACACCCCAATATCAGAGGGTAGATTGGTTCATCTATCACTGCTGCTCTGATTTCTCCTTCCACATAGCGAGTTTTCACCGTTATCCTTGCGATGGGAAGTGTCATGAGTGGTATGTCCTTAGTCGCCCCTTGTATTTCCACTGTTTCTGTGGTATACTGACTTGGGTCCACTAGGCTAGACTTCACAACTGAATCATAATCCAAACCTGTATCATAAAGGCACCTTATGGTGACCCCATTACAAATAACATCCTCACAAACTGGGGGGTGATAAGGTTCCTGTTGTCCATTAGGATTAACCTTTAATCTTCGCGTCCCCGACTTCATTGCAGCAATGTTTGAAGGTTTCCTTCTACAAAATTCGGTGTTATGGTTATCCTTCTTGCACCATTTACACCATCTTTTTCCTTGGTTCAACGGTTTTCTTTCATTGAACTTTTGGTCATTGAACTGTGAGTTTCTGTCGCGATAGTCATTTCTTGGCCGCTCAAAGTTTGTCCTACCTTTATTTCCCTGCTCTCTATTATCAAATTTATTAAATTGCTGTGGAGCTTTAAAATTGTCTATGTGCTTCTTTTTAGCACCACTTACCTCTGCCTGGGCTGCCTGATACCTCTCAGCAACATTTAAAATTTCCCCCAACTTCTCTGCACCTTGTTCCATGAGAAATTTTCTCATGTCTGGAGCCATGGACTCTCTCAATTGCTCAATCATGATCATTTCTTTAAGATCTTGGGTCTTCCCCAGAGCCGTCCATTTCTCCAAATAGGTTTCTAGTCTAGCAGAGAATTGGTGGTATGTCTCCCCAGACAACAGTTTGGCATTTCTAAATTTCTTACGATAAAATTCACCATTCTTCTCGTACCTTAATAACAAAGCCTGCTTTAACATGTCATAATTGTCTTGGTCTTCCCTGTTCATTTTGGCAAATACTTCATAAGAAGTACCTCTCAATCCCTGTGATAGCTTTAAGCTCCACCTCTCTCTCTCTAACCCATATGTAGTAGCTAATAACTCAAAACGTCCTAGGTACCCCTCTATGTCATCGTCTTTTTCAACAAAATGGTCTAAATGAAACCCCATAGCTGAGTTTGAGGCTCCCAGACTGGGCGTAGCATCTGAGGCAAAAGGGCTGGCACCATTTTCAGGGGCCGGGCCTTGTAATTCCAGCTCCCTTAGTCGTAATTCGTGCTCCCTCTGCAACCTTCTATCTTCTGCCTCCCTTTCGGCAGTCAACCTTTTTTCTTCTGCCTCCCTTTCGGCAGTCAACCTTTTTTTCTTCTGCCTCCCTTTGCTGTCGTTTTTCTTCTGCCTCAATCTGCAGCCTCTTAATTTCTCTATCAGCCTCAATTTGTAACCTCTTCTCTTCAGCTACCTTTCTATCTTCCCTTTCAATATATTTATCACATTCAGCCGTTACGTATTGAATTAAAATCTGACCATCCATTCCCATCTCCTTCGCGGTGAGCACAGCAGCTGATCTAAATTTTGCCAGCTCCGCCATACTTTTTAGACAATATAATAATATACAAGATAAATCTCTAACCAGTAAATACACTAAGTACTTCTTATGACTATAGTCTAACCAATTCTAACTAACCAGTTAACTAATTAATTATTACTGGCTGTGAAGATTCACCAACTTTTATCTGCAGGGACACTTTTAATTTTAAAGGGAATTTTACAATTTATTTCCCTACTTTTATTTCTCCCACCAGGAGATCCTAATATTACTGTTGGGCTAATTATCCCTGGACAAGACCCCAATTTATGTAGTGGTGTTGATGGTATTGTATGATGGTGATATTACTAAATGTAATTGTATGAGGCCAGCTGTGAAGGCTCCTGAGATAAAATGTAGTTGAGAATTGTCAGAAGGCCTTTCTTGCTACCACTACGACCTCACACTTAATTTTTTTTTATGAATGTGGCTACGTAAAGTGTCTAGGGTTATGATATGTAGTGTGGTGTAATAGGTTATAGATATACCCACAGATATTTAACAAGACTAATAATATTAATAAATGTTAAAATACACTGAACTAACTCACGTGTGTAAAATTTTTTGATAAAATTATATTACATTTATTTTGTTCTGGATCAATTTTTTAGGTTGACCAGAACTTAAAAGGATTTAGAGATTATGAAAGAAATGCATGGAATATTATATCATAAATGCAATAGTGTACATATATATGTACTATACTAGTTAGTTTTATTAAAATGTTCTAGTAGTCATCTACTTGGGAGGATAGTTAATGTTTGTGCTGTTGGGGTGGCCTCATCACACCTGTCTATATTGACTACACAGTGTCCAGAAAATGGTGGGAATTTTTATGGGGGTATTAGTAACTACAAAGCGTTGGTGAATGTCCAGCAGACCAGAGGCTCACTCATCTTGTAGTTGTAGCTCTGGTGCTGAAATCAGGTGGTCCCACCTCTCCGTGCTGGCGGGCAATAATGGTGGTCTCTGTCACAAGTACTGCACCGATACACTCGAGTAAAGTCACCAACTGAATAGACCCTGCTTTGTTGACAACAGAAACTCACAGCTCTGCAATCAAAGTATGGGCCATGTGTCAAAATCTATTCTCTACCCACGTCTGGACACAACACTGACACAACAACCACATCATACAGACAGGTCAGATCTCTCTGACCAAACAGCACATTTACCATGGTGGTTTTACATCATATAGATCCTCCCAGACTATAGATTCTGAAAAATATTTATTAGTTTTCTGCCCTAAAAGAGGATAGGTAATATGTTTCATTATTCTCAACACTTGATCTGTCTTGCCTAACCCTTGCTGGAGTTTATGTATATTGTTGGTCCCTAGACCCTGACTTGGGCGGGGGGTCTAGAGCAAATCCCTACTTGTTTGTAAGGCTAGATTTCGATATGGCAGTATCAAATCACTCAAACATGAAACAATATTCAAAATATATAAAGAAATAATTTCAATCTTACCAGATTATGAATAAATAACACAGAATTGCTAGCAAAACTCAGCTGAGCTGCTGGCTATAGTATGGCGTCCCTAAACTTCTTTCACTTCCTTTCATATGGAAATCACCACACTTTAAAATCTGTGTCTATCACTGAACAACTATTGAGAAATGACCCCAAATCCGCGTCTAAGCGCCGACAATATGCTTGTCTGTGGCCAATCACTGCCTAGGTTTTTTTGAATTTCAAATTTCCTACACTAAAGTCATTTCAGTCATGCTTCAGTCAAGTATGGATGTTTATCTGTTAGTCTGTCCGTCTCTACTTGCGTTTCTACAAAAATGTACTTGATTTTTGAACCAACCTTTCTCTCCCCTCCAAAATTTTGTCGTTAAAAGTTATTTTTAGACACAGCCACCACAATATCCCTTCTCTTCCATACTACGTAGATTTGAACACCTGCGTCTCGAGGTCGTGTTTTTTTGTGCAATTAGCGACATTTTTAGATTCAATACAGTCTGTCGATGATGTGAACAACACTGTCTTTTGTCATTATCTTCAATATTATCTATCCGTCTGTAAAATTAAGAACATATTAGTTCACTGCTCAGAATGGGCCATCCGGCCAGCTAATTTTTATATTCCTAACATTAATATTAAGAAAAAAATACTTTTTAAATTTTGTAATATTCCAAACATCTGCGTTTTAGCCGCTGAATTCAAATCAAGGGCTTGGTATTGCAAAAGCGTCCAATAAATGACTGTGGCGTAACATATCTATGGTCCCTTCTGTCGAGTTGCTTACTTTTTATGTCAACTTGGGAAACGTGACTTTTCTCCGTTTCCCCCCCAATTGCGTCTCCTTAGCCTTTCTAGTCTCACGCAATCTTTCCAGTCATATTTTTTTTCCTTTTTGATCCGCCGTTCCCCTCCTGTCTAGCAAGTCAATTATTATGGAGGATGATGACCCGCGGTCTAGGCGATCATGTACTATTCGCAGCCTACGCATTATGTTTTTATCCTTAAATGTTATCTTTGGAGGGATTTTACCGTTGTATCTCTGTCAATTTCACTACAATAGAGAAATTAAGAGGCTGCAGATTGAGGCAGAAGAAAAACGACAGCAAAGGGAGGCAGAAGAAAAACGACAGCAAAGGGAGGCAGAAGAAAAAAGGTTGACTGCCGAAAGGGAGGCAGAAGATAGAAGGTTGCAAAGGGAGCACGAATTACGACTAAGGGAGCTGGAATTACAAGGCCCGGCTCCTGAAAATGGTGCCAGCCCTTTTGCCTCAGATGCTACGCCCAGTCTGGGAGCCTCAAACTCAGCTATGGGGTTTCATTTAGACCATTTTGTTGAAAAAGACGATGACATAGAGGGGTACCTAGGACATTTTGAGTTATTAGCTACTACATATGGGTTAGAGAGAGAGAGGTGGAGTGTAAAGCTATCACAGGGATTGAGAGGTACTTCTTATGAAGTATTTGCCAAAATGAACAGGGAAGACCAAGACAATTATGACATGTTAAAGCAGGCTTTGTTATTAAGGTACGAGAAGAATGGTGAATTTTATCGTAAGAAATTTAGAAATGCCAAACTGTTGTCTGGGGAGACATACCACCAATTCTCTGCTAGACTAGAAACCTATTTGGAGAAATGGACGGCTCTGGGGAAGACCCAAGATCTTAAAGAAATGATCATGATTGAGCAATTGAAAGAGTCCATGGCTCCAGACATGAGAAAATTTCTCATGGAACAAGGTGCAGAGAAGTTGGGGGAAATTGTAAATGTTGCTGAGAGGTATCAGGCAGCTCAGGCAGAGGTAAGTGGTGCTAAAAAGAAGCACATAGACAATTTTAAAGCTCCACAGCAATTTAATAAATTTCATAATAGAGAGCAGGGAAATAAAGGTAGGACAAACTTTGAGCGGCCAAGAAATGACTATCGCGACAGAAACTCACAGTTCAATGACCAAAAGTTCAATGAAAGAAAACCGTTGAACCAAGGAAAAAGATGGTGTAAATGGTGCAAGAAGGATAACCATAACACCGAATTTTGTAGAAGGAAACCTTCAAACATTGCTGCAATGAAGTCGGGGACGCGAAGATTAAAGGTTAATCATAATGGACAACAGGAACCTTATCACCCCCCAGTTTGTGAGGATGTTATTTGTAATGGGGTCACCATAAGGTGCCTTTATGATACAGGTTTGGATTATGATTCATTTGTGAAGTCTAGCCTAGTGGACCCAAGTCAGTATACCACAGAAACAGTGGAAATACAAGGGGCGACTAAGGACATACCACTCATGACACTTCCCATCGCAAGGATAATGGTGAAAACTCGCTATGTGGAGGGAGAAATCAGAGCAGCAGTGATAGATGAACCAATCTACCCTCTGATATTGGGGTGTAGATACGTCTTCTTGGGGAATCCCGAGAAACCTGTGATCATGGCGACAGTGCAGACCAGGTCACAGAAGAAGGAGGAAGAAGGTGAACCTATAAATGCTCATCCAGAGGAGATGAGGAAGGCGCAGGCTGAGGATAGGACACTCAAGCCCTGTTTTAAAAAATTGCCCAAATGCCACACACCTCCGAGCAAGGGGGAATATTTCATGAAGAACAAACTCTTATACAGGAAGGCCGGAACTGGAACAAATGGTCACAACCAGCTGGTTCTTCCCACTTCGTATAGAGATAAAGTGATGGAACTCGGGCATGCGATTCCCTTCAGTGGTCACATGGGGATCAGCGCCACAGGACAGCGTATAGCTTGTCATTACTTCTGGCCAGGGATAACGGAGGATATAAAAAGATATGTCAAATTCTGCCCAGAATGTCAAAGGGTAGCTCCAAAGCACTGGACTGCTCCTGCAACTCTAGGGGAAATGCCCATAGTGGGAACACCTTTTGAGAGGGTTGCAGTGGATATTGTAGGACCTCTCACTCGGACCAAGAGGAGGAACAGTTACATCCTTACTCTGGTGGACACTTGTTCTATGTGGGGAGAGGCGGTAGCCCTGCCATCAATTGATTCAAAACATGTAGCAGAGGCACTACTTACAATATTTACCCGATTAGGATTCCCGCATCAAATCTTGACGGATAATGGTTCTCAGTTCAAGGGGAAACTAACGGAAGAAGTTTTTAAGCTATTTCAAGCCAGACACTTTCATTGTAGTCCGTACCATCCACAAGGGAACGGCCAGGTAGAGAGGTTCAACGGGACTCTCATTTCTATCCTGAGAAAGCTGGCACACGAAAAACCGGATCTGTGGGATCAATTCCTGCCCGCCGCATTGTTTGCGTACCGGGAGGTACCACATAGTTCAACCGGGATGGCTCCCGCAACTCTGCTATTTGGGAGGCCAATAAAAGGTCCATTAGAAGCTCTATTAAGGACCTGGACAGATGAGAAGGCGGAAGAGACTGTTACCTCATCGTATCAATACGTGAACGAACTGACCACTCGTTTGAAAGCTGGATGGAAACTGGCAAATGATAATTTGAAGCAAGCCAGGAAGAAACATGCAGCATATTTTAATAGGAAGGCAAAAGACAGAGAACTGGCAGTCGGAGAGAAGGTGCTGCTTCTACTACCCGGAAGCCAGAATAAATTACAAATTGGTTGGCAAGGTCCATATACGGTTCTAGAGAAGGTGTCTAGAACAAACTATAAAATTGACAAAAAGGGGAAGGAGAAAGTTTATCATGTAAACCTGTTAAAGAAGTATCTGGACAGACCACTCCAGGAAAGCACCCCCTTATTGACCTTGGCTATTGCAACCCAGATGCAAAAAAAACCACTCACCTCACATGAATACCCATTACATCCTTGTGAAACCGCAGCACAGGTAAAAGTCAGTAAGCACCTGACTAAAAACCAGAGGGAGAGAGTTCAACAGGTTCTGGAGGAACATACAGATGTATTAACAGATAAACCAGGCCATACAAATTTGCTACAGTATGACATGAAACTGGTAGACTCAAACCCAATCTGTATGAGAGCCTATTCTATTCCGTTCGCGAAGGAGAAGGCATTGAAGGAAGAAATAGAGTATTTGTTGAAGGAGAGGATTATTTAGCACAGTGAATCATCTTTTAGTTCTAGTGTCGTTTTGTTGAGAAAACCGTCTGGGGAACACAGACTGTGCATAGATTACAGGAAACTGAATGCTGTCACAGAAGGACAAGTGGATCCATTACCAGACACAAAACAGTTATTTGCCAGACTGAACAAGGCAAAATACTTTTCAAAGGTGGATCTTAGTAAAGGCTATTACCAGATCCCAGTGAAGCCTGAAGTGAGACCTTATTTGGCTTTTAGCACTTCGGATGGACATTATGAATTCAATATGCTACCATTCGGACTGAAAAATGCTCCGAGTGTGTTTTCAAGGATGATGCGCAAATTGTTGGATCCCCTGAATAACCCATGTATCACGAATTTCATGGATGATATTCTCGTCGCCACAGAGACATTTGAAGAACACATTGAAGCTCTGGAGATGTTGTTTGATAGACTTCGGGAGGCGAACTTAACTGCTAGGCCAACAAAATGTTATATTGGATGCAAAGAGTTGGAATTCTTGGGACACACTGTATATCAGGGTAATATGACCCCTGATCCTAAGAACTTGGAAAAACTGCAGAGAGCACCTAGGCCGCAAACAAAAAAGGACGTGCGATCATTTGTGTCGTTATGCGGATTTTATCAGAAATACATCAAGAATTTTAACGCTATTTGTGCTCCTCTGACTGATCTGACTCGCAAGGGACTTCCAGATAAAATTATTTGGACTGCACAATGTGAACTAGCGTTCCAAGAGTTAAAGGAAAAACTCACTAGCAAGCCTATTCTCAAACTGCCTGATTTGACACAGGACTTTGTCTTAAGAACCGATGCAAGTAATGTAGGACTAGGAGGGGCTTTGTTGCAAAGATCATCTTCACCTGATGGGGAACTGAAACCAGTCGCTTATGCAAGCCGTAAATTAAATGTCGGTGCAGATTTCCTCAGTCGGCACCCCTGTAATCAAAATTAGAGTAGTGGCAGACGTGAGGAGTAATTTTACCTATGTGTATCGCTGGTTTTGGAACTTGCCATAGGCATGTTTTCAAGTGGGGAGATGTGTAGTGAAATTGACAGATACAACGGTAAAATACCTCCAAAGATAACATGTAAGGATAAAAACATAATGCGTAGGCTGCTGATAGTACATGATCGCCCAGACCACGGGTCATCACCCTCCATAAAAATTGACTTGCTAGACAGGAGGGGAACGGCGGATAAAAGGAAAAAAATATGACTGGAAAGATTGCGTGAGACTAGAAAGGCTAAGGAGACGCAATTGGGGGGGAAACGGAGAAAAGTCACGTTTCCCAAGTTGACATAAAGCAAGGAACTCGACAGAAGGGACCTTGGATATGTTACGCCACAGTCATTTATTGGTCGCTTTTGCGATACCAAGCCTTTGATTTGAATTCATCGGCAGAACGCAGATGTTTGGAATATTACAAAAATTAAAAAGTAACTTTTTCGTAATATTAATGTTAGGAATATAAAAATTAGCTGGCCGGATGGCCCATTCTGAGCAGTGAACTAATATGTTCTTAATTTTACAGACGGATAGATAATATTGAAGATAATGACAAAAGACAGTGTTGTTCACATCAGCGACAGACAGACTGTATGGAATAAAAAGTGTCGCTATTTGCACAAAAAAACACGACCTCGAGACGCAGGTGTTCAAATCTACTTAGTAGGGAAGCGAAGGGACATTGGTGGGAGCTGTGTCTAAATATAACTTTTAACGACAAAATTTTGGAGGGGAGAGAAAGGTTGGTTCAAAAATCAAGTACGTTTTAAAAAAAAAAACAAGTAGAGACGGACAGACTAACAGATAAACATCCATACTTGACTGAAGCATGACTGAAATGACTTTAGGGTAGGAAATTTGAATTTGAAATAAACCTAGGCAGTGATTGGCCACAGACAATCATTTTATCGGCGCTCAGACGCGCAAGTGGGGCCATTCCTCAATAGTTGTTCGATGATAGACACAGTATTTTAAAGTGTGGTGATTTCCAAATGAAAGAAAGTGAAATAAGTTCAGGGACGCCATACTATAGCCAGCAGCTCAGCTGAGTTTTGCTAGCATTTCTGTGTTCTTTATTCATAATCTGGTAAGATTGAAATTATTTCTTTGTATATTTTGAATATTGTTTAATGTTCGAGTGATTTGATACTGCCATATCGAAATCTAGCCTTACAAACAAGTAGGGATTTGCTCTAGACCCCCCGCCCAAGTCAGGGTCTAGGGACCAACAATATACATAAACTCCAGCAAGGGTTAGGAAAGACAGATCAAGTGTTGAGAATAATGAAACATATTACCTATCCACTTTTAGGGAAGGAAACTAATAAATATTTTTCAGAATCTATAGTCTGGGAGGACCTATCTGATGTAAAACCACCATGGTAAATGTGCTGTTTGGTCAGAGAGATCTGACCTGTCTGTATGATGTGGTTGTTGTGTCCGTGTTGTGTCCAGACGTGGGTAGAGAATAGAATTTTGACACATAGCCAATACTTTGATTGCAGAGCTGTGAGTTTCAGTTGTGAACAAGGCGGTGTCCATTCAGTTGGTGATTTTACTCGAGTGTATCTGTGCAGTACGTTGTGACAGAGACCACTATTATTGCCCGCCAGCACGGAGAGGTGGGACCACCAGATTTCAGCACCAGAGCTACATATGCAAGATGAGTGAGCCTCTGGTCTGCTGGAAGTTCACCAACGCCTTTTAGTTACTAATACCCCATAAAATTCCTGCAATTTACTGGACACTGTGTAGTCAATATAGACAGGTGTGATGAGGCCACCCCAACAGCACAAGCATTAACTATCCTCCCAAGTAGATGACTACTAGAACATTTTAATAAAACTAACTAGTCTAGTACTTATATATGTACACTCTTGCATTTATTATGTAACATTCCATGCATTTCTTTCATAAATTTTAAATCTTTTTTTAAAAAAAAAAAAAAAAAAAAGTTCTGGTCAACATAAAAACTTGATCCAGAACAAATAAATGTAATATAATTCTATCAAAAATTTTACACACGTGAGTTAGTTCAGTGTATTTTAACATTTGTTAATATTATTAGTCTGCTTAAATATCTGTGGGTGTATCTATAATTATCACACCACATTACATATCATTACCCTAGACATTTTACATAGATACATTCATTAAGAAAAAAAAATTGAGTGTGAGGTCGTAGTGGTAGCAAGAAAGGCCTTCTGACAATTCACAACTACATGTTATCTCAGGAGCCTTCACAGCTGGCCTCATACATTACATTTAGTAATATCACCATCATACAATACCATCAAACCCACTACAGCCGTAAATAGAATCGCCACTTAGTGCGATCGGCAGCTTCGTCCTCCCATGTTGCTGGATCCATGTCCAGTGCCCTCATATCTCTCTTGCACACATCTTTGAACCTCAGCTGTGGTCGCCCAACTGTTCTCTTGCCATCTGCTAATTGTCCGTAGAAGATATCTTTTGGGATGCGACCATCTTCCATGCGGCGAACATGGCCAAGCCAGCGAAGTCTGCGCTGTCTAAGAAGCGTATACATACTTTGAAGGCCAGCACGAGACAACACCTCAACATTTGTCACTTTATCTTTCCACGAGATGCCGAGGATGCGGCGTAGACACCGCAAATGGAAGGTATTGAGCCTTCTTTCTTGCTTAGCATAGGTCGTCCAGGTCTCGCTGCCATATAGGAGTGTGCTGGTGACGCAGGCATTATATACCGCAGCTTTGGTGTTCATTGTGAGTTTAGAGTTTCCCCAAACACGCGATGTGAGGCGGGCAAAGGTAGCTGCAGCTTTGCCAATGCGGCTGTCGATTTCTGTATCCAGTGAGAGTTTGTCAATGATGGTAGACCCTAGGTATGTGAAGTGGTGCACCACTGCCAATTCATAGTTATCGATAGTGATAACTGGTGCAGCACCCACATCCTGACTCAGCACATTCGTTTTCTTTAGACTTATTGTGAGGCCAAAGTCCTTGCATGCTTTAGTGAAGTGATTCATCAAGCTCTGAAGCTCCTGTTGGCTTTGAGTGATGACTGCAGCATCATCGGCGAACAACAAGTCTCTTATAGTGACCCTTCTGATTTTTGTTTTTGCCTTCAGCCTTGAAAGATTAAACAGACGGCCATCTGACCTAGTGTGAAGGCATATTCCTTCAGTTGCATCTCTGAATGCATGTTTCAAGAGTAAGGCAAAGAAGCTAGCTAACCTGACTGATTTTAAGGTCACGGGCGAGCAGTTTTGTAAACACACTTGGAACTACCCTACGCGTTAAGACGCGGGATTGTGTATTATTATGCAAACACTATAGCGCTATGGCCAGCACTGAGCGGCGTGGGCTGACAGAGGGAGAGGAGAGTACGATAAACTGCAGCCCAGGTCTGCCTTGACCACCAGCGGGAGGGGAAAGGCAGTATGAATGCCAATTTTAATTGTCTTTATTATTGTTGTGATTTTTGACGATTTTATTTGGCAAAATGTTATGAGGTTTTGTTAAGATACATTACAGCATACGTCGGCCTTCGCCGGCAATCACTGCGCCGTGTGCCAGACTTCGCCTTATGTGGTTAACACCTTCTGTGGAGACTTTGCCTTCAGTGGAAGGTCGCTCCAGTCAACGACCCCTTTACAGCTGTATGGATCGTAGAGATATGCGTGCCCAGTTCATCATCCTATTACGGGTCATCGGTGTTTTTCCCTTGAGTGGGAAATAGCATTTCTTCGGAAAATCAATTTGTAGGAGTAGCGCCCTGCTCGCGTAGCTTCAGTGTTCTTAAAGCATCCTCGTTTATTCTTGTTTGAGGGCTGCACCAAAGTAGTGGGCCCAATCCAGATGTGGATTAGTTTTCAGGATAAATTATTTGAGTGTTCACCCCGCAACTGCCCGGATTTACAGTTCGGTGCATGTCTTCCAAGGATTTGTCAGCCATTACACTGGGAGAAGAGAGGGTATTATATCTTCAGTGGCCAGTAATGATCCCTGTGGAGTAACGCACGCGTTCCAACGAAGAGAGAGTTGGGGAAAAGTGTGCACACTAAACTAACAGCAGGGGAGGGTAGTTTTGGTTGTGTCTTTTGAAACAGTGTTAGACCAGGTAGTGAGCAAAGTCATTGACAAGGACAAATCAGCAGACTTAGTGTGTAAAACTGGTGTGTATCCAAAGTTCTTTTTTCCAACCACGGATTTTTAGATTTAAAGTACAACCCCGTATTGGTGTGAGCGGGTAACGTTTGTTTGGTTTTTCCCTGTGGTAGTCTATAATTTTGTATACTACCTGTCTCTGGAGTGTTTATAGTTTTGGTGTCTTGTTCTTAGAGACCTGCATTGTAATTTTATTCCATCTGTATTTGATGCCGTGATTTATATTTATGTTATTCATTTTTTTCCAGCAGCTATTTATGTGTTGTTCCAATAAAAGAGATATATATTTATTTAACCGGATCAGATTTCCTTTACTTTCCTAACTGGATCTTTACTATTCACTTGTACTGTATTGATGTGTGGATACACCTTAGTGAATAAAAACCTTACCTCTAAATTGAGTAGGAGGCGGTGTGACAATAGTTGAACAAAAGGTCACCGAGTGACGAGGTGAGAGTCATGTTGTGTTCTCACCCTCGATAACTATATCACATCATCCATCATCAAAAGAATCTCTTATCTATCACCTCAGATCTCTCTCAGGCTCTTTTGTCTGGTCTCTGACATCACCCAGACCTTGGCTCTGGTCACAGACAGACTCTTATATAACCCAGTTCGTGACAAGAATAGCAGACGATATGGCACTATTCTCACATTCACATCTGCACATCCAAGAAAAAAAGGACAGACTGAATATATATAGCCAACAAGAGGTAATGAACACGAAGAAGACAAAGGTCATGACACACAATGTAATACATCTTGAGCCCATAAACATAAGGAACCAAAAGCTGTAATAAACAGATGCATTTACATACCTAGGAAGCATAGTAACACCAGACGGCTGAACTATCAAAGGCTTCAGGAACAGAGTGAATAAAGCCAGAACAGCCTTTGCAAATCTAAACATTTGGAAAACTTCTCAGTACAGCACAAACACCACATTAAGATTATTCGAGAGCTGCGTACTTTCTGTACTTTTGCATGGCGTGGAGTGCTGGAGAGTAACAGAAAATCAAATGTCCAAATTATCCTCATTCTAACACAACCTACTTAAGGAAAATTCTTCGAAATTTGTGGCCGAATACCATCTCCAACCGGGAACTAAAAGGCATGCACACTATCATTGCAGACAGACGCTGGAACTGGGTTGACCATGTCCTCCAAAGGAGCACTGACACCATCTGCTTTGCTATGGACCCCAGAAGGACGGCGAAAGAGAGGCAGACAGAAGACAACCTGGTGGAGAACAGTGGAGGCTGAGATGCAAAGAATGATCCAGAGTCGGAGCACGGCACGAAGGATGGCCACCAACCGAGCAAAATGGGGAGAGTTTGTTGCTGCCCTACAAGACACCAATAGGCGTGATGGCTACTGATTGCTTTGTCAGTCATGGGCTAAGGATCCAAGAAGAAGAAGAAAGGCGCCTCATGTCATGTGTCATACTAAGAGAATTAAGAACAGAATGATCAGCTAGAAGAAGCTTTATTGAGGATAAATATAAAAGAAAGTCACATTTTGATATTAGATGTGAAACTTATGAAGTCACATTCGTGTCTTTAGTCCTGCAGAATAAGTCCACACATCAAGTGTTTAGCGTCTAACTGGAAAGAAGCTAGCAAAGCGTACATCTGGATAGCTGAATTCACAAGATATGGCATCATGCACTTCCTAAGTTATAAAGAAGATCTCTACGCCCGCGTTTGTAAACGTTGGTGGCACAACATTTATTCACCTGTTTCTTAAGTGCTCACAAGTTGATTCACATAAACATATATCAATTTCAACTAACTAAAAATGTTAAAGCCTGAGTCAAGTTAAAGCATGCACATATTAATTCTCCTATATATCACGTTCAGCTCACTCAAAAGCGTATTTCCTGAATCAAGATTACATACTCACAAGTTCATGAGTTTATAAATCAAGGTCCCTTAATCACAAGTTAATTCGCCTAGATATCAAGCTCAAATCACCAAGTTCAGCTACTCACTACGTCAGTGCATGAAGTGAATTCATCTACTCTCATTGTGAATTGCACGACGTACATTCACTCAGACATGCTGCATTGCAAGAAACCCACTTGTTATCAGAAGATCATTTTATGAAGATCTCCAGTCTAGTCAGGACCATTTAAAGATCAGACAGCAGATATTTTCTTGACACAAATTTTAACGGTTTGTCGAAGCTAGAGAGATTTCAAAGCGTTGAAGGACAGCATGTCTTCAAAGTTCTCATTGCTACATGTACAAAGGTTTTCATAAATAAGTCCTAGTCTTGTAGATAACCCACAAAGTGTAACATACATATATATTGGACAGTCTATGCATACCTGTGGAAATCATACAGTGGAGCAAAGTTGACAGACACACTGTAGATTTGACATCAGTGTGGTAACTCTTATTATATCACATCGTCATTTCACTATTTACTTAGGTTGAATCTCATATTTGATTAATTACATTTTTTTATTTTATCTGTGTGTGTGTGTGTGAATTTACTTTCTACTAACCTTCTGAGAGGTGAAAATGATGAGGAGAACGTGGAAAGAACTTGAGATGATGGCACATGACAGGAGGACTTGGCATGTGTTTGTTGAAGGCCTATGCTCCTTTGGGAGTGGAGAGTTATGAATGAACCTTATATGTGTATATATTTACCTAATTAACCAATTAGTCGTTCTAATCATAACCTAGTTTGTTAAAGTATCTCTTGTGCTGTCTGTGTTAAGTATATACATGTAGGTAAAATCCTTCATTTAGAAGAGGTTGGGGACTCTTTCTTTATCGAGATTTGAGGGCAGAATCTAAGGTTGTAAAGAAATAATAAACGTTCCATAATTTATTAGAAAACACTGAATAGTGGAGAGTATTCGGCTTTCCTTCTTCATACCCTTATCTGGAATAGGTCTCTTTCTTTCTTACGAGCCAATTACTGGAGACCTTCTTGACAACATTCCATAGGCCATCCCCACAGACAACTACTGTTGTAGTAGCTCACAATGCGACGCGATACGACACTCCCCAAAGAGCATAGGCCTTCAGCAAAAGTATGCCAAGTCGTCCTGTCTTGTGCCATCAGCTCAGGGTCTTTCCCTGTTTCTTTTATCCCCTTTTTCCCTGTCTCCGTTCTCTTCTCCGTGCATTCTTTGGTCTTCCTCTTGTTGATTCCAGTACTAGAACAGCCTGGTAATGTTATCATATCAGCTGATTTCCTCAAAGAGTGTCCTGTCCATCTCTAGCGTCTTCTTCTCATCTCGCTTTGTAGTGGTGCTTGTCTGCTTCTTGTCATCAGTTCCACCTTAGCGATCCTGTCATACCACTTCAATCCCTCTATTCTTCACAAGCATCCAATAATGAAAGTCTGTAGCTTTTTGTTTGTTGTTTGTTGTAGTTCTCTATGTTTCAAAGCACACAATGAAAGCAAGAAATGAAGGTGTAAAATAACGGTAGAATGTTCTGGATCTCTACTTTGTATCATCAGCATCATTACCGCCAGTTCTGCAGTTCGTATGGGGTGTCAACAAATGTATGTCAGAGTTTTATGTCCTGTTCTATCCGCATGAAGTCTTCTCATGTCTTCTTGATATATTTAATTTCTGCCACCATTATTCTTCTCCGTGTATTGTTCTATCTCCGCCTACCTCTCTTACCCTGGAGATTCCAGAACAAGGGACTGTCTTGTAACGCTACCAAAAGGCTCTCCATCTTTATAATTATTGTGAGACTATTGTAAAAGCCCGTCATAAGACGGGAATTAAATTCAAAAGCACCAATACCTAACGGCAATTTTACTTATTCAAAAGTATTTTTAAAAACCACTGTGCATCACCACAGTACATGAACTACGTAGCAGCACCGAGGATCCCAGTATGTGTATACGGGATCACACATTCTATAAATATATTTTTGTGCACACCATGATTTGCGCACTTTTCTTTGTCGAGTTTTACTATTTTCGGGAGAGTACATATAAGGGAAACAATACAATTAATGTCTAACTTCCACCCAAAGTTGCATCCCTTAGCGTTAGTGACGGAAAAAGCTGGGATTTTATATATATATATTGATTGTCTTTTTTAAAGGGACAAAACTATGGCCTGAGACCAGATAACTCCCAAATGTGGGTTTCTAATGGGTGCGCCGCAGAGTTCTCTATCTCGTCTGTAGTGACAGGAACCAGTAATTCCACTTTGTCGACATCTATGACAGCGATAATATCAAGCACACCAGCAACACCAACTCGGCAAACAACTTCGACAACAACTGCTCCAACCACAACACCAGTAGCAACAACTACGTCAACCACAACACCGGCGCCAACAACTACTTCAACCACAACCTTGAGACCAACAACTATTTCAGCTACAACGCTTTGGCCGACAACTACACTAGCGTCAAGTAAGGCAATCTTTTTGTTACGCATTGATGAAAAAAAAAAGACAGCGGTAGTCAATACCAATCTTAGCGTCAGGCGAGGCGGGTGGTAGCCTGGGGCGCTAATGTTAGAGCGCATACAATTCTTCTGATATTGGCTAATAAATTATAAAGCATTTAATATATAATTTTTTATGGGAAGGGGGAGGGGGGGGGGGGGGGGGGGGTGTGGTGTGGTCCGGAATAAGAATAAATCAAATATGTAACTTCTCATGAGAACTAGCATTATGTACCGGACATTTACTATGGGCAGTCCAGCCTATTAATGACGCAATGACATTTAAAACACATAAGGAAGGGAAATCCGAGGCCTCGGGTTTCCCTTTCTTATGTGTTATAAATATTTATACAATACCAAAACCTACCCTTTGTCCTGTACTTACTGTTCTTAGTCTTCTATCATTTACTAGACACAGTATTAAGGTCTTTGTTTTGTGTAAGTCTGACCTATACTGTATAATAGGGGAACAACAGAAGTGATTGCGTCATTAATAGGATGGACTGCTCGTGGAAGGATAGTGTGATTCGCTTGCATAGCTAGGCGGGGTTGTCGCACGGAAGGTCCTGGGTTCGAGTCCTGGGTAAGCCACTCACGTCTGTTGTTTTTCTGTTGTCAATTTTTTTACTTCTTTATTTCTTACGAGTGCCTGAAAACATACCTTTATCGTTGTCTAATTTACTGTTTACTGGCCTCGGGTTTCTCTTCCTTATGTGTTATACAGAAGCGACTACACTAAATCTTTGTTTTAATCTAGGGTCTTCACGATATTGTGACTTATAAATTCTAAACTTTAATAATAGTCAAAGATAAAAATTCTACACTCGTTCCTATAATACAGACTAAAGAAGACTGTATACCCACCATGCTATGCGTAGTTCCTCAGGTGGGGTGGGTTGGAGGGTGGGGGGGAAGAGGGCCAAATTAAGCCAAGAAGGGCCTCAAGGCTTTATGGTGTGTGAGCTCCCCCTTCACCTAATAAGCAAAAATGTAAAAAAAAATTTTCAAACCCTTTAGCATGTGGTGATGGTATATATACTAGTATTATTAATAGACTGGTATGTTAGTTTGTTGCCTCTTTTATTAGTAATTATTTTTTATTAATGTTTAATAGTATTATTTTTACTATTATTAAGGTAAACATAATAGTTGATGCGCCGTTATAATTTTGCCCGGGATGCATGAAGATTTTTAAGCTATTTTTGTTTTTATTTGTTTTTAGAACGTTGTGAATGCGATTGTAACGTGCAAACATTTTTTTTAAACACAAATCTCTGCATTTTAAAATTGTTTTTTAACTGACGCACGGGCCCCCCAAGAGCTCCGGACCTCTAGGCTTCAGTTTACTTAGCCTAATGGATAATCCGCAGAAACAAGGGAAGAATATATCTTCTGCTCTGTCAGGCATGTCGTACAAGGCAACTAATATGAGGTTGTGTATGAGGCTTGAAACCTCATCATTTTTGTCTCAATGCTCTCAGTATCTACTCTCAGTATCTACTCTCAGTATCAACTCTCAGTATCTACTCTCAGTATCTACTCTCAATATCTACTCTCAATATCTACTCTCAGTATCTACTCTCAATATCTACTCTCAATATCTACTCTCAGTATCTACTCTCAATATCTACTCTCAGTATCTACTCTCAGTATCTACTCTCAATATCTACTCTCAGTCCATTCTTCGGAAGGTCCAAAGTGGATGGCTCCGGCATGAATGGAAAAAATGCATAGAAGCCTCGAACCTTCAGGAGCTGGTGTAAATCTGCTGTCCTGGTCATGCAGAGGTGCGCGTCAATGACAGACCTGACAGACTAGCTTCGGGAGCACCCCTGGTGGGCATATTGAAAATGAGTAAGGGAGAAATACTAAAGACTATTACTGATTGCCTTCTAGAGAATTCGAAGAATCAGCAAGGCTAAGATTACTGGAATTTGACATCAAACGTAGGACTAACAGAGATGGATATATGAGAGGATGGATATATGAGAGGATGGATATATGAGAGGATGGATATATGAGAGGATGGATAAATGAGAGGATGGATGTACGAGAGGATGGATATATGAGAGGATGGATATATGAGAGGATGTAACCGTCGTTTATACCAGTGGTTCTTGACGGGGGCCATGCCATATGTCTAGGAATCTACAGTAAGATAGTAAAGTAAATTTGTTCCAGCTAACAGCGCCCCCGCGGGGTGGGGTGGGGGTTGGGGTGGAAGGTCACAGAGGTAAAAATGAGGCTCAGAAGGGCGGCCATGAGTAAAAAAATTTTTATGTTTAAAGCGTTTGCTACTTTTTTTGTAGCACGCTCCTTTCAACCATCTACCATATACTTGGAGCACAAAATAAATTGCTGAGAACCCCTATTTTATACAACCAGCATGTTATAGGAACAGTAAGCATTCATAACCTTCGACATTAGCAGAGGGAGAATGCGCACACTGGGTTTGCCTGGAGTGCAATGAGGTTGATTCTGATCAACAATAACTTCATCATGCAAAACAAATTGCTACATAAACCACAGCGTAAGAGCCTGTGAATGTTATGAGCAGGCTTCCTGCAAAAGTTGGGGGGGGGGGGGTACAGTGGTGGCTTCATGATCCACGGGGAGAGAAAAGGACAATGGTAATTATAACTTAAGGTCACTCCATTTCTCCCCCCTCCTCTACAGCTCAGACACCGTAATCCTTTGCTCTCGTACCTTCAGGAACAACCAACGCTGACTTTTGTGGTAAGACCGGTGGCAATGGCTTCCGTATTATTGGTGGATCTGAGGCAGACAACTGCGAGTTTCCGTGGATTGTGATGATCTATAATCTGCTGACTCAGTCCGTTTGTGGCGGCACCATCATCGACAGCACGCATATCCTCTCCGCATCTCACTGTTTCTTCTCCAAGGACACGAGGTGAGACATTAAGATAACTTGTCTTTCGTTGTTCTACTAATAATGTTTTTTTTGTTTAAAATAAAATTTTGCCTCGTTTTGGCGAGGCGCGTCCCGTCGGTTATATTAGGGTGCATGTCCAAATATACAAGAAATTTAGGTCTGACAAAATTACTAATAATGTAGATTTTGATTTCACGACGAATTTTAGTGCTTGCAGACCTTCCTGTTTGAAGAGAGGGGGTAAAAAGTATTTTAATGTATAGTAAGGCGTGTAAAAAAGGCTCAGGTGCGCCCTCCCTAGTGAGGTGAGGTAATGTCGTAGGCTTTCTGCAAGAGGGCCACCTGCAGTTATGGTTCCACCCTCCGTAAGGAGTAAAAACTTAGAAGTATAAAGCAGTGGCGTACTATGGGAGGGGGGTGAGAGGGGGTGGTCCGCGCCGGGTGACTGCCAGAAAGGGGGTGCCATCGAACACTATTATGATAGTTTTTACTACTCTTTACTTAAAATGTACTTGCAAGTGTTTCTTTATGGGAAGGGGGTGCAAAATGTAGCATCAGCCCCGAAATGAAGCATCCGCCCCGGGTGCCAGATACTTTAAGGACCGTTCCTGGTATATAGCATGCACGTATAAGCAGGTGTATAATAGTAACGGGGGCATCCGATTGACTGAGTGGTTAGAGCGCTGATCTCTCGCGGCAAAGGTGCCAGATTCGATTCACGGTATCGACAAGCTCCAGTCTACCCAGCTGTTCATGGGTACCTGACTTTGCTCTTGAGTTAGGGAAGGAAAAGGCAGCGAAGAAGGGAACTGGTTTCCCACCCCCATCTCTCGATGCTGGATCTAGTATAGTGAAGTCCCTAACACATCACTTCTCTACGGCAGTATGCATAGGTGTTTATTTTCTATCTAACATAGACATTTGTTTTGTGCTCTTTATAGCAAATGCGCAAAATTCTTCTATAACATTTTTACTCGAGACAAGTTGGAGATCGGCAATTGTCTAGCTTCGTTAAATAAATTATGGTTTATTGCGTTCTTTCTAACATGAGTGTATGAAAGGAAGAAATTACTTTTGTAACGCCAGTACGATGAAAATATGGAGAACAAAGTACGATGAAAATATGGAGAACAAGAAAAACTAGACTAAACTAAATATTTACAATCACAAACATTTTTTTTTTTTCGTACGCCCGCTATTACTCGAGGCGAAATCTCCGGTTAATATTCGTATGTCTAACTGAGACTGATTTTACGTGAGTATCCCTCTTTTTCCTGTACAATGACAGGTGTCCTCTCGCCATTCAGGCAGATGCTCGCCGATTTCGGAGGTACCCATTAGAGCTGGGTCGGCTCAGGAGCCGTTCAGGTTATTTTAGTCCCAGATCGAAGACACGTTTTCAAATGTCTTCGCCAGGGCTCGAATTATTCCAGTCCAAGTCCAGGTCGACGACACTTCTTCAAATATACTCGCCAGGGCTCGAACCTGGATCACCCGATCGCCAGCGCGGTGTGGTAAACATTACACCAGCGCGGCTCCCGATAAACAATTATATTTAAGGTTCTTTCAAGCGTTCCAACTTCACATCTTTCTTTGAATGTGTTGATGTCTATGAAATGCACCCTCATCCGTTTATATCCACATTTCAAGAGTGATAACTCTTTCTGTCAATTGATTGTGTCAACAGTGACGCACAGTGCATGGCTTAATTATCATTTTCCTTTCCACTTTCTATGGAGCATTGGGAAACCACTGTCGCTGGTCCCTTTGTAAGAAGCTTCCGCCAAGCAGTCACGTGTTGCTACAGCAGGGATTTCTGTATCACTTTGTCTTACCTGAAGAGGTTGCAAGACCCATTCACAGCCTCATAGTAGTAGCTTTTTACGACATGACTGAGGGTTCAGTAGCCCTATTCTGTGTTTGTCTCTTCAGAAACCCCAGGCACCACACGTGTAGAATGAAAACTTCTTGACAATTCTCATTATTAGCTCGCGTATTTCATGATACATTTATGATTATATAACCAGGTTCCACATAATCCACAATGTCTCAGTCAAACAACCGCTCTTTAATGTATTAAATTTAATCATATTTTCTTGATTAAGCTCCGATCTAATTTTTTTTTTTTTCTCCCTGAAACTCTTAGGACGGGTGCGACAAGAAAATCCAGGGCTAAAGAGCTGATTGTATTCTCTGGCTCTTCAACTATACCTTTCAACGGCGTAAATGTGGATGGGCTGGTAAGAAGAGCAGTAACAGAAGTCATCACACATGAGAACTACAATGATACGTCACTTGGTAGGAAATCATAACATAGAGGTCATTCATTGCTGCCTACAGTGCGAAATTTAACTCTCCAGATGTGGTCTCTCTGAAGATACATGTTACATCTCTTTTTGCACACAATGCGTTTATTATATTGGAACTTTGTGGTGCTCAAAAGAAGTTTGCTAATCGCAGTACGACGCGTATTAAATTAATGCACGTGAGTGCGCGTGCAGGAGAGAACGGCATACATTCTTTGTGTATATTACCGGCCGTAATGGCTGTGTCGGATATGGTTTTCGAAGAATGTCGCAAGTGTCCGGAGTATGTTCATTATGTGAAAGTACCAGTTGCTTAGATTTATACATGTGTCACATATATATGTAAATATCGCCATCGTGATCCGACCACCTTTGCTTCCCCATCTAAGGTTCATACGCAAAAACCACACAATTCGCTGTCTATAGACCCACTGTGAAGCCACGCCTATTTTTCCTGTTTACATGCGCTAATGAGCGTTTACGAATTTTTGAACCCGACAGTCTTAACAAGGGGCGAGCGAACCGTTGTGTTTACCTGAGTTCTCAAGTGAGCTGAGATGTCAATCATCGGTAGTGACAGATCTGAAGTCGGGAGCAAATGCAAGGACGATAATAAAATTTACCGACCACATTTGATGTCCGTGATCTCAGGGGACTTAATTATTTGATCTTCAGCAGAGGGACGAAATCAAAGAAAGCCTGTTCGCATGAACAGATCCGGTGATGTCGTTTCGGCATTGCGAGCGAGCGAACAGGAAAATCCTTTACCTCGGGAGTCGAACCCGTTGACTGTCCCTGATATGGCCGACGGTGTGAATTATCGCATTCTTTAGTGATAATAATACCATTTCAGTATAAATACTCCGCCCTTTCAAAGTCAGTTATCTAGTCGCACATAAATTTTGGATAATCTAACTCGTTATTCTAGAGCCATTGTGAAAGTGTGTTATAGCATTTCGTGGAGATTGTTTCAATTCTGACTGCGGTAATAGAACTTATCATTTACGTGATTTAATGTGTTAAGTTTATCATTATAATTCACTAAGATTTTCTAGGTGCTAAGACTAGCGTATTAAATAACGCAAAGCTATTCTGTTTCAGCTGTAATGTAGATTTAATCACCTGCTATCACCCAGAAAGAGATGTTTTAATTGACTAATAACTACACTAGGCGACTGATAGTTGACGGAATACAATTCACTTCTAATTCATTATGTGTAATTATATGTGTGACTAGTGTATTATCATGTGGCGAAATATATAGCTAGTAATGACAAGCGATATTTGTTAAAGTAGTCAGAATTAAATTAACACTGAAATTGTCCGCTGAGTGTTTTACCGGGCGGGAGGGGAAAGGCGCATACCTAACACCCAACCCGTACCAGTTGAGCGAAGCGTGATAAAATAGGCTAAAACGCGTGTGCCTTTTAATTTAATTAGATGATGGAGAGGATAAGAGATCTTACACGTTACGCGCGATAGCATAGGATTGATATTGGGATTAAATGTTTTGTTTTCTCCTTAATTTAGTGCTGATCACATACCAGCTTCCAGCGGTCTAATAGCACCAGTAACAATTTTTATTATTCTCGGGTCTTCGATGTTGACCTGTTCGGTCCTCTTGCTTCATTCAGAGAGAGACCAAAAATATAAACAATAAGATTAATTATAACTGGACATATAAAATACCCATATTTTTGTATTCATTTTATCAGCCCGCTGTGGCCAAATATATATATATATATATATATATATATATATATATATATATATATATATATATATATATATATATATATATATATATATATATATATATATATATATATATATATATTAGATATATATGTATATATTTATATGTATATATATATATATATATATATATATATATATATATATATATATATATATATATATATATATATATATATATATATATATATATATATATATATATATATAACATTTTTCCCGACTACTGACAGTCGTGTTCCAAGAATACGTTGTTTCATAATCGGTACTCAAACACAGAGAGAAAAACCGGTAGGATATACCTTCATCATCATATTATTAACAGTTTACCAACCAGATGTTTCCTTTAGCTATTGGAAGTACTGTCTACTATCTGCTGTGAACACTAGATCGCGGTTTATATTTTGCTACCTGAACTATCTGAAAAGACATTTTCATATCCAATAACGCACCACCAAAGTAGGCGTTCTCCATTAGGAAAATTAATTATTCGTGGAGGAACTGGGGCTTACTTTGGAGAAGAACAACACTGGATTTTGAATCACGTACATTGATGTTTACGTTCAAGAGATTGTTAACCAAGTATTAGGTAAGGCGTGATTGATGTGGCCACGAATGACAGAAGTGAGAGTGAATACGTTCTAGTTACGGAAACTGTACCATCCTTTATTTTCTTTGCAAATACTGTTATTTACGGGATAGATTTACTAGGAACTTTGTTCTTTGCTTTACTGTCCATTCTATACCCTAGTGTTAATCTTTGAACTTTCGGGTTTTTAACTTCTTTTGGGATCTTTTCTCAACAAGAGGGGAGGGCACTTATGGGGTTATTTTCCTATGTCTGTACACAATGCTGTATATTGATTTCTATGTTTGATGTTGTCAAGTTGAAAGTGATAATAAACTAAACAAAACCTAATTTATTGTGTTGGTCAGCCCCAAATCTCCATTTATTATAGTTTTCACGTGTGTGTGTCTCGTTGTCACATAACTGTGTGTGTGTGTGTGTGAGTAGTTAACTTATAATTGTGTTTATAGGGAGGTTGATAGATTGTCTATTACCAAAAGATAGTCGTATAGAAAGGTTGGACTAGAGAATTCACCCATTCCAGATACAGATCTTCGCCTTAATCTATTCACTCGTGGAATCTATTCTAACACTTTCTTGCACAGATAACCCCAATTTGTGTGTTCTATTCAGACTGGACCAAATATATCTCTAACGCCTATCTAAATGTACGACAACATGATTATTCGAGGTATTCAAGGAGAGTGTTTATTGTAATTTTAAATGAAGCCAGATATTGACTGCATTGCGACGGATGTTATTGAATATGTCAGATGGACCATGACTTCCAAGTGTTAACGGACACGTAAATAATGCCCCAGTGAAGTTGGCCCTATGGACTGAATATTAATGTGGATTACATTATGTTATAAATTTTGATCCTCAGTTATCAAGATGGAATAAATTATTAAAACCATATAATACTGGTCACAGACAGTTATCTGAACTTATTTAAAGGATGTTGCGTGTTGTATCCAGATTACTTCAATTACAACTTTTCAATTCCCTAAACGGCTTCTTATTACTAACAGTCATTGTGACGAAATGTCTGTCCCTGTCCTTTTTTGTGATCTCTCACACCTCCAACCCTACGGCAGTATCATTTCTTCTTCTTCATTTTTCTCTCTTATCGCTTTTATTTTGCATTTCATTTTTCCCTTTCATACATTTTACTCTTTATGCTGGACATAGAATAAGGAAAGTCTCTAACACGCCACTTCCCTATGGCAGTATTTTCTACGGGAGTAATTCTTATCTTATTGTGTCGCATTCACGCTTCACGAAGACGTGTAAAGTTTCGCCAGGTTATTAGACGGTCAGCGACAATATTTTATCGCATAATCTGTCTGACCATCTTTTCAAGCGATGGTACTTGTTTATCCAAGCTTGTGTTAGAAAGGAGTACCGAATAAAACCAGATTTGTTTACCTGGCAAAACACTGGATAACCCGTGCACGAGGCGGAACTTATGAAATAAGCGCTTCATGGTCAATCTTGTTACGCCATCATTACTGTCTGTGTGACACTTGTGGGCATGTTGTCATGTGTGTCTACTGATCTGTCTGTAAGTTTGTACACGAGGTAATCGGACAGCATATTACCATATATGGGAGACGTGACCGTCACAAAATTTGTCCATGTCGGAAATATTTTGACAGTACCACACCCGACCTGTTTGAATATGATTGGATCTTTCTGATTAGATTCATAACTACAATGCTGGAAACTGAAGAAACACACGAAGTCAGAGAGGAATCTATTGGAAAATTAAAGACATCCAGACGCGTGTAAGAGAAAGATTCGTCTCTTTTATTCATCTGAGCAACAAGTCTGTAGCCATGGTTGGCGTAAGTTGTGATTTACATTTCATATTTTATTACTAACATGTGAACTAACAAATATATGTATATATTACCATATGAAGTTTAATGTGTGAAACTCGTTATTGGATGTGAAAGTCATTTGAGGCTGGCAACCTCAGTATCTAGAATAATGATTCCTGAACCACCACTGGACGGGCTGGCGATTGCTTTATTGATAGTTTTGTAAAGAGAACTAAAGGCATAAAGTAGTTCCAGGTTCCATATGTAGCAGGGAGGGAATGATGAAAGAAAGAATGTATATTCTAAGAATAATACTTACAGTTTCAAAGCTTTTCACTCAGTGTAAAGGTAAACGAAAAAAAAATATTCATTGTAAGTAATAGAAATTTCAAACTTTTCAACAAGTGTAAATATAAAGGAAACATAAATGAATTTATATTGTGAACACTTTTCAAACAGTGGAGATGTAAATTTAAAACATATTATATCTGTACATTTAACCGTTTCATTTACATGTAATATAAAGCTAAAGCTATTCAGTTTAAATGTAAAGAAAGTTTTATCCCAAAGCAATAAATTTAATTCTCAACGACGGCAAATTCTAACATGGGATGGTGGTATGGGAAGATAAAAAAGTTAAAGTTAGTTGCTAATCCTTTACAGGACGTGGCAATCAACCCCAGCTTTTATTGGCTGTTTGTGATTTTTCTAGGCAATTTTTTCATTCAGTAGTTTGCCATTGCTTTCTGAACGGTACGGCGCTTATACCATTGTTAAAAATCCACACAAAGCGATCTGCTACCAAACCGCCTGCAGCAGGTTTCGAACCTGGTATATCTGGATATAAAACTGCGTTCATATCCATTGGGCCACAGACGCCGATAGGAAGATAGGAACCCATAACTATGGGTAGGAAAACGCAACACTTAGAAGAGCATTCGTTTCTATTCTTCTATCATAGTTATTGGTGGTACCAGCAGAAAGTACTATCTCTGGAACCAAGTGAAGGTAGAAGTGGACTAATGTTGTGCGAGACGCCATCATAAGAGGGTCTTATAGACAGACGCAGAACCAGCTTAGCGGTTACTCCTTGACGTTCTGGGAACGTGCGGCGCTTGAACTTTGACTAGAGACGAGCGCGAGCAGAGTGAAAAGAACCAACCCATAAGGAGGATTAGAATCATCATTGGCAGCTAAGTTAACCTATATGCTGCCACTTGAGCTTCTACAAAACCCATCACCCGAGTGATGAAAACGTCATTTTGTAACTAACTATTATTCCTTTCTTTTAAACTGTTAAACTTAAAGTGATAATTAAATTGTGTTATTTGTTATTATACAAATTTAACTTCGATTCAATCATTTTAAATGTACTACATTTAATGGGAGCCGCGCTAGCGTAGTGGTTACAACACCGCTCTGGCGACCGGGTGATACAGGATCAAACCCCGGTGACGGCATTTGAGGATTTTTCGTCGACCGGGATTTGGACTGGATTAACTCGAGACCTGGCGAGGACATTTGAAGGAGTGTCGTCGACCAGGGACTGGCGGCTCCTGAGCCGACCCAGCTGCAATGGGTACCTCCGAAATCGGCGAGTATTTGCCTGAATGGCGAGGGACATTTGTCTCTGTACAAGAAATAAAGGGATACTCACGTAAAATCAATGTCAGGGGGGGCTTAACGAGCTAGAATAAACCATTGCTCAAATTCTTCATAAAAGGTGTCGGCAGATTACAGAATGAACGTGCTCAGCAACAGCCAGCATTGTTTTCGCTTATCTGAATATCTTGTGAATACTCCCATGTGATAGAAGCTTTACTACTCTTCTATCTACATTTCTGCCAAGAGTAATCTTGTGTAAAGATAGAATCTATTGAAGCCTATAATAGAGACCCGTGATTTCTGGCCACTGTTGTATCACTACTGCAAAGCAGGGGAGGCAATCCCGTCACAGTCATAATGATTTCAACTTGGTCTTAAAATACACCGCAACAATACATTTAGTAAATCCATTTAACTAATTGAAGTTGAGCTCTCACAATAAGTAGAAGAGAAAAGAACACGCCTAAAGGAACACCAGGAATAATATAAAGCAGCTGAGGGCTTGTAGCAGGAGGTTAATTAAAATTATGATCTATGTGAGAATCCAGGTATCTCATAGGCTACCAGGATAGTATGCCAGTAAAGAGTTCTGGTCTTACAAGTAATACCCCAGTCTTAGAAATAAGCACTGGTGTATGGATATCATAGAAATAGTCAGACTGTGAAAACCCTGGCCAGTTGGTAAGAAGTTGTACCAAGATTTAAGGTGTCTCCTCCCTGTGACTATCTTATGATTACTTTAATAATGTCTAGGGAATAAATAAAATGAACATTCACTTTAACCACAACTGGAAGAAGTGAATAATTCCTCAGGTACAGTTAAAATATTTTAATATTTACACTAATATTCTATTACTGCTAGTTGGAACAGAGCATTGAAATATATATATATATATATATATATATATATATATATATATATATATATATATATATATATATATATATATATATATATATATATATAGATATAAAATTAAGTCACACAATTCCTATTATTGTCTATTTAGACTGCAAGATCTTGGATAATAAAGTTACTGAAAACTGCATTCATTTTAAATATATCACTGTTCTTAGTCCTCTGATAATTGTCATCAATTGACTATTAGCTGTGTTTCATTCATGGGTGGTCAGTGTCATCTGAGTATCTTGACACTGCTGACACGGGACTGTCTTTTGTAGCTATCAGTATTGGTAGACCCAGCACTAGGGATATCAATGACCAGTTGAAGTTCACTCTTTGGGGTCCTGCACTTTTGTGGGATTGCCTCTGATGAACAACACAGGCTTCTGATACTTGACAGTCCGGTTTGAGTTATTTCATGGAACCTGAAACATCATATCAGCCTTGGCTAGTATCTGGCTAGACTTATAGCTGACTAGCACAGATGACAGACCAGTCAGTCATCAGATGTCACCGTTATACAATCATAGTAAGTAAGGACATCATTTCAGTGATATCGAAGTATTAACATTTCAGTTAATTGTAACTGACTAGTACATAAGTCAGACTAGTCAGTCATCAGATGTCAAAGTTATACAGTCATAGCAAGTAACATCATTTCAATGATACAGGATTAATATTAACATTATCAGTAATAAACATCATCTGGTTTATTCTGCTCCTATACATCCTTTTCTGATCTATAACTTGATCCTTCCAAACCATATCAAGTACAAATTCAAATATTGATGCTATTCTTAGCATCTACACAAAATTAATACATAAATAAATAAAGTGAGTGACCACGTGATCAGGTTGCTTTCTACTGAAACTGGCTGTAGAACACTCCAGTTTACCAGCTGTAAATGG
This sequence comes from Oreohelix idahoensis, assembly GCA_024509875.1. Lineage (NCBI taxonomy): Eukaryota > Metazoa > Mollusca > Gastropoda > Stylommatophora > Oreohelicidae > Oreohelix > Oreohelix idahoensis. The sequence continues at coordinate 97,061 of JAMPIV010007240.1, read as the reverse complement.
GTACAAAGTTGTGCGCTCGAACTAGGGAAGGAAAAGGCAGCGAGGAAGGGGACTAGTCACCTAACCTCGGAAAAGCGGTATCTTCCATGCTGAAGCTTCTAACAATTCATTTCCCTATGACAATCTCTGGTCAGGGGACTGCCTTTATCTTCGACGAGATCCAGCATTTAATATAATAAATATTTTCTTCATTTGGCTGTGGGACTAAATTTGATACGTTTTTGTACAAGCAACCATCTTCCACAAAGCACATGTTTAAATCATATTAAAATAACAATACGTTATATCAATGAATATTATACAGGCATTTTTTGTGAATTCTATATGAACCTGAAATAAAGAAAAATATTATACACGGTAGTTATCCTAATTTCGCTTACCCTCAGACTCCAGACATCGACTGAAACTTTTGGCGATCCGCTCACACTTCAGATGGATTTTGCGTAGTGGCGTTATCTCCGTCAGTCTGTCTCAAACCTTTTTCGATGTGTGTGACTCAGTTTACCGATACGCTTATTTATACGCATCACGCGGCCGTATCGGAGAGCAGTGACGTCACAGCTTAGGCCTCTGCGGAAAGTCTCTTTTCGAAGCAGCAATTTCACTCGATCTGTGCGTTGCCTGAACTTCTCCTTTCTCATCCTCGGCTTATATATTATCCATACTGTTCCATCTTATCTTGTTTTATACAGTTGATAAATCTCTACCTTCCTATCCATGTAATTTCCCAAATTGTTATTTGTTGATTTTAGTAGTGGGTTTACAGGCTTTCAGCGTAACTGTGGGCAGCCGAAATACGTATACATCTCCGTAAAGGATAACTTCCTACCGTTTCTTCTTATATGCAGTTATACACAATCCTTCCCTGGACTAAAATGTGAAATCCTTTTCATAACGATTCCCTTCTGCTTTTATTTATCCTTGGCGATTTCCTCTGTCTGATACACATTTCGCTGATACACCGCCATTTTGACAGCGGTCGCTTTGTTGACAATCGATCGGTGGCTTTAACTGTAAACTCCTCGACCACGTTTGCAATGTATTGAAACCAATTTTGCGACATAGCTCCCCCATATTTTAAGCTGGATGATATCTAGCTTAACTATTGGGTACAATACAATTGCAAATCGACCATTCCGAAGTCAGTTTTCCTTCCTTCTATCTTGCTCTAGCTCTGTGGGACGGCGACTGAGAAAATCCGCACGCCCCTTCTGTTTTCCAGGAATATATTCATCCCTTACTATCTCTCTTTTTCCCGTTCGGCTTTTCATCCAGGCCCTTACTGCTGGTGAAACGGGGTCGGTTGCTTTCCCTTGAAGTTTACCGCCCTCTTTCCGTGGATAGTTGGTTGCGGTTTTTCCTCGCAACTCCGTAGGTGTTTGATTTTCGCTACGTGATTTGTTCCTTTTTTCCAGCGCATGGGGTTCAGACTGCCATTGAATCTGTGTGGGATATTTCCTTTCCCCTCCAGTGCTAATCTCGGAAGTACCCATGATTGCTGATTTTCTTGTAGACATTTGATGAAGTCTCTTCCGTCGACTTTCTGAATCTACATGGGTGCACTCTGGACAGGAATTTACATACCGATTAATGTCTTCCGTAATGCCCGGCCAGTAGTACTGGGTGGCTACTCTTTGTTTTGTGGCACTATTACCCAGGTGTTCACTCAATGTTGTTATGTGCCCCCAGCCAATAACCTTATTTCTATAGGTGGATGGTACAACCATTTGACCATGACTTTTCGTCCCTCTGCCAGCTTTCCTGTGCCAGAGTCCATGTTCCATATAGAAATGTCCTTTCCTTGGAGTGTTATGAGTTTTTGACAATTTTCCAAAACAAGGCTTCAATGTGCTGTCTGCTTCTTGAGCCCGTTTCATTTCAGTCGAATGAAATGATAATTTGGTGTCCCCCTCTATGTTCCTCGAGTCAGACCTGGTCTGGATTCCTGCCAGAACCATAGGTTTTACAGGGTCTCCCAAGAAAACATATCTACGCCCCAACATCAGGGGGTAAAAGGGATCATCTATCACAGCTGCATTTATCTCCCCTTCCACATAGCGACCACTGACATGAATCTTTGCTATGGGTAAAGTAAGGGGTGATGCTCCTTTGAGTGGCCCTTGAATATCCACTGTTTCTGTGGTGATTTGTTCAGGGCGCACCAGAGATGCACACACGACTGCGTCATAAGACAAACCTGTGTCATACATTCCTGTGACTTGTTTGCCATTCACAGTCACTATCTCCTGTGTAGTTGGGTGATGGAGGCTATTCTGACTCACTGTCAGTTCCTTCCTATCAGAAGTCCTCACATGTAAGCATGCAGCATGATGAAGAGGTTTTTTCCTCCCACATTTATCAGTGTTGTGATTGTTCATTTTGCAGAACTTACACCATTTTTCTTCCCTTCGAGAGGGTTTATTTTCCTGAGTCTGAGGGTTCTCGTCCTTATTATCAAATCTTTGCTTATTTCTGTATGGTTGATCCTTCTGGGTATTCTGCGGTGGTGGCTTATATCCTTCTACTTGCTTTCTTGTTGTTCCTACCAGTTCAGCTTGAGCTGCTTGGTATCTCTCTGCACATCTCAAAGTGTCTTTCAGCCTCTCTGCTCCTTGTTCCATAAGGAATTTCCTCATTTCTGGAGGCATGGAATCTTTCACTTGCTCTAACATAACCATCTCTTTCAGATCCTCATAGGTTTTCTGATACTTACCTAAACTACTCCATTTCATCAAATACGTTTTTAGTCTAGCTGAGAACTGGTTATATGTTTCTCCAGGTAGAGGTTTAGAAGTTCTAAATTTCTTCCTATATGCCTCAGAGTTCTTTTCATAACGGATGAGTAAGGCTTGCTTTAGTATTTCATAATTTTCCTGATCTTCTTTGGGGAGTTTCAGAAACACATCATATGCAATATCTCTCAATCCTTGAGACAACTTTAGACTCCATTTCTCCTTTTCCAGTCCATATGTAGAGGCTAGCCTTTCATACCTATCCAGGTACGACTCAATTGCGTCCTCCTTTTCAACAAATGGATCTAGGTGGAAATTCATGGCTCCATTTGCCGTGTTCTGAAAAGAGCTATTCGCAGAATGAGGTGAGCTATTACCATGGGTGATAGTCCCAGCCTGAAGTTCAAGTTCAAGCTGTCTCATTTTCAGCTCATGGGCTCTCTCTGCTTGTAACCTCCGCTCTTCTCTCTCAGCCTCTGCTTGTAACCTCTTTTCTTGTCTCTAATTCCTCAGGTACAGTTAAAATATTTTAATATTTACAATAATATTCTATTACTGCTAGTTGGAACAGAGCATTGAAATATATATAAAATTGAGTCACACAATTCCTATTATTGTCTATTTAGACTGCAAGATCTTGGATAATAAAGTTACTGAAAACTGCATTCATTTTAAATATATCACTGTTCTTAGTCCTCTGATAATTGTCATCAATTGACTATTAGCTGTGTTTCATTTATGGATGGTCAGTGTCTTAAATGACACTTATCTGAGTATCTTGACACTGCTGACACGGGACTGTCTTTTGTAGCTATCAGTATTGGTAGACCCAGCACTAGGGATATCAATGACCAGTTGAAGTTCACTCTTTGGGGTCCTGCACTTTTGTGGGATTGCCTCTGATGAACAACACAGGCTTCTGATACTTGACAGTCCGGTTTGAGTTATTTCATGGAACCTGAAACATCATATCACCCTTGGCTAGTATCTGGCTAGACTTATAGCTGACTAGCACAGATGTCAGACCAGTCAATCATCAGATGTCACCGTTATACAATCATAGTAAGTAAGGACATCATTTCAGTGATATAGAAGTATTAGCATTTCAGTTAATTGTAACTGACTAGTACATAAGTCAGACTAGTCAGTCATCAGATGTCAAAGTTATACAGTCATAGCAAGTAACATCATTTCAATGATACAGGATTAATATTAACATTATCAATAATAAACATCATCTGGTTTATTCTGCTCCTATACATCCTTTTCTGATCTATAACTTGATCCTTCCAAACCATATCAAGTACAAATTCAAATATTGATGCTATTCTTAGCATCTACACAAAATTAATACATAAATAAATAAAGTGAGTGACCACGTGATCAGGTTGCTTTCTACTGAAACTGGCTGTAGAACACTCCAGTTTACCAGCTATAAATGGGTACAAAGTTGTGCGCTCGAACTAGGGAAGGAAAAGGCAGCGAGGAAGGGGGCTAGTCACCTAACCTCGTAAAAGCGGTATCTTCCATGCTGAAGCTTCTAACAATTCATTTCCCTATGACAATCTCTGGTCAGGGGACTGCCTTTATCTTCGACGAGATCCAGCATTTAATATAATAAATATTTTCTTCAAACTCCGCCAATGCCGGTCCCAAGCCTGGATGAAAAAGGAGGAGGGCGGCCTGCATGGAGGCCGTAAGGAGGCAGCCCCTCCACCATGCAAAGGCACAACAGGCCAATCACCTGTTTGCTTTAAATCACGATTACTAGCAACACAAGAGAGAAAACTGGACTGATTCTAAATGCGACAAACTGGAACGGACTACGGACTACGACTTATGGAACTTGGAACACAAGAAGTATAAATGGGAAGGAAGAGGAGCTGGTGGAAGAGATGAGGAAAGCAAAACTAGAAATCCTGGCTATAACGGAAACAAAGAAAAAAGGATAAGGAGTCATGGATCTCGATGGCAACACGCTGCTCTACAGTGGTGTACCCATGTCTGAAAGAGCTAAAGGGGGCGTGGGTTGCATTGTGGCCCAAAATCAAAAAGATAGTATCAAGGGATGGAACTTTGTCTCGGAGCGCATTATGGTTGTTAAACTAAAAGAAGGAGAAACCATAGTCAACCTGGTCATAGTGTATGGGCCAAATGAGGATGAGAGAGCAGAGGTCAAGGAGGAATTCTTCGAGCTGCTTCAGAGGACAGTGGATGACTGCCTAGATGAAGTTATCATGCTCGGTGATTTTAATGCCAGAGTTGGAAATGACCATGCTAGATGGGGTGGAGTTATCGGAAGATATGGAGAAGATACTCTCAATGACAATGGAAAGCGACTCCTTAGATTCTGCAGTGAGCAGAATCTGATCATTACAAACACAAAGTTCCCCCATAAGCGCATATATATTTCAATTCTCTGTTCCAACTAGCAGTAATAGAATATTATTGTAAATATTAAAATATTTTAACTGTACCTGAGGAATTATTCACTTCTTACAGTTTTGGTTAAAGTGAATGTTCATTTTATTTATTCCCTAGACATTATTAAGTAATCATAAGATACCGGGTAGTCACAGGGAGGAGACACCTTAATTAAATCCTGGTACAACTTCTTACCAACTGGTCAGGGTTTTCACAGTCTGACTATTTCTATGATATCCATACACCAGTGCTTATTTCTAAGACTGGGGTATTACTTGTAAGACCAGAACTCTTTACTGGCATACACTAGATGTGAACCAACAAAGAATGAGAAGTCAGTGATCGACTATGCCATTGTTCGGAGAAGCTCATTCAAATATGTCCGAGATGCTAGAGTCTGGAGGGGGCCAGAGATTGGAAGTGATCACTACCTGCTAAAAATCAAAAGAACAACTGAAAGAGTTGCTCAGCCTAGGAACTGTCCAACATCACGCAAGAAACCAAGTAAACGAGCAGGAGAAATGAGCATTAGGACCTACAAGCTGAGAGAGCCAGAAATTAAGACCAGATATCAGGGGCTTATTGCTGCAGCAGTGAGCAACACAGAAGAACGACCTGATGACTTGGAAACCCTCTGGATTAAATTCAAGGATATCATAAAGACAGCTGCTGCAGAAGCATGCGGTGAAGTCCGTCTTGGGAACAAGAGAAAGAGGACACCTTGGTGGACAGAGGAAGTCAAAGAGAAAATAAGAGAGAAGAAAATGGCATGGAAACAATACTTAGGAGCTAAAAACACAACAGGACAAATGGAAAAATATAGAGAATATGTGACACTCAGAACAGAAGCAAAGAACAAAGTGCTAGCAGCAAAACAGAAGTCCTGGGAAGAATTTGGAGAAAAGCTAGAAAAAGATGCACAAGAAACCCAGAAATTGTTCTATAAGACCCTAAAGAACACGAGGAAGGAAAAACAATGCCAAGATGACATAAAGATGGAAGAACTGAAGGCAGCACTGGAGAAAATCAAGATGGGCAAAGCAGCAGGGCATGATGGTATAACACCAGAAATGGTTAAGTTCATGGGAGCATCAGGCGACCTATTACTCTTAAGGGTTTTACAGGCAGCGTGGTAGAACAAGACCATACCAAAGGATTGGGAGATTGCCATCATAACACCAATTTTCAAAAAGGGTGACAATCGACAGTGTGGAAACCATAGAGGCATATCCCTTCTCAGTGTCCCTGATAAAATCTACTCTAGAATCCTAGAGCAGAGACTCCGACGCCTAGCTGAGCCACAATTGAATGAGGTCCAGTGCGGATTCCGAGCAAACCGAAGTACTCAAGACCTAATCTTCACACTCAGACAGCTGAGTGAAAAGGCCCTTGAGTATAAGAGTGAGATGCATCTTTGTTTCATAGATCTGGAAAAGGCGTTTGACAGGGTCCCCTGGAGCAAACTTTGCGACTGTTTGGCAAGGAAGAATATTCCAGCACCTCTGATTCATGCTATACAGAGCTTCTACAAGTCTTGCAGAAATTATGTGAGGACAGCAAACCATAAGTCGGAAGAGTTCAGGACCACCACTGGTGTAAGACAAGGTGATATCCTATCACCTTACCTCTTCATACTCCTTATGGACGATGTCATCAAGGCATGTAAGGAGAGAACAAGAAAGTATTCAGTGGGGTACTGGAAGATGAGACAGATCTATATTTCGGAGCTGGCATTTGCTGATGATGTTGCCCTGATTGCTAAATCAGAGGCACATCTCCAATCCAACCTGCAAGTCTGGAAGGAAGAGCTGGAGAAGAGAGGGATGGTCATAAGCAGCTCTAAAACAAAATCCATGGTGATATCACGAGAAGAAAGAAAAAATCAGATTAAGCTGGGAGAACAGGTCCTGGAGCAGGTCGACCACTTTAAATACCTCGGAGCTATTATAGACCGAAAGGGAGGCATCAAAGAAGAGTTGGCCACTCGAAAAGCAGCAGCTGGGAGACTTTTTCAGGCCATAAATCGAGTATTCCTCAGCAAGAGAGAGGTTGATAAGAAAACGAAGATGGCTGTATACCGCTCCACCTATGTCCCAGTCTTGACATACGGATGCGAGTCATGGGCAATGACTACAACCCATAAAAGCCAGATCCAAACCTCAGAAATGAGGTATCTGAGGAAGGTGGCTGAAGTAACAAGAAGAGACATGGTACGCAACCAGACGATACGTCAAGGCCTTAAATCCTACCCCCTGCAGATCCAAGTAGAACAGTCCCAATTAAGATGGTTTGGCCATATCTGCAGAATGGGAGAAGATCGGATACCACGACAAGCATGGAAAACAAAGAGCCAAGGATCCAGACCCCGAGGACGACCCAGAGTCCGCTGGGAGGACAACATTAGACAATCTTTGAAGGATCGAGGACTAGAATGGAACCAGGCCAGGAGGAAGACAACCGATAGGATAGTCTGGCGCTCTCTCTTCCAAACCTCTACACCTCACGGTAGAAGGGGAACGACTAAGTAAGTGAGTAAGTAAGTAATATTTTCTTCATTTGGCTGTGGGGCTAAATTTGATACGTTTTTGTACAAGCAACCATCTTCCACAAAGCACATGTTTAAATCATATTAAAATAACAATACGTTATATCAATGAATATTATACAGGCATATTTTGTGAATTCTATATGAACCTGAAATAAAGAAAAATATTATACACGGTAGTTATCCTAATTTCGCTTACCCTCAGACTCCAGACATCGACTGAAACTTTTGGCGATCCGCTCACACTTCAGATGGATTTTGCGTAGTGGCGTTATCTCCGTCAGTCTGTCTCAAACCTTTTTCGATGTGTGTGTCTCAGTTTACCGATACGCTTATTTATACGCATCACGCGGCCGTATCGGAGAGCAGTGACGTCACAGCTTAGGCCTCTGCGAAAAATCTCTTTTCGAAGCAGCGATTTCACTCGATCTGTGCGTTGCCTGACCTTCTCCTTTCTCATCCTCGGCTTATATATTATCCATACTGTTCCATCTTATCTTGTTTTATACAGTTGATAAATCTCTACCTTCCTATCCATGTAATTTCCCAAATTGTTATTTGTTGATTTTAGTAGTGGGTTTACAGCCTTTCAGCGTAACTGTGGGCAGCCGAAATACGTATACATCTCCGTAAAGGATAACTTCCTACCGTTTCTTCTTATATGCAGTTATACACAATCCTTCCCTGGACTAAAATGTGAAATCCTTTTCATAATGATTCCCTTCTGCTTTTATTTATCCTTGGCGATTTCCTCTGTCTGATACACATTTCGCTGATACACCGCCATTTTGACAGCGGTCGCTTTGTTGACAATCGATCGGTGGCTTTAACTGTAAACTCCTCGACCACGTTTGCAATGTATTGAAACCAATTTTGCGACAGGGCTATAATTCAAGAGTGTATGCCTATAGTCAGTTATGACTGAAGGGGCTACTACTAATTTGGAAACGTTTTTTAAACATAATAGAAGAGTATCACGTATACGTTATCTAACATATTTTAAACTGTAAAATTCAAGTAAAATGTGAGAGAGTTATTATTATTTAAGATACTTCATTTGGTGACAAATAAAGACCTAGCATTGTTATGATAAGATGCTCACGATGAAAAGGATACGTGTTGAAGAAACTTTACTGAAAGCTTTACACGGCAGTTCGTGTTCTGGATCCCCGGTGGTCAGAGACATTGAGGGATACCGAAGAACACATGGAGAAGAGACAGAATGAAAGAGATGAGGAAAACATAGAAAGACCTAGAGATGATGGCACGGGACAGGGAGACTTGGCATAAGTTTGTTGAAGGCCTATGCTCCTTTGTGAGCTGAAGGGAGATGATCGAATGGTTATAGTTTATGATTTTATATACATGTAGATGTGTGTGTGTGTGTGTGCGTTACCATATAAAAACATAAGTTCACGACACCACACTTTTATGTAGTATCTGACGTACGATCAGTCACAGTACTGCAGATTCCTTACTGAGACTGTTTGCATCTTTATCTGTTCTCATTTTCTTCTTCCTTTTTAAAACTGAATGTATCTTTCTTAGTTACGTTCAGAGTGTCTATTTTACTTAATTTTAATAAGTAGTGACAGGAGGCATCTCTGTCGTACTCCGGTTCTTACCTTAAACGGATTTGTAAGTTACATTCGTGAAGAATTCTGTATATCAGTGTCTTGGTACATGTTCTGTGTTAAGTTAATGATCTTCATGGGGACTCCATAATGCCTCATCAGTTTCCAAAATGATTCTTCGTAAACATTGCCAAATGCCGTTTCATATTCAAAAAATCAAATGTAAAGAGATGAGTTTAATTCCAGACTTTGTTCACCTAAGTATTAATGTGCTTAAAATGGCTTTAAAAGGTATGGCTGTATTTGTAGGAGTTGTTGAGGTCTAATACATGCATTCAGAAATGCAACTGAAGGAGTATGCCTTCACACCAGGTCAGTTGGCCGACTGTTTAACCTCGCAAGGCTGAAGGAGGCAAAAACAAAAATCAGAAGGGTCACTATAAGAGATTTATTATTCGCTGATGACGCTGCAATCATCACTCAAAGTCAACAGGAGCTTTAGAGTTTGATGAATCGCTTCACCCAAGCATGCAAAGACTTTGGCCTCACAATAAGTCTAAAGAAAACAAATCTGCTGAGTCAGGATGTGGATGTCCCACCAGTTATCAATACCGATAACTATGAATTAGCAGTGATGCACCACTTCGCATACCTGTGGTCTACCATCAAAAACAAACTCTCTCTGAATACAGAAATTTGCCTGCCTCACATGCATGTTTGGGGAAACTCAAAACTCGCAACGTAGACCAAAGCTGTGTTATATAACGCCTTCATCACCGGCACACTTCTATATGGCAGCAAGACATGGACAAACTATGCCAAGCAAGAAAGAAGGCCCAATACCCATCACGGTGTCTAAGCCACATCCTCGGTATTTAGTGGAGGGACAAAGTGACTTTCAAAGCTTAGACTACGCTGGCTTAGTCATGTCTGTCGCTTTGAAGATGGTCGCATCCCGAAAGATATCTTCTACGGACAATTGGCAGATGGAAAAAGAACAGTTGGGCGACCGCAGCCGAAGTTCAAAGATGTATGCAAGAGAGTCATTAGGGCGCTGGACATAAATCCAGCAACCTGGGAGGATGAAGCTCCTGACTGCACCAAGTGGCGATCCTCCCTACGGCGCCACCTCCGATTGGGCGAAAAGAAGCTCTCACGGCAAGCAGAAGAGGAGCAAAATCGTCGAAAAAAAAATCCAGCTGAGGACTGTCACCTCATGGGTGCATTTCCAGTCAGTAATGACTGAAGGGGCTATCATTACTATGACGTCTAATTGATGCTACAGTAATGATGTGCGCCCTAACCTCTTTTCTCTTCCTAACTCAAATGTACAAGGTTCGATTCCCAGTAGAGGGAATATAATTTATGGAAATTTTTTTTTCTTCAGAATCAGCGGTTCTAATGATGTCATACTCCCGCCCTGGTCTCTTGGGTAGTGAGATCGGATGGGGAGCCTTCTCGGATACGGGCGAAAAAAAAAGTGGTCCCGTGTGCAAGTTGCGCATGTTAAAAATCCCACGGATGTTGGAAATCGTAAAAAGTAGGCCATAAGGCAGTTGCCCTGGCTAAATTTAAAAATTAGAAACCTACCAACCAAATATATTTATAGAATGAGTGATTTCTAAATACACACATTGGGATTCTCGCCGGTGCTACGGAGTTCGTGCACTGTGCTGCGATCCTCCTTGTGTGATCTCAGGTAGAAGATCGGAGCACTGAAGGAGGTGTCCGTTTGCAATGAAGATAGTCCTTAAAACCATACCAAACCAAACCAACTCAAATGAACGTTATCTTAACAGTTGGATATTGTAGAGGTTCCCTGTGGAATTAAACAGAACAATGGATCCTCCAGTGTAACTTGACAGAGCAATGAGGTCTCCAGCGTAACTTGACCGAAAAAATATGGCCTCCAACGTAACTTTACAAAACAGCTCAATTTTACACAACGCATCTGAAAGAATAAGGACTACATGTAAATTATAACCAACACAAAATAGAGGAAATAACTCTATTTGTAAGAATAATTATAACGATAAGTTATAAAGTGATCAAAGGGGAAAAAAACTACGAAAATAACCTAATCAGTGAAAAAAAAGCACTGAAACAATTAAGGAAAATTACTTGCAAAATTTAGCAGATGGTAGCATGCTGAAGGTAATAAATCTGAAATGGTAATGCGAACAGCTTGAGTCACACATGGAGATCCAAAATCTACAGTCTGACAACAAAGCTAAATCTGTGTCAAGGCTGCATAAGATCCGATCTCTTCTATGGAGCAGAATCATGAAGAAAGCTTCTTCAGACAATGTGAAGGCGCAGCTTTAGAAAGAACATTAGGATCTAAACTCTATGACACAAATATGGTGTGACTTCGTTCTTCACATATGCAATGCTCTCATCTCTTCGAAAGGAGTCACCTAAACGCAGTAGATGTTAGCCCCGTAAGTTCTTATCTCTTGTCAGCAATGCTAGATGTTATATTTATTCTTCTGTAATTCTTGTTATCAGAAAATGACATCGCAGTCTTGAAGCTGGCTACACCAATCATATTTGACGCGTGTCATACACCCCTGTGTCTAGTCAACGGGAGTAAGACTCCACAGCAAGCGACCAGCTGCCTAACTATGGGCTGGGGTAACGCCTCTAGTAAGTCATTTTTCTCTAATCCATTATCATTACCATTTTCCCTGTCGGTCCCAATAGAGCATGGCGCCACTGCTGTAACTGGCTCCTGTGCAGGAACATTGCACAAAGCACTCAAGTCATCTTGCAGCGCTGATTTAAGGAGCTATTTGTTTTACATGATGACGTTGCCAGTCTCATACACAACCTTACATTATTCGCCTTGTACGACATGTCTAAGGGAGGAGCGGTTTTGTTCTTTCTTTGTCTCATCGGACCCCTCCCCCCCCCCTCCTTTCCCGAGACTACACGGGGCTTTATTGTACTTGTCTGAAGGTTAATGTACGTCAGTCGTGTTATATTTTTATTCGTTACAAGGGTCATCAGCTTGTTGCAGCAATCCGGGCATGTTGGGTTATGGTGAAGGTGTATGTAACAAGAAATTTAAGAATCATTATCTGCGGAATGACCGTCAGCTTGACAAAGTCACCGCGTTCGATATCTGGTAGGGTCACGTTCCAGCCTATCCAGCTGTAAATGAGTGCCTGACTAGCTCTTGAGTTAGGGAAGGAAAAGGCAGCGAGGAAAAGAACTGGTCAACTCCCACCTCTCGATGCTGAACCTAGTGTAGTGAAGTCTCTAATACTTCACTCCCCTATGGAAGGATCTGATATGGGATTACCTTTAACCTGCTATATAACAACATTCATTAATTTAAAATAAATTTACAAAGGGAGAAAGCCCACATTTGCAGTCTAGTTGTGTAGTCTTCCCACTTTACTAAGAATAAATGAATGTATCACATCAGAACAGAATTATTACACACAAGCAAAGACATTACTCTACAACACTAATACAAGACACACTCATTTCTTTGTCTTAGTTACAAATTGGACACTTACTACATTTACTGCTCATTTTTGAGCTGCATTCCGTCAGCTTAAATCCTACACGAGCATTAACATTATAACTAGACCTAATTACTTCATTTACCTTGACAACTACGCTAGCGAAAATTGTGAAAAAACTAAAGCAGATTATAGGAAAGTAATAACTATATAAGCTGAAATACAGTGGATGTTACCACCTACGCACGTTAATAACATCGGATAAAATGCATCCCAGAAGTGAAGAGTAGAATAGCCCAGGCCAAAGGAGCATTCCATAAAAATATTAAATATTCTATGCAACAACTCTTTGCCAACGGAAGTAAAAATGAGAATTCTTCAGCAATCCACTTTATTTGAGCATATCGTGAGAAGAAGAAAGTTGGAACATGCCATGAAAAAAGAAAAATTTCAAGAAAAAGAGACGGAGGACGACAAAGAGAGAAAGATGCTGCACAGTTTGACACCATGACAATAGACAGAAGTAAACAACATAATTAAGAAATAGTACTGGAGACCAGAACTTATCGAGATAAATGGTCACCTACGTCACGAGGTATGGTACTAGAAGAAGAAGAAGAAGAAGAAGAAGAAGAAAGAAAAAAAGAAGAAGAAGAAGAAGAAGAAAGAAAAAAGAAGCAGAAGAAGAAGAGTAAGAAGAAGAAGAAGAAGAAGAAGAAGAAGAAGAAGAAGAAGAAGAAGAAGAAGAAGAAGAAGAAGAAGAAGAAGAAGAAGAAGAAGAAGAAGAAGAAAGAAAGAAAAAAGAAGACAAAGAAGAAGAAGAAGAAGAAGAAGAAGAAGAAGAAAAAGAAGAAGAAGAAGAGTAAGAAGAAGAAGAAGAAAGAGAAGAAGAAGAAGACGAAGAAGAAGAAGAAAAAGAAGAAGAAGAAGAAGAAGAGTAAGAAGAATGTGGTAAGTTGGGATTATATAAATATTTATAGGGGACTTAGTTTACTGACTGAGATCAGCTGTGAAGGTATCTGTATATAATATGTGTGGTGTGTTACAGATGACCTTACTTTGCTACCACATTTAGACCTCAGTCAGACTTATTCTGGAATATTGTGATGACTACGTTGAATGTCTAGGGTTATGATATTGATGAAGTGTAAGTTCACAACAACAATAACAGACAAATAAACACTTTATTTAAGATTCACAACACTTTACAACACTATGACTAGCACATACATATAACACTCTAGAAGACTAGCTTAAGTAAGTCAAGGGTTAACGTTTAAATTATGTATTAATTTCTTTCAAGAATAGATATCCTGATCCAACTACAGAGTGAATCAGGAATCACAATCAAATGTAAATACAATGTCTATGTACACAAATTATACAAAGGATCTTTGTCCTGACAGAATATTATTACAATATGTGTGTAGTGTTATGCTCTGGTATTAAGAGGTAATACTGGCTTTTGAAGCTATGTTGTTGTTTGTCATCACGACTTCATGTGTTTGTTAATGGTGGAAATAATCTTGAAGGGATCACAGTTCTTTTATTTGTAAAACAATAACTGTCCCTCTTGCTTTAGTATTAGAGTCAATTTTTAAAGGTGGGTTATACAAGGGTGAACTGCTCTGGCTGACACAGTCTTAACTTACGTGTCTGCGACAGGAAAACTGTCTCCTCTGTTCGCTTGCTTCTCAGTTATCTTGAAATACACCACTGGTCGATATCTTGGACAAGGAGTCTGCTGCCAGCCCTCTGGATCCAGCAAAACTCAGACCAGGTGCTGCTCTAATACTTCAGTACCACGGTCCCTGAAATAAGAAGGTTGTACCTCCTTCTTCAGAACTAATATATAATATCTATTTCCACACTGAAGTACAGGACATTACAAACACAGAGTTCAGCGCTGTATGCCAACTACTAGCTTCTCATGTGACAATATACCAGTATTCCTCTCCCTAATGGTTACAACGCCTCTGCAATTCCAGCTGTACTTCCTTCTATACAATAAGATAGGTGTCATGTTACTAAATGGCAATCCCATATATGCCACTGCAGTTATACTCCTCTCTGACAAGCTTTTACATGGTGGAGCAATATCTAGGCTTTGCCTTCTGTTTGCTACTGAACCACACACATACAGACACAATTTATCAATTCATATTCAATTTTCATATAATATATACATACATATATATGAAATATGTCTAGCTTACCACAATTCAAGGAAATATACACAAGTACGTTGACTGGCGATGAATTCTGGCACACTTTTGATCTGCCTTATCCCAGGCTTTTATTTAGAAAAATATTAGCTTGCTCTCAACGCACTGGCTTCTCATGAAGGTTATTTTCAAAACTGGCCCTGAACTGACGCTTCTACTTGACTATATCGAATGCTCTAACCAATGAGACCATGTTTACAAGAGCCTTTGAAAAAATATTACCCATCCTACAGTAACCATTAACAACCAACTAGTATTTGCAGTCCGACTAATCAGGTTTCGCCTTACATATTTCTACAGCCAATCAAATCGTATCTAACTTGTTGGCCTCATTCCCTTAAAGCAGTGTTGTTCAAACAGCCATTATGAGCAAATATGATCTTGTGCTGTCAGACAACCTCACTATAGTATTTTCGCTATAATTTATTAAGTACTAGACCATTTGCGTAACACATAACATATTCTTTGTCAGCAAGTCTTAAGGTACAAGAATATATAAGTTTAATGGGGTTAAGTGGCTTCGTTCAAAATATGTATTATTCTAGGATAGTCGTGTATTTGTTTTTGTATTTTTCAAACCGCCACCTGTCCTGCCTTTTCGACTGTTCTGTCAGTTTAAAGTCAGGATTTCAGACGTAAAACAATGGATGGGTTTGAAAAAAATCGAAAAAAGGTGATTCGTCTTACGAGGACAAAGGACAAAGAAAATAGTCTACGTTACGGCCACAAGGCCTTCGTCAGGAAAGGAAAGAAAGTGAAGGCTAGATAGGACACATAAAAACTAATTAAAATAAAAACTGGGTACTTCCCTGAAGGCAAGAACCGAAATTCTATCAAAATCGCTGTCCTGTTGATAAGCGCGTGGCTTCAGGGAAGTACCCAGTTTTTATTTTATTTAGTTTTTATGTGTCCTATCTAGCCTTCACTTTCTTTCCTTTCCTGACGAAGGCCTTGTGGCCGTAACGTAGACTATTTTCTTTGTCCTTTGTCCTCGTAAGACGAATCACCTTTTTTCGATTTTTTTTCAAACCCATCCATTGTATTCCACGTCTTACCGCAGTTCCCCTCCACTTCAGACGTAAAACAGTATTGTGTCATGTTTCCTAATAAGCATTAAACATGTTTTTTAAAACCTTACCTCGTATCGTTAGTGTTTTTTATCACTGTCTAATTGAAAAAAATCAAGCCTGCTTGCCTTTCGCGTGGGGTGGCATTAATTTTTAAATCGCGAGGCGACGTGGTAGCATTGCATGCGTTCCTCCGTGCATCTCTCTCTCTTTCTCTTCTAAGCCCGTCTGTCTTTTAGGTTAACGTAGTGTATATAATGACATTAATGCTAGTATTATATCTAGGTCATTAAGCAGTTTGCGTATCTCAAGGTTTTCTAAGAAACACAGTACCAGTTTTATTTTTAGACACGCGTGTAATTTATGCAGTAGGCTTTTACTATCAAACGTGGAAGCGTTACATTTATTATGGCGTTCTACAACGCAGGTGTACGCTATCGGGAAAAGCACTGGTCTTTTACCATTCTTCTTTCCTTTTATTAAATTACTTCGTTAGGCTTTACATTTATTTTCTCATTTATATATGTGGATTATAATTTTTCACCACAAAGAAGAAGAAGAGTAAGAAGAAGAAGAAGAAGAAGAAGAAGAAGAAGAAGAAGAAGAAGAAGAAGAAGAAGAAGAAGAAGAATAAGAAGAAGAAGAAGAAGAAGAAGAAGAAGAAGAAGAAGAAGAAGAATAAGAAGAAGAAGAAGAAGAAGAAGAAGAAGAAGAAGAAGAAGAAGAAGAAGAAGAAGAAGAAGAAGAAGAAGAATAAGAAGAAGAAGAAGAAGAAGAAGAAGAAGAAGAAGAAGAAGAAGAAGAAGAAGAAGAAGAAGAAGAAGAAGAAGAAGAAGAAGAAGAAGAAGAAGAAGAAGAAGAAGAAGAAGAAGAAGAAGAAAGAAAGAAAAAGAAGAAGAAAGAAAAAAAAAGAAGAAGAAGAAGAAGGTAAAATAATCATGTGAAGGAAATTTAACTACAGTACTTGCTTTAAATATTCATTACCAGTCGGCCGTGTATGTATTTAAATGCTTTGTTTGTTTTTCATTAAAAGTTCTTCTTTTTCTCTTTTGTATCTTCTGTATTTTTAACAGATGCTGCTGACGCCGCGGTTCAAACACAGTTGCAGTATGTGGATGTACCAGTATTCTCGGATACTGCATGTAGAGCCGTGTACGGGTCTCTTAGCTCAGAAAAGACATTCTGTGCTGGCATCAACGGCGGGGATGCTTGTCAGGTAAGAATGATTCGAGTCAAGGCGGTCATATCGGGGAAGCTTGAGGTGCTGCTCTCAACACGTTACCGAAATTATATTTTAAAATTCCTGAATAACACTGAACAATGTTACGAAGAGACTATTTTATATTTTTACCATAGAAATGCTACAGAAACATTACTAGGTTAATAAACTTTTTTTGAAATCTTAACATATATAAACTTTATTTTCTGCAAATATAAATAGCTCTTTCAAACTTTACTTCAGTATTTCTGCTCTCAGTAGTCGCCTAGTTGGATTAAAGCCATGTAGATCAAATGAGGCACATAAAGTAAAATGAAATAAGTAAATCCACGCACGATGGAGGAATGAAGCGAAAGCCAGTGAGCAAGAGGAAAGAACGAACGAACTTTATTTTCGAAGGGTTAAGAGAACGGAAGAAGAGAGATACAGCCATACTTTGAGGAAATCGACATCTAGCGAACTGTCTATACTATTAAAAAGATATCCGCGGGGGAAAAGGAAGTGATGAAGGCCAAAGAATAACGAAGAACAGATATTACTGTGGCCTGTTTAGAGGATTAGTCTATAAATAATGAAATAGGAAGATGAACATATTGGGAAGTAGTCAAAGGGAAGTAACACTAGTAGTTATTAGACAGTTGGGGCAAGAGTTTCCCCTTCTTGAGGCAAAGTTGTAAACCACACGATTTTTGTAGAACATTCGAGAACTGTCTTGTCCCGTAGGGTGAGCTAATGTTCAGGTGGACTTAGCGAAATTCACGTGGGGTTAAAAAGAAAAGGGTAAAGGTAGAACCATAGCGGATACTGCCGTACGGGAGTGAAGTGCTAGAGACTTCACTTTACTAAGTCCAGTCATCGAGAGGTGGAGTGACCAGCTCTCATCCTCGCTGCTTTTTCCGTCCCTAACTTAGGTTAGTCGCGTACCCAACAGCTGGGTAGACTGGAGTGTGTCGGTACCGTGATTTGAACCCGGCACCATTGCCGCGAAAGACCAGCACTCTAACCACTTTGTCAATCGGTTGCTCACGCGGGGTAGGTGAAACAAAAAGACAGCGCAACTCAGTGTGCGAAGTCCCTTCTGCTCGAATCAACAACGAGTGAAACGATATAAACTCAACGTCGTGAGTGATAGGGTTGTCCCCTTGCGATTTTCGTGCAAGAGCGAATCTGTAGAGAAAGATAGCATTCCATTAGAGAATTCAAGTACGAATTCTTCCTCTTCGTTCGTCCTGAAAAGGACGTTGGTTGCTGTATTGAAGTCTGAGTCATATCTCGGCATCATTCAAAAACTTTATCACCGTACAAACCCCGTTGATGTACTGAGCAATGAAAAGCCAGCTTGGTATAAAAAGTGTAGGAAGAACGTTAGACATGGAGGAAACGAAAGTGTAGATGTTAAGGATATTTCGGAAGGCAGTGTGCAACTAATCATGGAATACCTAGGTAAAGAAAGACCCAATTCTATTATATGGATCATTTACTTTAGGCAGATAGCAATAGATTCACTGGATGTGTTGTAGAGCCGAAGTTATTATGAATAGAAAACAGTGGAACATGAACCATGTTGTGTTTTTCCCTGTTTCGGCTGCTCCAGTGAAAAGTAGGATAAACTAAAGGATAAAATGGATATCCATAGTGATAGAACTCTTTCATATGAGTAAAATAAGCCTTAGATGGCGGAAATCGGTGCAGAAATAAGGATTCCAGAATTATTTTGGATTTACTATCTTAGCACATCTTGCCTTGCCTACACGATTTTGGATGCATGCAAACGTACCTTGGTCTAATTGTCACCTCGTACATCCGCAAGGCCATTATAATATGGGAGAGAACGCATGACACGGACACACTCGCCGCCTATTTCAAACTACAGACACAGAGCAAAAGCAGTTATATCAACTCCGTTGCCATCTGCAGAATTGAGAGCAGACTGTGTAACCATTAAAAGCCTTCTGTGATTGAGGGTAAGCGAGATGTTAATTATATATATATATATATATATATATATATATATATATATATATATATATATATATATATATATATATATATATATATATATATATATATATATATATATATATGAGATGCGTTCAGAAAGTAATGCACCACATCGTTTTTCTCAGGAGCTGTTTATTCAAAAAGCATGAAATTTATACACAATATACATGGATATGTCATGTAAACATCGGTATTTTTCAACATAATCCCCATCAACTTGTACGGCTTTATGCCAGCGCGAAACAAGTGCATGTATTCCTAGCCCGTACCAGATTTTGTCTTGATCATGAAGCCATGTCTTCGCTGCATGAATCACTCCTTCATCATCTTCAAACCTTGTCCCACGGAGTGCATCTTTAAGTGGACCAAATAGATGAAAATCAGAGGGTGCCAAATCGGGACTATAGGGTGGATGGAGTAGTACAGTCCAACCCAATTTGGTGATTGCTTCCCGTGTTGCCAGACTTGTGTGAGGGCGCGCATTGTCGTGAAGGAAAAGCAGGTCTGCTGGATTCTTGAGCGGCCGAACTCTGCGAAAACGTTGATTGAGTTTTTTCAATGTCTTAATGTAAGCTTCCGAATTGATTGTCTCTCCTCTTGGCATAACTTCCATGTCACAGAGAGTTTTATGATCAATAAAATTTCTATTTTCCTTTCTTTCTCTACCCGTGTCCTCTACCTTATTATCACTCTTTTGTCCTTTTTGTATTTTTTCGCATTCGTTCGTTTGCGACTTAAACATTACTATTTTCCCATTCAAACTTTCGCCGAGTGTCTGTTCTCATTTAGAAACGCACTAGTGATGTTATTACGTAGATGCCAGGCTCGGGAGGTTATTGCGTTGTAGACGTAAACTGTAAATATTTGCTTTCGTTAGACGTATAGGCGACATATCGTCTGCATTTTCACCTGCCAGAACGAGTTGCATCGACTGAGCGCTCAGGTGAGGCGCGAGAACCGACATCTCCAAGACGCAGTTTGAGACAGTTGTCTGGAAATCCCATCTGACACGGCACTCACTGTTGGCCCTGGTCAGCGTGAGGTGTGAAGACGAGAAGTGTCAGTTATGGCAAACATCTAGTATGGGAAGTGTTAAACGTAAGGTGTTTAAGACGGAAAGTGGAGATTATTTCGTTTTGCGAAATAAGTTGGGACCCTTTGTCGTGTTTAAGATATTAACCAGAGTTTGAAACTAGATTTTCATTCTTACTCCTAAATCTGCAGTAGACAGATTGCCAGGCTGGAAAAATATCTTCGTATTAAAAAGTCTTTACTTTCTGGGCAACATTTTGCCGAGTTCTAGACTACCATAATATTGAATGATTCTAGTTCGTGGTATTAATCTAGGAAGTTGAGGGGAACTGCAGTAAGACGTGGACAATGGATGGGTTTGAAAAAAAATCGAAAAAAGGTGATTCGTCTTACGAGGACAAAAGACAAAGAAAGTAGTCTACGTTACGGCCACAAGGCCTTCGTCAGGAAAAGAAAGAAAGTGAAGGCTAGATAGGAGACATAAGAACTTAAAAAAATATAAAAATAAATATAAAAAAATTAATTAATTAATTAATAAAACCTAGGTACTTCCCTGAAGGCGAAGCATCTACATCTTATCACGCTTGCTTGAAAAAGGGAAGTGACTCTTGACCCCGGATGTACACAATACATACTAAGAAACTAAAAAGTAAAAAAACGAAAAATACGAAAAAATACCCAAAAGTAATAAAAGTGGGGACTGGAAATAGAAGGGGAAAAAATTATGGAGGATGGCATAAAAATAGAAGAATAGGATAAGAGTGGAAAGAGTCAAAATAGAGCAAGAGAGGAAAGGGTGACCTCAGACAAAGGTGTGGAAAGTGTTGAGACCGGCTGGTTTTAGACACCCCATGCGGTGGATAAGACGGTTCTCAAGCTGTTCTCGGCTGGCAGTGTCAGAGGAGCAGGATCGGATCGCAGTGACCTGGATGTCGATGGGACCATGGTGGTCAGGACCATTGAAGTGTGTGGCAACTGGTGTGGACTTTTGCTGAGAGATGTCATTTAAGTGCTGGCTGAATCTGTCCCCAAGTCGTTTGCCTGTTTCGCCAATATAGGTTTTGCAGCAACGTTTACATATGATCGTATAAATGACATTACGCGATTCACACGTGAAGCTACTGGTGATGGTGTACGTAGCCTTAGGAAAGGACACCTTCTGGGTTGAGATGACATACTTGCACGTGTTGCATCGTGTCCTATAACAGGGTAGTGTGCCAAAATGAGTGGCATTCTCCTTTGGGAGACGGCTGTGAACAAGAAGATCCTTCAAGTTCTTGTCACGTCTATATGGCACCAAAGGTGCTTCACCGAATACTTCTTGGGTCGCAGGCTCTGCTTGGAGGATAGGAAGGTGGCGGAAAAGGATCTGTTTGACAGCAGTACTGTGAGGGTGATGGGTCAAGATTAATTTGACTCTATCTGAAGTGGATGTATAGTGAGGTATGAGGGCCTCCTGACGAGAGATGGGGAGCACACGTTGGAGAGCAGAGGTGAGAACATGTTCCGGATAAAGTCTGCTACGGAAGAAATCCAACATCTCATTGGCTCGGAAGTGGAAGTCATCGTCGTCTTGGCACAAACGGCGGAGGCGGAGAAGTTGTGAAAAAGGAAGGGAGTCACGACAGGCCCAACGATGAGAAGAGGTATACAGGAGGTAGCTGTGGGCATCTGTTGGCTTGTAGTATACTGAGGTATTAAGGCCGGAGGGCGTGATAGAAATAGTAATGTCAAGGAAGTTGACAGATACTGTGGAGACGAGGGATGTGAACTTGATGGTTGGGTGAAATTGGTTGACATAGTCGATGAAGCGATATAAATCAGTCTCAGACATATCTGTGAGACCTATGCCATCATCGATATATCTGCGGTAAAACCCGGTGAAAGGACCGGAGTATTGTTGCCATATCTGATGCTCCAAGTGGCCCATGAAAAGGCAGGCAATGCTAGGACCCATCTTCGTTCCCATGGCAACACCACTAATGTGGTCAAAAGACTGACCATTGAATTCAAAGGAATTCAGTTGAAGGACCAGTTCAGCAAGACGGAAAAGAGTGACAGTGCATATAGAAGGGCAAGTGCGTTGGTCAAGAAAAAACCGAAGAGCTCGGAGACCGTCAGAGTGGGGAATAGAGGTGTACAGAGAACCGACGAGATATTAAGAAACTTTCTCCTCTATCCGACTCTCAGCAGACCGCTCCTACCGTCTTTTCTTGTTAGACGTCTGTTCTCTGTACATATCTGTTATATCGCTTCATCGACTTTGTCAACCACTTTCACCTCACCATCAAGTTCACATCCCTCGTCTCCACAGTATCTGTCAACTTCCTTGACATTACTATTTCTATCACGCCCTCCGGCCTTAATACCTCAGTATACTACAAGCCAACAGATGCCCACAGCTACCTCCTGTATACCTCTTCTCATCCTCGGGCCTGTCGTGACTCCCTTCCTTTTTCACAACTTCTCCGCCTCCGCCGTTTGTGCCAAGACGACGATGACTTCCACTTCCGAGCCAATGAGAGGTTGGATTTCTTCCGTAGCAGACTTTATCCGGAACATGTTCTCACTTCTGCTCTCCAACGTGTGCTCCTCATCTCTCGTCAGGAGGCCTTCATACCTCACTATAAATCCACTTCAGATAGAGTCAAATTAATCTTGACCCATCACCCTCACAGTACTGCTGTCAAACAGATCCTTTTCCGCCACCTTCCTATCCTCCAAGCAGAGCCTGCGACCCAAGAAGTATTTGGTGATGCACCTTTGGTGGCATATAGACGTGACAAGAACTTGAAGGATCTTCTTGTTCGCAGCCGTCTCCCAAAGGAGAATGCCACTCATTTTGGCACACTACCCTGTGGTAGGACACGATGCAACACGTGCAAGTATGTCATCTCAACCCAGAAGGTGTCCTTTCCTAAGGCTACGTACACCATCACTAGTAGCTTCACGTGTGAATCGCGTAATGTCATTTATACGATCATATGTAAACGTTGCTGCAAAACCTATATTGGCGAAACAGGCGAACGACTTGGGGACAGATTCAGCCAGCACTTAAATGACATCTCTCAGCAAAAGTCCACAACAGTTGCCACACACTTCAATGGTCCTGACCACCATGGTCCCATCGACATCCAGGTCACTGCGATCCGATCCTGCTCCTCTGACACTGCCAGCCGAGAACAGCTTGAGAACCGTCTTATCCACCGCATGGGGTGTCTAAAACCAGCCGGTCTCAACACTTTCCACACCTTTGTCTGAGGTCACCCTTTCCTCTCTTGCTCTATTTTGACTCTTTCCACTCTTATCCTATTCTTCTATTTTTATGCCATCCTCCATAATTTTTTCCCCTTCTATTTCCAGTCCCCACTTTTATTACTTTTGGGTATTTTTTCGTATTTTTTCGTTTTTTTTTACTTTTTAGTTTCTTAGTATGTATTGTGTACATCCGGGGTCAAGAGTCACTTCCCTTTTTCAAGCAAGCGTGATAAGATTTAGATGCTTCGCCTTCAGGGAAGTACCTAGGTTTTATTAATTAATTAATTAATTAATTTTTTTATATTTATTTTTATATTCTTTTAAGTTCTTATGTCTCCTATCTAGCCTTCACTTTCTTTCTTTTCCTGACGAAGGCCTTGTGGCCGTAACGTAGACTACTTTCTTTGTCTTTTGTCCTCGTAAGACGAATCACCTTTTTTCGATTTTTTTTCAAACCCATCCATTGGTATTAATCTGTAGTTCTGTGCGGAGGTAATTATTATATATTAGATATCTAGTAATTTTATGAAGTGTTTAAAGTGTTAAATCGCTTATCTCTCTAGTTAGATTTTTGTGCAGATTAATTAAAATATAGTCTGTATTATTTTATAGTGACGTGTTTCAGTGGAAAGCAGAATAAAGTATAATTTCTAGCTTAAAACCAGGTAGCTATCAGGAATTAAATTTAACTGCTAAATAATCAGACGAGAATATATTTTAAAATTAACTTATAACTGAAATGCTACATCAGTGAGTATTGACGGAATACGTAAGTATTCCTAATTCATGTTGTTTGATTTTATGTATATAACTTATTTTACGGGAAGTTTTAAATGATAAGTCAAGCTGTACGCTTGCAGTTTAAAAATGTAAATTGAATACTGGGGTTAACCCTAACCTTGCCAGCGTTAAGTACTGATGAGTGATATTTGTGAAGAACTAAAACATTTTCCTTGAAAGCCTTGGTGCATAATCTTTACAAGTACCCTATAGGTTTAATGAAGTAACAGGCCTACCGCTCCATAATTAATTCTTCCTGAGAAACAATTCAAGTACATTTTTTAGCTTATGTGGCAAGTAATATATTAACGTCAGTAACATTCCGACGGAGTTTTGACTAGTGGTGTGGTGACCAAAGATAGTCCTTTCCTGGAAGTAGACACTGATCTGACATTTCTCATTTCTAGAAACCTAAGCTATTGACACTGTGCTCGTTGTTAATGTTCGTGCCTGGACAATTATAATGTGACCTAAACAGACATCCGAAAAATAAGAACACCCAAGGAATCGATCCCGGAAGCAGAGAATTCAACCCGTCTTTTTGGAACTGGGGATTTCTTGGTCAAAGACTGCCATTGACGATTCTGTAGGTGAATGTCCTAAAAATTATGTTTCCAGATGCTGTTAACAAAGCTGTAAGTATGCAAGCGTGCACGTGGCCACGGCTGAGTAAATAGAGTGAATGCAGGTCTGAGTGTTTCTTTATTGTTGTAATTTGGCACTCATTTTTCTGTCTTAACTTTCTTTATGCAAGTATTGCTAACCATATTTCCCTTAAAATAGAGCAGAGATATCAAGTCTGTCAATACCTTAAAAGGGGAAATATTAGACCAAATCATACGTATCCGTGACTTTTTTGGGCTATAATCGTTCTCTTAACGGGACTGTGGGCTAAACATCGAGGGAAGACCATAACTGTGGGTCTATCATTTCTTGTAGCAATTCCTTGATTTTTATGATTATTTGTATATGCTTTTGATGTAATTTTTATGTGTTGTGATGAAGTTTTAGATGATAAATAAAATTTCTCTAGAACTTAATCAGCGCGTTGGTCAGCTCGTTCCAAATTATCTGTATAATCATTGTTATAGTTTTCCCACGTCTGTGTGTTTAACTGTCGTCACTTGAATGTGCGTGCACGTGAGTGGATAGAGATATATTAATATATATTTATATATATATATGTGTTTAGACTGTCTGACTCCTCTAAATCTGTCGTAGAGGATAGGCAGAGAGAGAGAGAAGATTTCTCGATCTCAGAGACAGCCTCTATCACATTCTACCATCTCACTCGTGGAAATCTCTTTTCTATTATCATCTCTCACTGTGACTATCACTTATTCTGATCTATTCAGAAGGGACCAACCCAAGTATTAATTTCCTATCAAAAATCTACGACAGTCTACAAGAATCACACCTTCAATGTCCCAAAAGACAGTGATCATGACCTTTCCAGCTGAAGGAATTGTCTTGAATTTTTTTTTTCTTGGTGATTGCGGATGATGCCACTCCATTGACTGTTTTTTTTTTGGTCTCAGGTTCAAAATGATGTGCCCAGGTTTCGTCACCTGTAACGATCTTAGCCAGAAAGTTCTCTCCATCAGCATTGAAACGCTCCAACAATTCAGAAGAAATTGCTTTCCTTTGCAATCGATGGTCATTTGTGAGACTTCGAGGAACCCATCTTGCGAAAACCTTAGACAATCCGAGAGTTTTTATAACTGCATTTGCACTACCAATGCTGACTGACAGCTGTAAGGCCAATTGTTGAGTAGTGATTCGCCTATCAGTAAGAATAATGCCCTCAGCGCATTTCAACATTTCCGCGTTGGTGGCTGTGGCAGGACGTCCACAGCGCGGCCGGTCAAGCAGCTCCGTATCTCCACTTCCTGATTCTTTGATTCTCTGAACCCAGCAACTGACTGTACTCCTGTCGACTGCAAAACTCCCATACACATCACATAGACGCTTGTGAATATTCACAACAGTTTCCTTCTCTGCAACGAGAAATTCTATCACAATTCGCTGTTTATAAAACAAGTTACTAACACGCTCCATTTCAACGGTTTAGGGCAGCCGCATTATTTGGACGGTTGCGGTGCAATTTGGTGCACACAATTCGCACATGCCATATTTTAAGTGTGCAAAATGTCATGCTTCTATCTTCATTATTAGTTGAGAAAAACGATGTGGTGCATTACTTTCTGAACGCCCCTCGTGTATATATATATATATATATATATATATATATATATATATATATATATATATATATATATATATATATATATATATATATATATATATATATATATATATATATATATATATATATATATATATGTATGTACGAAGGAAGGTCAAAAAGTAATGCCTCCTATTTTTTATGTATGTAAATACTGCATCGGTGTGCAATTTGTAAATTTAGCAGGATTCCTCAAACACTCTTCTGCGCTGTTTAGCATTACCAACCTGTTTCAGTAACAGGTGGCACCACTAACAGTTTAAAAATGGCTGCCAAAGACGTTCGGTTAAAACAAAATTATGTCATAGAATTCCTCAATGCTGAAGGCGAGACCCCAATTCGCATCCACGAACGTTTGAAGAATGTTTGTGGAGATTCAACAGTGGATGTTAGCACTGTCCGACGTTGGATACATCGTTGTGACGAAGCTGAAGTAGGTCAATCCTCAATGGCTGACGCAAAGCGGACTGGCCGTCCGTCTACCGCAGTGACTCCACACAACATTCATCGAGTTGATGGCATCATTCGTGGTGACCGTCGGGTAACACTGGATGAACTTTCTTCCATGTTGTCCATTAGTACAGGCAGTGTCCAGAACATCATTAAAGATCTGGGTTATTCAAAAGTTTGTGCACGGTGGGACCCAGAATGTTGACAGACAGACATAAAGAAACAAGGAAAACCATAGCCAACAACCTTCTGCACCGTTACGAAACTGAAGTAGAGTTTTTATCGAATATTGTGACAGGTGATGAGACTTGGGTTCATTTTTTTTGAACCAGAATCCAAGAGGCAGTCAATGGAATGTGTGAGTCTTCTCGACTTCTTGGAACAGGGAAACACGGTGAATGCAGACCGTTACATTGAAACTTTGAAGAAGCTTAGAGGTCGTCTTCTTTGAAGAAGCTTAGAGGTCGTCTTCGGCGACTTTACCCATTAAAAGATCAGAGAACTGTACTACTGTTGCACGATAATGCCACGGCACACACCGCTAAACGCACCATTGATGCGATTGCAGAATTTGGCTGGACATTATTACCACATCCCCCTTACAGTCCCGATCTTGCACCTTCTGACTTCCATCTGTTTGGACCACTGAAAGAAGATCTTCGCGGACATCACTTTGAGGACACCGAGACCCTCAAACGCGCCGTACGCCAGTGGTTTAGGAAAAAGGATACACATTTTTACCGTGCGGGGATAGATGCCCTTGTGAGAAGATGGACAAAAACTGTAACAAATAACGGAGACTACATTGAGAAATAAATTTTTGAAGTTCAGACTTGGGGCTACATTTCAATGTGAATTTTATGTTTTCTTGTCTATTGAATGAAATTAAAAATTACGAGGCATTACTTTTTGACCGTCCCTCGTATATATATATATATATATATATATATATATATATATATATATATATATATATATATATATATATATATATATATATATATATATATATATATATATATATATATATATATATATATATATATATATATATATATATATATATATATATATATATATATGTGTGTGAGTGTAAATACATTATCAGTGTGTGTTACAGAAATATTAGCATGTGTAGAATCATTGTGCTATTTCTGGATTAAAACCCGAAGTGTGTTAGTTTAGTTTAATTGTGTAATAATAAAGTAGAATGAATGGATTGAGCAAGTTAGTTGTGGAAAGCGTTTTACAGGTATTATGCTTGCTGGAAAGGACTATCCAAACTGGAGGAAGGAATGACTATAACAGATTGATATTCTGTATTATTTGACATATTACACAATGATTACCATAAGGCCTATATGATTTTATTGAAACAAATCATGGACAAAACTGTAACAAGTGGATTACTGAACTATTGTGCTAGAACTTGAACGAATTGTGTTATTCATGACTTACTGTCTCTTGTAATTAAGCACAGCTTGTCTGAACTGTCTCATACTATCTCCTGCTTGGCTAAGGAGACAATGAGCGATACTACGAAGGTTGTATATATTGTTTCAGGTTATATCCTGCCCTGAGTGTCATACACAGTATCTAGTGAGAAAGTCAGCAACTAGATGCTCAAGTTTGTCAGAGCCTTTTGCAGTATTAACTGTGTCATCTTGATGAGTGAAGTACCCGCAGTGGTGGGGTTCTATCCAATCATCCTGCTGTACGAGGCCTAGGAAGAACATTGTTTCAGAGAAGTAGCTCAGTGTTGGGCTACTCTTCAATTTTCAAACAACACCAAGTTAACCCACCTACGATTAGACTATGTAATGATGAAACCTTGTGGTGTATATAGAAGACATTTGACAGTCATTTGAATCATAAAGTTAACACATTTATATATATATATATCATATATATTCATATAATATATATATATATCTATGTATAAATATATATATATATATATATATATATATATATATATATATATACTGTGTCAAATGTACGTGTTGACCTGAATTGCGTTCGTTTTTGTAATCGTTACAACGCAGTGGTCAATAGTGTTTATGACGCAATTTTTGACCACAGCTCATGTTGCGCGCACGTGAAAGCAACATAATTTGGGGTGAACATTATTCACTGACTACGCAACTGAAACCCCATAAAAGGATAACACTACACAAAATAAAATTCAGTTCATTTTCAAGCAGACTCTATCAATAAATTTAAGGAACATTGCTATTGGCCGACTGCATACAGGCGAAAGTCAAAGTCAGGTTGCCAGGCATCTAAACGTGCATCAGAGTACCATCAGTCGACTTTGGCACCGGTTCCAAGGCACTGGCTCAGTTGAAAACCGGCATCGCAGTGGACGACCCAGAGTGACAACAGCAGCGGAGGATCGCTTTATTCGGCTTCGTCACCTCAGAGACAGGTTTACAACAGCTTCCTCAACTACCCAGTCATTGCTTGCAGGACGTCATGTGTCTGATCAAACTGTCCGGAATAGACTGCATGACGCTGGACTTTGGGCACAACGACCTCACCGAGGACCTGTCCTTACGCGCCGCCATCGCCAAAATCGACTTCTTTGAGCCAACCAGCATCGTCCCTGGGCAGCTGACAATCAATGGAGACGTGTCTGGTTTAGTGACGAATCTTTCTTTTTGTTGCAGCGTCATGATAGACGGCGTAGGGTCTACCGTAGGCGAAATGAACGTTTTGCCCAAAATTGCGTTGATGAAGCTCCGCCGCAATGGTGTGGGGAATGATCAGTTACAACGGAAGGAGTCAATTAGTGAACATTGAAGGAGGCTTGAATGCGCAACGATACGTCAATGAAATTCTTTGACCCCATGTCCTTCCACTTTTGGCTGCCCTAAGGTCTGTGTTTCAACAGGACAACGCCAGACTCCATTGTGCACGATTGACCACGCAGTTCCTGACTACCAACAACATTCTCACCCTTCCCTGGCCATCCCTGTCTCCAGACATGAGTTTGATTGAGCACCTGTGGATGAGCTGCATAGACGTGTTTGTTGCCGAGACGTTGCTCCAGCCAATCGTCGTGATCTGTTCCAGGCACTGCAGGAAGAGTGGGCAGCCATCCCACAGGCCCACATCAGACGTCTGGTCGCATCCATGTCCAGGAGATGCCAGTCGCTGATTGATGCAAGAGGAGGCCACACACCATACTAACGGGAAAGCCCGTACGCCAAAAAACTCTCGTGACCCAGATGCAAAACAACTGTCAATTGATTGGTTGAACCCTAAGGTATTCTTGTGTGCAATTTGAACAATTAACTCATTAAATTAAAAAAGTTATTGAATGTCAAAATTATGGCTATGTGTGTGCCTTCAGTAGCTATGCGTTTCTTTTTTTGAACAATATATATATATTATTATGAATTCAATAGAATTTTTTTTGAAGAATTAACAAAGAACAAAGAAGAAAAAATCTTGTACAAAAATAAATTCTAAATTGTACCAACAGTCTTTATCGAATTACTGTATTTAAATTTGGTTTAAAGTTCTTGTTGTGTAGTTAATTACGCCTAGCAGAGTTATTGTCTAAGGTTAGTCTGGAGAGGAGCCCATAGGAATCTAGATAGTACAGTACCATCTCATCTAGGAACCTAAACAGCTTGACTATACCTTTGATGTCAATACACCATTACTCTTTTCAGAGAATGGAGTATTTCTTGTAATACCAGTTTCTTATCTGACACTATCCTGGTATCATCTGATACATCTATTTGTCCAGGATAATATCACCATCATTATATCTTTCCTTTCACTACAGTTGCGTTGTGTCCGTTTATAGCGAAGCTGCGATAATTGCACCTTTCGGTATTGAAGGCATGTGTTGAAACTTTTACGCCTAGTGTAGCAAACATTGACATCCGTGCTAGGAAACAACGATGCACTAGTAGGGTATCAGCCTTGAACGAAACTAAAATTCCCCGGTGTCGACCTGTCATATGGTAACTTCAAAAATTGAAATGAATCGTATCATAGTATACGATCAGACTATACGTAAAAGCATATTAGTCAACCTAAGACTAGTGATGAAACAACGAGAAAGTAATAGCTTGAATGATCCAGACTACTTGAAACGTTTGAATGCGGAGATCTACGTTTGTTTCACGTTGCTGTACATTTGTTAAAGAAACTGGAAACACCATTAAAACTATTGAAAACCCATCGTGAGTTAAATTTCTAAATAGCATCAATGCACAGTGATGTTCTGATAAATAATAAACTGTCAGAAGTTAATATCCGAAGCAATGTCAATCATGTGTAGTTTAAACTACAATTTGTAGGACCATCAACGATCACATTACAGAAATGAAGGATAGGGAAATATTGCTGGAAACTGATTGAGAGATTGGCAGGCAGACGAGATGTTTACAAGCATGTTGTCTCTACCGCATGCGTCCAAAGCAAGCGTCTTGGATCCTTAACCGCTGGCTGAAAAAGCAATCACTGACCATCACTCCTAGTGGCGTCTTGTAGAACAGCAATAAAGGCCTCCACTTTACTCAGTCTGTGACCATCCTTCTTGCAGTGCCCCAGATCTAGTACATGCTTGTCATCTCGGCCTTCACGGTTCTCCGCCAGTTTGTTCTTGGTCCGCCCCTCTCTCGTATTCCTTCTTGTGCCCATAACATAGCAGTTCTTATGACGATGTCTGAGTCTCTTCTGAGGACATGGTCAACCCAGTTCCAGCGTTTGCCCGCAATAATGGTTTACATGTCTTTTTGATTGCTTCAAGTACGCAGTTCTTGGTTGGTGATGGTTTTCGGCCAAAAATGTAGGAGAAATTCTCCTTAGGCAGGCTGTGTGGAAAGAGGACAATTTGGATATTTCCATTTCTGTTACTCCCCAACATTCCGCACAGGACAGAAGTACAGAAAGTGCGCAACTCCCATATAATCTTTGATGTTTGTGCTGTAGTAAGAATGTGTCTTGACAGATCATCTAAATTTTTTACACATTAGATTTAAAAATTGCTCGCACAAATAATTTATTGCATTTAAAAGTTACTATAATTTTATTTATGTGGACTTCTAGTTTGATTTATGTGCGTCTTTTAGGAGTTTAAATTAACATTCATTTAGTGAATGTAAGTGACCACTTTGCTATTATAACACTTTAATTATCTCATCGTAGGTTGACTCGGGAGGTCCATTCACTTGCAAGGAGTCAGATGGTAAATATTACCTATACGGCGTAGTATCTGCTGGGAAGATCGCTATTTGTGGCAGTTCTCTGGGCATCTACACCAGGGTGTCTACGTTCCTGACATGGATTAATGGCAAAACACAGTAAAGATAATTACAAGAAAAACAAAATAAATCCACTGATTTATCCACAGTTTTGATTGTTTTGATTCTAGCGTAGGGTTTTGAAACGTACCAACTTTGTAGAAAACATAACCAGGAAACTCTCACATTAAAGGTTTTCCAACAGTTGTGCTTTAGTTGTCTTCTTGATTGATTTAGTTTAGTTTTAAGGAATCACACATTCTATCAATATATATATATAATTATATTCCTTGTTCTGAGAGCTAACACGGTAACTTTAGAATTAGAGGCAGTCACTGTACCTTTTAAAATATTTGAAAGGTTATTAAATTTGAAAATTTAAAAAAAAAGATCACAATTCAAGTTTGTCATTTCTGTTTTCGTTAATTTTATCTTGATGGATTTTTTTTTAAAAACCTCTTATGTGTGTGTTTTACTCAAAACTGACTATCGTTTTCAATAATGATTCATTTCCATTGTTCGCTCATTACGGTAGGGTGACCATATTGTTCAACACAAAAAGGAGGACAAATGCCATTTTATTGGTCTTAAAAAGGAGGACAAGGGCGGACAATATTTTTTTTAAGTATGCCGAAAAGTAGGACACCTTTATTCAATAACTACAAGACGCTGAAACAAATTTTTTTTAACATTCAAACAGTAAGCTAAGGGACTATCAATAAAAGACGTCCACAGGAGAGGGGGGAGGGAGGTGTATGTAAGAAGTGGACAACTGTGGACATGGGGGGAGTGGTATTTAAGTTGAAAATGGACGTCAGTTCACAAACCACATGGTAACTCTCACTTACATAGAAATCTATCAAGAGTAACAAACACACTATCTTCGAAAGCTTCTTACTGTCCAGCTTAAACCCAAATAAACGTTCTTCGAATTTTGCCGCTCTTGCCAGGCTTTCCAATCCTTCTAGACTCAAAATCTCTAGTACGAAGAGGTTTAAACTTCTATGCTCCAGTTCTCTGGAACAAACAACTTTAGTATATTAACTATTTGGGAACCGACATCGCAATTATTGTGATTTCATAATTAGATTAAGTTTTAATTATAGGTCGGTGATTACAAATTTAAGATTTTATGTTTAATCAAGACCATGTGGAGTGGACGTCACTGTCGTAATTAGATAAATTTGAAAGTTATTTAGGGTCCCACCTGAGTACAGTGGATGGTGATAAGTACGTGAGAAATAAAGGTGTGAGAAATAGATTTCACGAGTGAATAGTTTAAGGAGAAGATCTGTCTCTATAATGAGAAGTTTCTCTAGTGCAGCCTATCTATACGGCTATCTTTTAGTACAAGACAATCGTGCCCCTCCTTATACCTTGAAATATAAGTTTAACTACACCCACGCACAATTATGTGACAACAGGACACACAAACATGAAAAACTATGGTTAATTGGGTATGGGTCTGACCAACACACAAGTTAAGAACAAATTAATTTCTTTTGTTGTTTATTATCATTAAACTTGACAACACCAAGTATCTAAAGAAAAAAAAAAAAAAAATCAGAATGTCATGCACAGAAAAGTAACAGAATTTATGTGCCCTCCCCTTATTGAGGAAAAAGAACCCAACAAGTTAATTGTAACAAAGAAAATTCACTCTCTCTGACATACGTAGCCACTCACTTGCTCTTCTTACCTACTCTTGGTAAAAAAAAATCTCTTCGACATACAATTTCTGAATATATAATTTCCAGTGT
The DNA here is from genome assembly GCA_024509875.1 of Oreohelix idahoensis. Classification (NCBI taxonomy): domain Eukaryota; kingdom Metazoa; phylum Mollusca; class Gastropoda; order Stylommatophora; family Oreohelicidae; genus Oreohelix; species Oreohelix idahoensis. The sequence goes on along the minus strand of JAMPIV010007240.1, from coordinate 63,018 downwards.
TTTTATCTTCCAAATTGGCCCCAGTCCCTCCTCTGATAATTAAATTTTATAAGGGGGAACGCCTAACCTGGTCGTCGATTCCTGGATAAACAAATGTCACCTCGAATAGTTAATGTAGAAAAACCGAGATCTTGTGTTCACAGTAAATAGTATCTTTTTTTTAAATAAAATGTTGCTTCGTTTTGGCGAGGCGCGTCCCGTTCAACCTAGTCGGTTATATTAGGGCGCAAGTCCAAATATAAAAGACCTTTACGTCTGGAGAATTTACAGTAAACAGTAGACAATACTTCCAGTATAGGGAAACACGTGGTTGCAAAAAAACAGTTATTTATGATGGTGATGGTAAATCCTATCGGCTGGCTATGGGGTAAGTGCCGATTTTGAAACAACGTAACTTGCTAGATAAATCCGCTGTTACGACTGCCAAAAGTCAGATAGTAATGTTATTTGTGATACGCCACATTGGGCTGATAAAATTGAATGAACGTTTCTGGCTTTCGGTAAGTCCAGTTAACTTTACTATTTAAAATGTTACTAGTCTCTTTGGCCAGTCCTGTTCACAAATGAACTTGGGGATATGTAAGCCAAGAAAAATACCAATCAGTAAATGAAGAAAAGGACCAAAATAGACCGCTGGTTGCCCTTGATCAGGTCATGCTTAAGAATAGAGAAACATTGAGCTTAACATCATCCAAAGGTCATCAACCATTGCCCTTCACTGGTTACCCTCCCATTTTGGAATTGCTGGTAATGAGAAAGCAGATGCTCTATCAAGAAATGGCAGTAAAATGGAACAACACAGCCACCCATTGCCCTATCGGGAAGCAAAAACCATCATCCACAACAAGTACAAAAATCAGTGGAAGGAGGAAGGGGATATATACAGCAGAGATGACCAAATCCACCATCTAAACAGATACCAACAGACCACAATTTTTCGCCTGAGAACTGGTCACTGCAGATTACTTGGACATCTTTATCGCCTCAGGATAACCCATACGAATGAATGCCCATGTGGAACTGGAATCCAGACCCCAGAACACATTCTCCAGAACGGTCAAACCCATGATGAATCGCGACGTGTGACCTGGCCAATGGGTGCTGAGCTCCAGCATTAGCTATGGGGCTTCCGCACTGACCTGGTAAAGACTGTGGACTTCGTCCTGGCGACAGGCCTGCAGATTTAGCATGACTACAAACCGAACGCAGAAGAAGAAGAAGAGAAACATTTATGAAAAAATGCTACTAATTGGTAACGATCCCTGATGAAACGTGGGCGACCGTGTGACCCTGGCCAATGGGTGCTTGAGCTGCAGATTAGCTTGGAACATCCGCACGCCTTCAGAAAGACCCATACGACATCGAATGCCCATGTGAACAGGAAATCCGAACCTGCGAACACAGATTAGCATAACGGTCAAACCCATGATGAACGCATGCTTCCGTCAGTCCTAGAAGAGACCGTAGCCAAAGCATTTATGCTAAAAATTGCTTACCGCACTGACCATAGGCTACATATAGGGTACTTCGGAAGGGCTGACAGGCTGTTTGGAGTTATGCTCTCCGTACAGTCCGAACATTTAAAGTTTTAAGAAGGCATAAAGAGGCAACGGTGGTCCTTTAGCCTATCCTCTACGTCGCTTACAAATCTGCATATATGTTGAGTTATGCAGCCTTTCCCCTTGTGCGAAGAGCGGGTGCAGGTTTGTTTGAGTTATGCAGCCTTTCCCCTTGTGCCCCGATCACGATCAGTGCATATTGTCAATTATTATTTAATTATCCATACGCGCACTTAACAAATATCGCCTGTCATTAAGAGCTATTAGATTGTCGGCGTCTGTGGGTCGTCGTATGGTATTAGATAACCGTCACTTACTAAAATTATACTAAAATGACATATAACGTGAATTCTATTCTGTCACTTATCAGTCGCGCCTAGTGTATTAATTGGTCAACTAAGACGTCTCTTCTTGTGTGATAGAGCGGGTGGTAAATTGTCATTAAACTGAACAACTGGTAAACAAATAGCTACGCGTTATTTTCACTGGTCTTTAACAGCTAGACTTTAAGTGAATTAAAATGGTAAACTTTAACACTTTAGCATGCTTAAGCACAAATTTATATTACCAGAAAATCAGAATGAAATCCTCACGAAGGCTATTAACACACCTTGCACAATGGTTCTAGATTACGTGTTTAGACTATTCTAAAAGTTCTGAGCGAGAACTGATAACTGTTTTGGGAAGACGCAGTTTATATACCCTCCTGGTTATCTGCTTTCCAGAGGATGCTAATTTTCACACTTGTGCATAGCAGAGAAATCAGAAATCTAAATTCCCAAGATAAAATGTTTTCACGGTCGCTCTGTCGGACGTTGCTACTCGACAACATATGCTTAAACCGTGTAACGGGTTCTCGTAGATTTGGCCCGCTTCTGTGGATCACAGAGTTATCCCCCCTGTATGTACGGACATCAAAGGGTACTTGGTGAAAATATTTTTTCCCGAGCGACTCACTTCAAAGGTCCGGTATTATTCCACGTGCATCTGTCTAATATCCGATGATTGACAGATCAGCTCGCGTGAGAAACTCGGGTAAACAAACTTGATTCGCTCCCTGTTATGACTGGCAGGTCACGGAAGTTGGTAAACTTTTCGTTTATGTCTCAAGGAAAAGAGGCATAGATTAAAAATGAGTAAACGCAGGCTGTCAATGCATGGCTTTGATAGCGAATCATAGAACGCCACGAGGTCACGAAAGACTGTCAGATACTGTAGGCTATATTTCCATTATACGTCACAGTCCCCTAGGGAAGAGGGGTCAATCAAAATTGGATATGGGGGAGGGGAGGGTAAAAAAGGCCAGAATTTTGTGGACTTTTATGGATGGCCCCTAATAAGATCACAATGATTTCGTGCCTACTTCAACAAAGTTTGGCTACATATTAAACATGCATAGAAATTCGAGCATGAAAGCTCCTTGAAATTGTACTGCACAAGTAGAGCGCCTTTAATGGATTCTACACTCAAAATGTTCATTTCTTTTGTCCATCGACCCTGCATAAGTGAAAAAAGTCTTTCAACATTGGCGTTGTGCCCAGGAATTGAAAAAATAAATTGTGCAAGTCTGAAGAATTTTGAATGCAATTCGACATTTCTCGATCGTTCAAAATATTTAGTCCATTTCTCGTGCTTTTCTGTTTCTATGGTTTTTTTTTTTTTTAAATCAGCTGCACCTTTATTTGCTACCGATACAAATGTGCAGCCTCTGCATACAAGACATTCTGCTTCATACTCTTGTCGACCACTGGAAAAACACTGACATTTTTTTTTCAATTCATCAGTGAACACACACTTCCGTTTTGGCATTTTGAGCGGGTATCTGTAACATAAATATATTATAATGCCATTAATCAATGGTGCATTCCATGTTAACGATAAAATTATTTGTAAAATGCAACAGACGAGGTTTTAATTTTAACAAACTCATTACAATACTACTCGTGTATTTTTTCATAATAAACTAAATGCAATAAATATAAAAGCAGTACGAACTAAAATTAATATTATTTGTAATTTGCAATAGACAACGAAGTTATAAGTGAATAAATCCAGCCCCAAGTTCTTATTCATGCCGTTGTGTCTGTTATATTTTTACCTAACAAATGCCAATAAACCTAAACAGCGTTTAACCTGGGTTAAAATAAGATAGTAATGTATTATAAACTATCGAACAACATGACAACTAACGGTAGTGTTGTTGGCAATTTGCGCGATCCGTCGATTTTGCGGAGATAAAAATTCTTAATTCTGTTCTCGGAAATTGGATTCCAAGAAAGATTTTTTTTCAAAAATGGTGTCTTTCACGTTAGTAATTTAGCCAATCACATAAAAGCCTGATATTTCAGCATTTTTAAAAAAATCCGGCCGGACGCTCAGTTTAGGTGCGAAAAGCCGGGCAAATCCGGCCAAATCTTTGCGTCTGGTCACCCTACATTACAGAGAATAATTACTAATAGTGTCCTTGCTGGAAGCCGGCACATTAATATTAATGTTCTCATGAAGCGGTGGTTTCTGTACCAATTTTTTTACGTGATGAGATTGCTTTCTTTAACGAAGGTAACTATTTTTTTTTTCTTTAACAGCTTGCAGCACATCCACTTTACGTACAAATTAACATTTCATTATACATGCAATTTTATCTAACACGTTAATTCGCTTTCAAAACACATGTAATGGTTACATTTATAAACAGTTTTTTAAAAAGGTTAAAAGTTATTGTGATGACTTGAAGCGGTGTTCACAGAAACGCGGTATAAATTGTAAATAAAGTGCAAAGTAGATGGGAAAATAGGTAGTAGCGCCTTGTTTTTCTTCTTTTTTTTTTATTAACCACACTTTAATAAGGTACAGGCAACAAACATGAGAACAGGCACTGTGACAAAACTGATGGACAACGCGTTTTACAATTGAAAAGAAAGACTGCCACATTCCAGACCACAACGTCTTTTAAACAGGGTGATCAAGAAGTCCCTCCGCAGTGGGTTCAGTGCTTTAATAATATGAATGTCAAATGCCCTCCTCGACGGTTAGCATACTGACGCGTGCATTATGATGCGCGTGAGCGGATGCACAGAACTTCGACCGTACAACCACTGCGGAGGGACTTGCTGTAAAGTACATCTAATTAAAGTCAATTAAATAATAATGTTTACTGTATCATAACATATTACATTCATATAACGCCTCATCCATCGTATGGTTTGTCTCAAACCCAATGGTTTGAACACCCAGCATTCATTTGTCTGAGGCGTCTTTTTCTATCTAGCCCCAGTTCTATTATAACTGCGATCACCCTTGACTTCCCAATTTTTTTGGTTTAAATTTATTTATTAATATATTTATTTATTTATTTTTCCTCTTAATATGTATTACTTTTCCTCCGACTCGGTTTTCCAGTCCTTGTTTTCATTATTTTGTATTTATAGTTTCAATGTACTATTCGCTTTCGATTTCCGGTTCAGTGGCGGCCATTTTCGCTCCGACATGTGACACTATCAGGGAGTATTTATTTGTCTATTTTTCCTTTTTGGCCATATGTGGCGAGAGGTTTTATTTGGCTGTAGGATCAGTATAGTACTGAAAATTACAGAAATAGAATTTCTGCAGAAAATGGTGAAGTCCCAGTGTCTGAGAGAACTACTGGTATCACAAATTAGTTACGGCTGTGAATGTTCTGATCTCGAAACAATAGTAGAGATGAGACCGACATAAAGTGCCACCTCCGCTGTGTAACTAACTGTGATATTAATAAACAAGGAAACAGATTTTACTTAACAATGATAAAATTGACAAGTCTTCAAATACAATTTCCTTATTATTTATTTAGTATATACACTATCTACTCTTGTGCTGAAGGGTGAATGTTGAAAAATGGAATGTAATGGAATTGTAAGTTTACATGTGATTTACAAATATTTATTTTATATATATATATATATATATATATATATATATATATATATATATATATATATATATATATATATATATATATATATATATATATATATATATATATATATATATATATATATATATATATATATATATATATATATATATTTTACAACAAGTTTTCCAATTATAGGAACAAAAAATTATATCAGCTGTGCTGTTATTCAATTATAGTACATGGATCAGCTGTGCTGTTAATTAAAGATATAACACTTATCAGCTATGCTGTTAGTTTTGTCTCTTGCTATGCTACTTCACTTTCTCATCACTGACAGTTTCTATGCTCACAATGCCGAAGAAATGGTACTAATGTGTACTCATCTCTTAGAAGTGCTGTCCTTCTTGGCTTGATTTGGTTGACACAAAACACCAGCTGTTGATCGTTTCGTTAGCCCACCCAAGACTGAGGGGGACTAAAGATGTAGAGTCTTGACAACCTCTATGCTCCTGCGGAGTTCCAGGCAGCTGGACTGACGACCCACGATCTCAGTTTTTATGACACGTATAAAACCTGTAACAAGGAAAAATAGGGGCTAATTTCTGTCCTCAAGCCCACCTATTTCTATTGTATATGATATGAGCGTGTCTCAGTGTCTGCATGTAGGATGAATGACAACATGGCTCAGTATGATTTAGCAATAGCGAGACAAGACAGGTGTCTACTTGCACTTTCTGATAAACTAATACATGGATATCATTCAATAATATAAATTCAAATGCATGAATACATTCAATACATGAATACATCCCATAATATAAGTTCAATACATGAATACATTTAATAATATGTACACCTAGGTGTGATACAACAATGTCCTTCCCCCTATAATATACCAGGCCCTCTCTGACAAGTGCTATAATATATCATAACAATAACGTTATGTTCTTATGATAGGAGTATGTGAGACGAGGACTGTTTGGTGATATATCAGGTGGGAGTTATAGGAGACAATAGATTGGAGTTAGATGAGACAAGAGATTGAGTCCTAACAAGGACTGTTTTTGGTTATATTTCAGTTGGTTTTATCTGAGATAATAGACTGAAGTTATAGGAGACAATAGATTGAGTCCTAACAAGGACTGTTTTTGCTATAATGCAGTTGGTCTGAGATAACAGATTGAAGTATAGGAGACAATAGGTTGAGTCCTAACAAGGACTGTTTTGGTTATATTGCAGTTGGTCTGAGATAACAGATTGAAGTATAGGAGACAATAGGTTGAGTCCTAACAAGGATTTTTTTGGTTATATGGCAGTTGGTCTTATCGGAGATAATAGACTGAAGTCATGTGAGACAATAGATTGAGTTATAGGAGACAATAGATTGAGGTATGAGTCCTATTAGTCTTTGTCTATTCAATCATAATAGGAAATACAATCATTATACTTAATTTCCCCCAAGATACAATCAGTAACCTGATAGGTAGTATAAATGACACACAACAAATACCAACATTATAGACCTGCTGAAAGCCTATTTTCCTAAAGGTTATCGTAAATATATTTACCCTCTAAGATTCAAACCGGCCAGATTTTGACTCGACTTAGCAAAGCAAGCTGCAGGTCATTGCACTCCAGGTAAGCTATAAATCAAGGTGACAGCTTCTCCTCTTCAGTCGGTCGGTATCTCTGGCGTCGTGTCGGTGATGTGTGATTATGCATAAAATCCGCCCGATTATATAGGTAGGTAAAGGCTTAAGGAAAGCGTTTGGTTGGTTCCTGGCGGAGCAAAATGATTGGTTTCCTCCGGTTTAGTCTCCAGCGCTGTACAGCCTAATTTTATTCAGTTTTCATCCGCCATCTTGCGTGAACAAGATGGCCGTTAATTTATTCTGTCTCAGAGACTGGTGAACGTTGCTCGTTGATTGGTTGAAGCAAATCTGTATCTCGACATAGTGATTAACAAAGTAGTGGGTTACACTCGTTTCACGACATAGCCCCCTCCTTTCCTAGCTGTGACTTGTCATAGCTGACGTGTAAACCCCTGCTGTGGTTAATCCTTTTGCGTCTGTCCTTATAGAGTACTAGGGTGTCGACTTAAAAAATCAGCTCCTACATTGTCTCTTCCCGGAATGTAATTCACGGTAAAGGAATAAGGCGCCAGAAGCAGACTCCACCTTAACAATCTCGAATTTAGCTTTTTAGATGCAGCCAAGAATGTTAAAGGTTGTGGATTGCTTTGGACAATGAAGTGTGTCCCATACAGATAAGGTGAAAATTTGTCGATGGACCAAATTAGAGCCAAACATTCTTTCTCTATGGTCGAGTAGTTCAACTCAGCTGCATTCAGCTTCCTACTGGCGTAGGCGACTGGTAAAAGTTCCTCCGGCTGGGCTTTTGATTTCTGCAAGAGAGTTGCACCAATACCTATACTGCTAGCGTCCGTCCTTAATACAAATTCCTGCGTGATATCGGGTAGCGTAAGGATTGGTTTGCTGGTGAGTTTTGCTTTTAGCTCTGTGTAAGCTTTTTCACAATCAGCATTCCATTGGATTTTGTCAGGCTGTCCTTTCTTCGTTAAGTTAGTTAACGGTGCACACAGAGAGTTAAAGTGGGGTATGTACTTCTGATAGAACCCACATAATGACACGAATGATCTCACATCTTTCTTCGTTTGAGGTCGGGGTGCCTTCTTTAGCTTCTCTATATTCTTTGGGTCAGGAGACATATGACCTGTAGAAATAGTGTGACCTAGGAATTCCAACTCCTTACAACCGATATAGCACTTGGTTGGACGTGCAGTCAATCCAGTTTCTCTCAGTCTGTCAAACAACATGGAGAGCGCTACTATATGCTCTTCAAATGTGTTTGTAGCAACAAGAATGTCATCCATAAAGTTAGTGATATGGGGATTTTGTAAAGGTTCCAACAATTTCCTCATCATTCTTGAAAAGATACTGGGAGCATTTTTCAGCCCAAAGGGTAGTACATTAAACTCGTAGTGTCCGTCTGATGTACTAAATGCCAGCATTTTCCTAACTTCTGGTTTCACTGGTATTTGGTAGTATCCCTTGCTTAGATCTACCTTCGATAAATACCTAGCCTTACTCAGTGTAGAGAACAGCTGGTTGGTGTCAGGTAATGGGTCCACCTGAGATTCTGTGATCGCATTAAGCTTCCGGTAGTCAATACATAACCTGTGTTCACCACTCGGTTTTCTCAATAGCACCGCACTTGAGCTATAGGGAGAGTCTGACTTTGAGATAATTTTCTCCTTCAACAGATAATCAACTTCCTCCCTTAGTGCTTGGGCTTTCGCATAGGGTATAGGGTATGTTCTCATGCATACTGGGGTAGGGTCGGTAACCTTCATGTCGTACTCTAACAGATTCGTACGACGTGGCTTATCTGTGAGCACATCAGCATGGGTTTCCAACACTTTCTGAACCCTCTTCTTCTGCTCTGGAGTTAAATGTTCACTAATATTTACTTGAACATAATTCTCTGTAGTTGTGAGTAGATACTCTATAGAGTGAAGTGGTTCACCGTGCATTTCTGTTGCAATGGCTAGGGTCATGATATGTGCAACTTCTGATGATTCCTTGTCATAGTATTTTTTAAGAAGATTGACATGATATACCTTCTCCTTTCCTTTCTTGTCAATCTTATAATTGGTCCTGGAAAGTTTCTCCAGTATGACATAGGGTCCCTGCCATCCAATCTGCAATTTATTATTGCTGCTTGGCAACAGTAATAACACCTTTTCACCCACCTCCAGTTCCCTATCCTTTGCTTTTTTGTTGTAGTACGCAGCATGCTTCCTCCTGGCTTGTCTTAAGTTATCATTGGCCAGTTTCCAACCTGCTTTCAATCGAGATGTCAACTCGTTGACGTACTGGTATGAGGAAGTCACTGTTTCCTCTGCCTTTTCATCAGTCCATGTCCGCAGCAATGCTTCCAGTGGACCTTTTATTGGTCTTCCAAACAACAATGTAGCTGGAGCCAATCCAGTTGAATTGTGAGGTACTTCCCTATATGCAAATAGTGCAGCGGGTAAATATGTATCCCAAGTATCAGGTTTTTCACTCGCCAGCTTTCTAAGGATTGAAATTAGCGTACCATTGAACCGCTCTACTTGACCGTTCCCTTGGGCATGGTAGGGACTACAATGATAGTGCCTCGCTTGAAATATCATGAATACGTGTTGTGTTAGCTTTCCCTTAAACTGAGACCCATTGTCAGTCAATATCTGATACGGGAAACCTAATCGGGTAAATATTGTCAACGGCGCCTCTGCCACATGCTTTGAATCTATAGCTGACATGGCCAATGCTTCTCCCCACATAGAGCAAGTATCAACCAAGGTTAAGATATATGCATTTCTCTTCTTGGTCCTAGTGAGGGGTCCAACAATATCCACTGCAACACGTTCAAAATGGGTTCCCATAATAGGCATTTCTCCCAGTGTTGCTGGTGCAGTCCTATGCTTAGGAGCTACTCTTTGGCATTCTGGACAGGATCTTACATATTTTGTTATGTCCTCTGTAATTCCTGGCCAAAAGTAGTGACAGGCTATCCTTTGTCCAGTGGCCCCTATTCCCATATGTCCACTGAATGGTATAGCATGTCCTAGCGTCATAACCTTCTCCCTGTAAGATTTTGGCACTACAAGCTGTCCATGCCCTTTAGGTCCTGTCCCAGCTTTTCTGTATAGTAGGCCATTCTTTATATACAAGTCTCCTTTCTCTGGAGGGTTATGTGCTTTAGTCAATTTGCCAAAACAAGGCTTCAAGGTGCTATCTGCTGCCTGAGCCTTTTTCATCTCTTCTGGATGAGTATTGATAGGATTCTCCTTCATTTTCCTGGAGCTTTCCCTGGTCTGGACTGTTGCCATAACTACAGGTTTTATAGGTTCTCCAAGGAAAACATACCTACACCCCAAAATCAAAGGGTAAATAGGGTCGTCCATCACTGCTGCTTTGATTTCTCCTTCCACATAGCGAGATCTTATGTTGATTCGGGCTATGGGTAATGTCATGGTTCTTGCTCCCTTGATAGGTCCTCTGATTTCCACTGTTTCTGTGGTTATCTGGTCAGGACTCACTAGAGAAGAGCACACAACTGAATCAAAGTCCAATCCTGTGTCATATAAACACAGTACTTGAGTGCCATTCACGGTCACTTCCTCACAGACAGGGGGATGATGGAAGTCTTTCTGACTTACTGTCATTCCCTTCCTTCCCTGATTCCCTGTTGTAAGACATGCAGCATGATGAGGAGGATTCTTCCTTTTGCAGTCCGCAGTATTGTGGTTACTCATTAGACAAGTTTTACACCACTTTCCTTCCTTCCGGTAAGGTGTCTTATCCGATCTTAGAGAGTTTTTGTCCTTTTGGTCAAACCTTTGTTTGTTCCTTGTGGTATGGTCCTTTTGTTCATATTTGGTATAGTTTTGTGATGATTTGAAGTTTTCACCCTGCTTCTTCTTATTTCCTAATAATTCTGCCTGAGCTGCTTGATACCTCTCAGCAACAGTTACAATATCTTCCAATCTCTCTGCTCCTTGTTCCATGATAAACTTCCTCATTTCTTGAGGCATGGACTCTTTCACTTGCTCCATCATTACCATTTCTTTCAGATCCTGACACTTCCCTAAACTACTCCATTTTTCCAAATAAGTTTCCAATCTAGCCGAGAATTGGTGATAGTTTTCTCCTGGAAGAAGTTTAGCTGTTCGGAATTTCTTTCTATATAATTCTGAGTTCTTTTCATATCTCACAAGCAGTGCCTGCTTCAGGATTTCATAATCTGCCTGGTCATCTCTTGAGAGCTTCAAATACACATCGTAGGCCACACCTCTCAATCCCTGAGATAGTTTAAGACTCCATTTTTCTTTCACTAAGCCATAGATAGTGGCTAGTCTTTCGTATCTATCCAGGTACGACTCAATGGCGTCTTCTTTCTCAACAAATGGGTCCAGATGAAAATTCATGGCCCCACTTGAGGTGCTCTGGCTGGAGCTATTCTCAGAGTGAGGTGAGCTACCACCATTAATGCCAGTATTTGCCTGAATTTCAAGCTCTTTTAATCTCAACTGATGGTCTCTCTCTGCTTGTAATTTCCTTTCCTCATTTTCAGTCTCCCATTTCTTGGCTTCAATTTCTAATCTTTTGGTTTCTCTCTCAGCTTCCAGTCTTTTGTCTTTCTCTGAGCTTCCAGTCTTTTGTCTTCTCTCTCAGCTTCCAGTCTTTTGGCTTCTCTCTCAGCTTCTAATTTCCTTGCTTCAGTCTCTAATTGCAACTTTCTTTCTTCCCTATCCATATGTTTGTCCACTTCTGTTGTGACATACTGAGTGAGAGCATCACCTGTCATATTTAATTTCTTACCCATCTGCATGATCGCAGTTCTGAACTTCACTAGATCAGCCATGGCGTTACTTCGATAGGGTATGTATATTTACTATAACCAAGTTATTGTAATTAAACTTAATTACTTTAAATGAACAAAAAATTTCCGTGCAACTTTGTGAGCATCAACTATTTACTGAGTACTAAATGGTACTCCTCCTAAGAAAATTTAAAAAAAAAAAAAAAAAATCCTATTATAGAATTTTTTTTCAAAAATCTGTTTCTTATGTTATCTATGGGTGGCACAAGATAGAGTGTAGATAGATGAATAGACTAAGTATGGCTCAAGATATACAGAAATATCCCAGGAACGAGCCCCCAGTGTGGCGAGAGGTTTTATTTGGCTGTAGGATCAGTATAGTACTGAAAATTACAGAAATAGAATTTCTGCAGAAAATGGTGAAGTCCCAGTGTCTGAGAGAACTACTGGTATCACAAATTAGTTACGGCTGTGAATGTTCTGATCTCGAAACAATAGTAGAGAGGAGACCGACATAAAGTGCCACCTCCGCTGTGTAACTAACTGTGATATTAATAAACAAGGAAACAGATTTTACTTAACAATGATAAAATTGACAAGTCTTCAAATACAATTTCCTTATTATTTATTTAGTATATACACTATCTACTCGTGTGCTGAAGGGTGAATGTTGAAAAATGGAATGTAATGGAATTGTAAGTTTACATGTGATTTACAAATATATATATATATATATATATATATATATATATATATATATATATATATATATATATATATATATATATATATATATATATATATAAATATATACATATAAATATATATATACATACATATACTATACACATACATATACACATATATATACATATACACATATATATATATATATATATATATATATATATATATATATATATATATATATACATATATATATATATATATATATATATATATATATATATATATATATATATATATATTTATATATATATATTTTACAACAAGTTTTCCAATTGTAGGAACAAAAAATTATATCAGCTGTGCTGTTATTCAATTATAGTACATAGATCAGCTGTGCTGTTAATTAAGGATATAACACTTATCAGCTATGCTGTTAGTTTTGTCTCTTGCTATGCTACTTCACTTTCTCATCACTGACAGTTTCTATGCTCACAATGCCGACAGAAATGGTACTAATGTGTACTCATCTCTTAGAAGTGCTGTCCTTCTTGGCTTGATTTGGTTGACACAAAACACCAGCTGTTGATCGTTTCGTTAGCCCACCCAAGACTGAGGGGGAATAAAGATGTAGAGTCTTGACAACCTCTATGCTCCTGCGGAGTTCCAGGCAGCTGGATTGACGACCCACGATCTCAGTTTTTATGACACGTATAAAACCTGTAACAAGGAAAAATAGGGGCTAATTTCTGTCCTCAAGCCCACCTATTTCTATTGTATATGATATGAGCGTGTCTCAGTGTCTGCATGTAGGATGAATGACAACATGGCTCAGTATGATTTAGCAATAGCGAGACAAGACAGGTGTCTACTTGCACTTTCTGATAAACTAATACATGGATATCATTCAATAATATAAATTCAAATGCATGAATACATTCAATACATGAATACATCCCATAATATAAGTTCAATACATGAATACATTTAATAATATGTACACCTAGGTGTGATACAACAATGTCCTTCCCCCTATAATATACCAGGCCCTCTCTGACAAGTGCTATAATATATCCTAACAATAACGTTATGTTCTTATGATAGGAGTATGTGAGACGAGGACTGTTTGGTGATATATCAGGTGGGAGTTATAGGAGACAATAGATTGGAGTTAGATGAGACAAGAGATTGAGTCCTAACAAGGACTGTTTTGGTTATATTTTAGTTGGTTTTATCTGAGATAATAGACTGAAGTTATAGGAGACAATAGATTGAGTCCTAACAAGGACTGTTTTGGTTATATTGCAGTTGGTCTGAGAAAAAAGATTGAAGTATAGGAGACAATAGGTTTAGTCCTAACAAGGATTTTTTTGGTTATATGGCAGTTGGTCTTATCGGAGATAATAGACTGAAGTCATGTGAGACAATAGATTGAGTTATAGGAGACAATAGATTGAGGTATGAGTCCTAATAGTCTTTGTCTATTCAATCATAATAGGAAATACAATCATTATACTTAATTTCCCCCAAGATAAAATCAGTAACCTGATAGGTAGTATAAATGACACACAACAAATACCAACATTATAGACCAACTGAAAGCCTATTTTCCTAAAGGTTATCGTAAATATATTTACCCTCTAAGATTCAAACCGGCCAGATTTTGACTCGACTTAGCAAAGCAAGCTGCAGGTCATTGCACTCCAGGTAAGCTAAAAATCAAGGTGACAGGTTCTCCTCTTCAGTGGGTTGGTATCTCTGGCGTCGTGTCGGTGATGTGTGATTATGCATAAAATCCGCCCGATTATATAGGTAGGTAAAGGCTTAAGGAAAGCGTTTGGTTGGTTCCTGGCGGAGCAAAATGATTGGTTTCCTCCGGTTTAGTCTCAAGCGCTGTACAGCCTAATTTTATTCAGTTTTCATCCGCCATCTTGCGTGAACAAGATGGCCGTTAATTTATTCTGTCTCAGAGACTGGTGAACGTTGCTCGTTGATTGGTTGAAGCAAATCTGTATCTCGACATAGTGATTAACAAAGTAGTGGGTTACACTCGTTTCACGACACCATGGATTCAATGTCTTTTGGCTCGCGCTCTTGGAAAAAAGCTACCGTTGAACACGACAACACCTTGTCTCGTAACATTAGATCAACCAAGCCATTAAAGTCCTTAGTTATTCCTTCCAACTCAATCCATCTATTGAGCAGAAGCTTTATCTTCGATATAAAGTCCTCGAAGTCTTGGTCTGCACTTGGCATCGTGTTTCTAAAACGCGTCCGGTACCCGTCAGCCGTCAAACGGAACTTCCGAAGTAACCGTTCCTTCACCACGTCGTAATCCGCCCTTTCCTTCAGCGGGGGGGGGGGGGCTATAAAAAGTCTCCGTTGCAGGCCCCACTAGCAACGTGGATAACAGAGATGGCCACTGATCTCTGTCAGCCTTCCAGGCCACGCATCCGGCCTTGAACCTCTCGAGGAAAAAATCTAAACTGTCGATTGTGTCGTTAAAATTAGGCAGACGCAGCCTAAAGGGACGATGAGACTATGTCGGAGTCGAGTTCTGACCACTCGCACCCACTTCTAATTTCTTCAATTGTATTTCCTTATCAATCTTCTTCTCTTCCAGAGCTATTCTCATTCTCTCCTTCTCTAATTCGAACTCTCTGTCTTCTTTCATCTTCTTTTCCTGTAATTCTAACTCTCTCTCCTCTTTTATCTTCTTTTCCTGTAATTCTCGTTCCATCTTCTTTTCTTGAAATTCTAACTCTCTCTCTCCTCATTTATCTTCTTTTCCTGTAATTCTCGTTTCATCTTCTTTTCTTGAAATTCCATATCTTCTTTCATCTTCCTTTCCTGTATTTCTCTATCTTCTTTTATCTTCTTTTCCTGTAATTCCAACTCTACCTTCTTGAGTTCTCGTTCCTCGGCACGTAAATCTCTTAAGGCATCCTGGTTCTCTTTTGAGTGGAATTCTGCCTTGGCATAATCCGTTAATTCTTTCCCAGTGTACCCACATTCATTGCCTATCCGAATGAAACTATCAGTCCATGATGTACACTTATAATACTCAATACTATCTATGAATCTGTTTCTTTTGCTATAGATTCTTACGATGCAACTACTCGGTAACATGTACCAAATAAAACCACCTCACTTATATTAACAAATACCTCTCTGCTTACAAAGTATGCAGTAATGATATCTAAAAAACAATAACACTTCTCAAAGTACAAACATATGCATGTATATATGATCCACTTCACCTCTAAATGTATAAATATCACCCACTTCCCTCCTAATGTATAAATTTAATCCAATTCATCTCTCAATGTATAAATACCATCCACTTCCCCTCTTGGCTACTGTCTCCTTACTCTCTAGGTTTGGGTCCTTCCGACCACTTAGTCTCTGTGCTACAACTAAAAGACCATTACTATAGTCGAAAGTTGTATTTCATCAGCCAATAATACCTCTTGGTGCTATGCCACCTCAAAACTGTAAAGTTGTGGCACCGCCACAAAATTCAAAAATAACACAGCTTCTTCACCACCAGTTTCTTTACTAACACTCATCTTGGTGCTGTACTGTGACAGTATTTCAATTCTTTATATTCTGCCTAATATCAAAAGTTTAGAACTGGCAAAAATGAACACTCCACAGATGAAAATACACACACCAAACACGACGATAACCACCAGTCACGAGGAATAAGATGACAGACAAGATCAGAGCAGGGATTGACTGATATATACAAAGCGTAACTGACAACGGACGAAAACAAGGGATACCCGTTAACGTATTTACAAGATAGCAAGAAGGGACAAGAGAATACATCACTTAAACACAACAATAGGATTACTGAGTGTACAAGACGATGTAAATACAAACTACACCAGCGCACCTAACAAGTACCAAGCTTGGTATGTTAAGTAGGGCAGTCGCAGAAAACCCTTCTGCCTGACTCCGCCACTAAACACACTAAGCCACACCCTAGAAAGAAATCAGTCTAATCCAATCTTTTCCCACAAGTAAGGAAAGAAAGGATTAAACTCGCCACCCGTCCATCCTTGACTCACAAATATAACATTAAATACAGCAGACTAAAACAACAACTACACTTAACAATGAAGTGCTGAGAGTTATCACCTTAACTAGCCACTAACTAAACCATACCAATCAAAATAAACTAAATACAATTTAAGCAACAATAACACTATAACATAATAATAATGACTCCAAGTGACAGGAAATCAGAATGACAGATCCCACGTAACTAACACCCTATAAAGGCACAGACTAAATTTCTCCAAAGAAAGAGACGAAAATGAACAAAACAAAAGGAAGGAAAAACAACAAAAACAAATAAGAATACCTCAAGAAACAGACGTTGACACCGAAAAAGCGTATTGCTTATGCTAACTTAACACGACTCCCACCAGAAATGTCCCACTAATCTAAGAGACCAGACTGTACGATAAATTGTCCCAGATGGATAGACAGAAAAGACAAATTTGGAGGAAGAGAAAAAAAATTTAAAGGGAAGAACAAAAAAGAACCCCAAAATACACAAATCATACAAGATGTACAAACAATAACTTAACTGACGATCCAGCCATGCCCCTCCACGTAGCTCCTCAGACACAGATGATAGTAGATGAAAAGAGCACACACAGGTCTCCACAAACTTGAAAACATCCAACAATGTTCTTCACGGTGTTATCTCAACACTGTCCACAGCTAGAATAACGACCGTATCCACAATAATGTCTTCATCACAAGTCTATGTGCCAATAACAATTATGTCCTTTGGCAAGGTGATGCGTAAAATATCCAAGTACAGTACACTTCACTAGTCACTTCAGGAACCCAGCAGTCTTCACTCTATGTGCACAGTAAATTCCAGGACCGCTCAGATCAGCAGGCTTCGGTAACCGGCATCCCTTCAAGCGGCACAGGGCCAAGAAAGGAGCGTGGGTAGGCTCCCACTGGAACGGCACATCGGTAGGGCATGATGACGACAGCACTTGGCAGGAACGCAGTAATGTAATGATGGTAGGTAGAGCAGTACGAGCGATGACACTACTGCAAATTGGCTACATGAACAACGATGGTTGCATTGATCTAGACCATAATCCAAATAAGAGATGGCACCACTTCCATTGACACTACCACTACCAACCACTATTTGACGATCTAATCTCCTCTGCTGACACAACACAGTCAGGCACCAGAGCCCAAATACTTCCAACACCACTAGTGACACTACTAATATCAACAAATCTTGAAGATCTAATCTCCTCTGCCGACACACACAGTCAGGCACCAGAGCCCAAATATTACCAACCTCACAAGAAATTTTAATCTCCTTTGCAACCCTCATGGAAAAACTGTAGACACCTGTCACACTTAACCTCCGCTGCTCCGTCTGGATCCCTAGCACTTCCTAACACTACGCTCCAAAGTACGCCTCGTAATATATCAAACTGTGATACTCGACGTCAGCTGTAAGTTTACTGTATACCTTGTGACACCCCTTCTATCCATAACTGGAAAACTAGAACAAAATTGAACTTTTCACAACCACCATCGAACACAATAAATGTCAAATATCAGCTTTATTGACAACGTTAACTTTTCACTGTGCCTTATATCCAAACTAGGTCAAATACCGCAATCGGGTCAGCATCTGAACGTAAACAGATCACTGCTACTTTCTAACACTCGAAAACAAACACACTGTCGTGAACACTGGAAGACACGATGAAATGTACACAACGCTTTTCTACAACATCTATATATTTGTGTGCATAGAATCTACTAGCCTTGTATACTATAAAATATTGGCTCCACGGCGTTTAGGCTCACAAAAGAACCGGATACAGCCCCCAGCTGTCAAAAACCGATTATTGTGGTTCCACCACTGCATTGTGGATTTGTAATAATAAATAAAGGCTCGTTCTTCCAAGAGTATACCACACAACAATGGCTGACAATAGAAATGAATACCTTTAACAGGAACTTCCCTTTAATATATGCACTATACAATAAGGCCTCACACGGCCAATAAACGCATCAAATACAATAATGAAATGCCACTAAAAACTTGCCGTAGCAGCTTAATCTATCAGCATCATACACGACAGTACGACTTTACACTTAAAACACTGCAATGAATATCGCTCACCTGAGCGGTACAAAACTGAGACAATGACCCACCCACATCATTGACAACTTATTAATCTACGGCCTGTAATAATGTAAACTAGACACTACACTGCTCTAGCATTATCACGTTTTTATCAACCAGGACTGAAATATGGCAAGCACTCCATTAAAAGTCCATCACATGAACCGCACAGCAATCTCGCTGGCAAAAGGGAAATATATATCCGTCCACTCTGGACCACGGCTAGTTTCTGACTGACCAAACTTTGCGCATTTTCCCCGACTTCCGGTGGTCACATGACACACCAGTTCGGCAAGCCCCAGCCTCGCCCGGCTGGCTTTTGGCCGAACACAATACCTAAGATACACTGCGAAATAGCGCTGTGACAGTACCTGACTTTGCTCTTAAGATAGGGAAGGAAAAGGCAGCGAGTAAGTGAACTGGTTCCCCCCCCCCCCCATCTCTCGATGCTAGGTCTAGTATAGTGAAGTCCCTAACACTTCACTTCTCTACGGTAGTATCTTCTGTGGGACTATCTTTATCTTTTTTATATCAGTGACTGAGACAAGTTGGAGATCGGTAATTGTCTAGCTTCGTTAAATAAATTATAGTTTATTGCAGTAAGCGTTCTTTCTAACATGAGTGTATGAAGGGAAGAAATCACTTTTGTAACGTCAGTAGGATGAAAATATGGAGAACAAGAAAAACTAGATTAAACTAAATATTCAGAATCACAAACAATTATTTTTTTTCGTACGCCCGCTATTACTCGAGGCGAAATCTCCGGTTAATACTCGTATGTCTAACCTGAGACTGATTTTACGTGAGTGTCCCTTTTTTTCCTGTACAATGACAGGTGTCCTCTCGCCATTTAGGCAGATGCTTGCCCATTTTGTAGGTACCCATTAGAGCTGGGTCGGCACAGGAGCTGTTCAGGTTATTCTAGTCCCATGTCGAAGACACGTTTTCAAATGTCTTCGCCAGGGCTCGAATTATTCCAGTCCAAGTCCAGGTCGACGACACTTCTTCAAATATACTCGCCATGGCTCGAACCTGAATCACCCCATCGCCAGCGCAGTGTGGTAACAATTACATCAGCGCGGCTCCCAACAAACAATTATATTTAAGGTATTTCATGATACATTTATGATTATATAACCAGGTTCCACATAATCCACAATGTCTCAGTCAAGCAATTTAATTTATTAAATTTAATCGTATTTTCTTGATTAAGCTCCGATCTAATTTTTTTTTTAAATTTCTCCCTGAAACTCTTAGGACGGGTGCGACAAGAAAATCCAGGGCTAACGAGCTGATTGTATTCTCTGGCTCTTCAACTATGCCTTTCAGCGGCGTAAACGTGGATGGGCTGGTAAGAAGGGCGGTAACAGAAGTTGTCACACATGAGAACTACGATGATACGTCACTAGGTATGAAATCATAACATAGAGGTCATTCGGTGCTGCCTACAGTGCGAAATTTAACTCTCCAGATGTGGTCTCTCTGAAGGTACGTTACATCTCTTTTTGCACACAATGCGTTCATGATATTGGAACTTTGTGGTGCTCAAAAGAAGGTTGCTAATCGCAGTACGACGCGTATTAAATTAATGCACGCGAGTGCGCGTGCAGGAGAACGGCATACATTCTCTGTATATTACCGGCCTTAATGACTGTGTCGTATATGGTTTTCGAAGAATGTCGCAAGTGTCCGGAGTATGTTCACTATGTGAAAGTACCAGTTGCTTTGATGTATACATAATTATTCGAGGTATTCAAGGAGAGTATTTATTGTAATTTTAAATGAAGCCAGATAGTGACTGCATTGCGACGGATGTTATTGAATACGTCAGATGGACTATGACTTCCAAATGTTAAGGGGTTCCCCTACAGTGAAAAATAAGTTTTGTTCTAATAACATTTTCAAACTTTTTATGTGCTCAATAGACACAGTGTATAAGGAAAGCGAAAGAGAGGCCGACCAATAACAACTTGGCGGAGGACTGTGGAGGCTGAGATGCAAAGAATGAACCAGAGTTGGGGCACTGTACGAAGGATGGCCACCGACCGTGCAAAGTGGAATCAATTTGTTGTTGCCCTACAAGACGCCACTAGGCGTGATGGCCACTGACTGCTTTGACGGTCGGTGGTTAAGGATCGAAGAAGAAAGAAGAAGACACAGTGTATGTCCATGAACCAAATTCCACAGTTTATTTTGTTTAAAAAAATGTGGTTACCATGGTAACCAAAAAAAAAAAAAACATCCGCCATATTGGATTTTCACCACTTTTCGAGAGCTAAAAACTTATGTTTCCCATTGACCAAACTTTATCAAATTGCACACACATGTTGTGACTGACGATTAAAACAGCTTGTCACATGCTTTTTCTGATAAGTTTAAAATTCTATTTTTAATTATTTAAAAAAAAAATTACACTTTATTTGTATGAAAAAAATGAAAAAAAAATATTTAAAAAAATATATCAAAGCAAATTACCAAAATATCAAAAAAAGCAAGTGACAATTTAAAGGTATATATGTGTACTACATGCATGCCAAATTTCAGACTGATCTATTAGATAGTTTGTAAAAAATAACATTTTTTATTAATAAAATGTTAGTCTTGAGAAAAATGCATTCTATTCACCGAGTGACTTGTCTTGTCCAATATGCTCCATTCTGGGGTGCTGAATGTGTGTAAAATCCTCCAGGACTATATGCTGCACATCCTTCAGCTTCTTGCAGCTCCTTCTCTTGCCTTTATCTTGCCTAAGTTTTCTTCTTTCCTTCTACATGGTAACCCAAAAAAAAAAACAACCGCCATTTTGGGTTTTTCACCAATTTTCAAGAGCAAAAATCTTATGTTTACCATTGACCAAACTTTATCAAATTGCACACACATATTGTGACTGACAATTAAAACAATTTATCACATGCTTTTTGTGATAAGTTTAAAATTCTATTTTTCATGATTTAAAAAAAAAATGCACTTTAGTTGTATAAAAAAATGAAAAAAAATATATTAAAAAAAATATATCAAAGCAAATTACCAAAGTTTCAAAAAAAGCATGTGACAATTTAAAGGTATATATGTGTACTACATGCATGCCAAATTTTAGATTGATCTATTAGATAGTTTGTTAGTAATACCATTTTTGGTTAATAAAATGTTAGTTTTAAGAAAAATGCAGTTTACTCACCGAGTGCCTTGTCTTGTCCAATATACTCCATTTTGGGGGGCTGAATATAATTAAAATCCTCCAGGACTATATGCTGCACCTCCTTCAGCTTCTTGCAGTTCCTCTTCTCGCCTTTTCTTGCCTCTTGCTTAATTTTTCTTCTTTTTACAAGTTTGTCAGCAGCCTCATGTTTCTGGCTGTTGGCCAGACGTTTCCTCAGTCGCACCTGTCCAAGGCGTATTGAGTTTGTTCCAGATGCTTGACCACACAGCCTTTTTATTTCTGCACTGGCTGATGGACCAAAGTTGAACTCTCCAGCGGCCACAAAGACACAGAATTTGGCTTTTTTTAATGACACAAATTTCGGCTTGCTGCAACGACTCCATATAACATTGTGTAGGTTTTCATTTGCATTTTGTGTAGCACCTAGCTGACATCGCTTCAGCAAATGCTGATCAGTAAGACGCTCATAAATAGGGGCTAAGTGCTTATGGAGCAGGTTGTAGTCTAGCGGAGTGTGAACCTTGGTCTCGTGTGGTCCGGCAGCTTCTCCTTTGGCGATGGAAGCCTGATAGAAACACCAGGAGTCTTTGCCTGGGGGACACAAATTATGTTGGGGTTTGTCGTTTGTCGAATACCCATGGTAGAGAGAAGCCATGATGGCTTGTTTCATCTCTGGGGCTGTACTATGCTTGCGGATGGCCCTGGTGTAGTAAATACACAATTTTCGTATGGCATTTTGGGTTAGACGACCACGGCCATTTCCCCCAAGGGTGACTTTTTGTTTCCTTCAGTCAGTAATCAGTGTCCTCAGTCCAGTGCCTAATCGCTTTGCAACATGGTTGACGCTCTCTTCTTTGGTTATGTCAACTTCTGGTCCAAACGGTTTGATGTCGCAGAGTCTGTTGTAGGCCTTGGAATCGCCATCTGATAGCAAAACAGTGTAGTGTAGCTTGTGATTTGCGACTTAACGAAGAAAGAGAACTTCACAGGCTTTTACCTCCAACATTCCGGCTGACACTTCGTAATTACGGCAGCAGTCCTTCTGATGCTCTGCTTTCCATTTTTCAAATTTGTCAGGCTGATTTTTCAGTTGCCACTGTCCAGTAGTTTCACAGGTGTGACAGAAGGAAGACATAACATGCGTATCGATGACCATGCCAGTCAAGATGTCAATAACACTGCCAACACCTATCAGTGACTTATGACTTCTAGTTAGCCATGTTGCATCAAATCTGACAGCGATGTCAATGACTTCTTTTTTTATAAATGGTACGATGTTGACTCTTAGCGTGTTCAGCTTGGACGATGCTGACGGAACGTTGAAATACTGTAGAGTGCATGGTATCCAAATGATCAAAAATTTGATCTGCATGGTTTAAAGGCATAGGTTCGGCCATTTAACGATTTATGAGAAATGTTTAACCATCGGCGAAGGACATAAATAGAGGTTAAATGGTGTATCGATTTATTTTTAAAATCTGGTGCAGGCCAGGGAGGTCTAGGTTCTCAGGAACACAGAAGAGATTAATTTATATGATTACATCCTGGGCCCATTTTTTGTTCAGACATTGAGGGTGAACAAGAATTCACCAAGAACAGCAGATTTGTTGAAGAAAAATGGATTTATTGCATGTCCACGAGGGCCGCGGCCTGCTGGTTCCCTCTCGGATCGTGTACGTTTCTAGAAATTATTATTCACCGCATTCTGGTCAGTCTGAATAATTCTGTTCTTACTTTGTACCACTAGTAGAAACTTTGGAAGTCATCGGTCAACACAACGACTGTGTCACATACTGTCGACGCAACCTGCCAGCAGATATTTGCTTTGATCTCTTACTTATTCTTCCCATTTTGAAGTAATAGAACACAATTCACTGAAATTTAAACAAGAAAAATATCGAACATGCAGCAAACAATAATTGTTGACGGGCAGAAATGGCTGTTGCTTCTTCCACATTTGCGCACGCAGCCAAAATGTTGTTATGACCAATCAAAACAGTTGTTTACTTTTGTGTCTTCAATGAGTCGGGAATGAGGGTATTGGTAATACCTCTGGTTAAGGAGCTGTCATGCCCTTTTCAGGGCAGCTCGGCCACTTTTGGTCCAAACCTGGCATTCAGCTCTCACCTGTGGCTCCTCGTAGCTGTCAGCATGCGACAGCGGCCACCCCCCGGGAAACGGCTTTGACAGGCCGGCTAAACTAGGTGAGGGTAGCCGACTGGTTATAAACCTTCGGTGAGTTAGGGTCTGCCTACCCATGCATGCGAAGACTGGATTCGGTAGACTGCGCGGAAGAAACCACCTGTTGGTTCAACGGGCATGACGGCGATTACCAGCAACGCGCTGTGGAGCGTAAGGAGCATGGCGACGCACGTAGAAAGCCATGGTCATCCACTGCACCTGACTTCATCTCCAGTCGTCTTGAGTTGTCTTGCCACTGGATTAAGATGGACCCAGGCGAGAGAGTGAGGTCGACGAATTGCGCAACTCTTCCTCACTTTAAACCAAATCACTGCGCAAGTCACTCTTTCATCCACTCATCCACTCATCCATCCACTCACAACAAGTCCTGTGGCGATGGGCGAGCGGCGAAGCGGCAGGCGTGGGTGCGCTGGCAGTCGTAGTCGCAGACCTACACACAGGCGGCTCAGGCCATATGGTCGTCTTCCACTGATCGGAGCAGCAGTGGGATTCGGCAGCCCCCTGAGTGACTGAGCAGCCCTCTTTAGGAAAGCACTGCTCACCTCCATGGCATGAGGAAGGGGCTAGAAAAGGTGCCCTAAACATTGCCTGCTCCACCATTACCTAACCAGCTTACCGCGGTTGGTGGGTACCCTACTTCAGCGGGCGACACATAAGAAAAAGAAAGGACAGATTTTTCCCCCTCATTCTAGGCGCATGGAATGTGCGCACTCTACTCGACAAAGACTTTAACACAAACAGACCCGAGAGGCGAACTGCCCTGATAGGGAGAGAACTGGCCAGATACAACATTGACATAGCAGCACTGAGTGAAACTCGACTTGCAGGCGAGGGCCAACTTTGCGAAAAGGGTGCAGGTTATACATTCTATTGGAGCGGAAGAGGAACTGAAGAAAGACGAGAAGCAGGGGTTGGATTTGCAATCAAAACAGCAATTATTGGCAAGCTAGCGGAGCCCCCAAAGGGAATAAATGACCGACTCATGACGGTCAAGATCCCGCTGCTTTATGGAAGGAAACATGCCACCATCATTAGCGCGTATGCACCAACTATGACAAACCAGGATGACGTCAAGGATAAGTTTTACGAAGAACTACATGCAGTCATTGCATCAGTTCCCAAAGCAGATAAGCTTATTATTCTTGGTGACTTTAATGCAAGAGTAGGCTCAGATAACATCTCCTGGAATGGCACTATCGGAAAGTACGGCGTGGGTCGCTGTAACAGCAATGGACTTCTTCTCCTCCAGACTTGCGCAGAACATAACCTCCTTGTCACCAACACCATTTTTTTCGACTTCCTATCCGCAACAGGACCTCCTGGATGCACCCTCGCTCGAAGCATTGGCACCTAATTGACTATGTAATTGTTAGGAAGAAGGACAGGCAAGATGTCCGGGTGACCAAGTCCATGTGTGGTGCCGAATGCTGGACTGATCATCGCCTCATTGTGTCTAAACTTAAAATTCGTATCCAACCTGCCAGGCGCCCTCAGGGAAAGAAAACTAAAAAATGGCTGGATATTACCAAACTAAAGAAGACAAAAATTAAACAGTCATTCACTGACACCCTAGAAGACCGTCTCAAATCTATCTCGTTAGACGGCCAAAGTGCGGAAACAAATTGGACAGCCCTAAGCGAGCAGATCTACAACACTGTTACAGAGGTCCTGGGTCCCGCCATCAAGAAACAAAATGACTGGTTTGATGAGAACTCAGATGATATAAAGAAGATGTTGGCTGAGAAACACCATCTCCATAAAGCATATTTAAATGATCCAAAATCTACATCCAAGAAAGACGCTTTCAACAACTTGCGTAGAATCGTCCAACATAAACTACGCCAGATGCGGGATTCATGGCTGAGTAATAAAGCAGATGAGCTCCAAGGCTTTGCTGACAGCCATGACTTGAAAAATTGTTACCATGCACTCAAAGCGGTCTATGGTCCAACATCATCAGGATCATTTCCCCTCCTTAATGCAGATGGAAACACACTAATTACAGACAAGGAAAAAATTCTCCAACGCTGGGTCGAACACTTTAATAATATTCTGAACCAGCCATCATCTATTAATGATGAAGCCATCAACCGACTGCCCCAAATTCCTATAAATGAAGCACTAGATGATATACCGACTTTGGAGGAGACTCAAAAAGCGATTCGTCAACTTTCTAGTGGAAAGGCCCCCGGCTCCGATTCAATTCCTGTTGAAGTCTATAAAGATGGCGGTACAGTTCTGATAGAGAAACTTCACATGATCTTCCAGCAAATGTGGCAGAGTGAAACCATCCCACACAATCTCAAGGATGCGTCAATTATACATCTTTATAAACGTAAAGGTAATCGCCAAGACTGTAACAATCATCGAGGCATCTCACTACTATCAATCGCTGGGAAGATATTTGCCAGAATCCTTCTTAATCGCCTTACGGCTCATCTTGACAAAGGTCTTCTACCTGAAAGTCAGTGTGGATTCCGGAAAGAACGTGGAACCACAGATATGGTGTTCGCTGCAAGAACTCTTCAAGAAAAATGCCAAGAACAGCACTGTGACCTGTACACAGCTTTCATCGACTTGACAAAGGCGTTCGACACGGTCAGTAGAGAGGGTCTATGGAAGATCATGGCAAAATACGGCTGCCCAAAGAAATTTATCTCAATAGTGCAGCAGCTACATGATGGAATGCAGGCTAGAGTTCAGGAAAACGGTGAGCTATCGGAGCCTTTCCCAGTCTCAAATGGAGTTAAACAAGGGTGTGTACATGCACCGACTCTTTTCAGTATCATGTTTTCTGCTATGCTGACTGATGCTTTCAGAGACGGGGACACAGGAATCGACATCAGATATCGTATTGATGGAAAATTGTTTAACCTTAGGAGGCTTCAAGCAATAACCAAGGTCAAATCACACACCATCAGGGATCTTCTGTTTGCTGACGATTGTGCCCTCAGTGCTGGCTCAGAGGCTGATCTGCAGCGTAGCGTTGATAGATTCTCCGAAGCCTGCGCCAACTTTGGGCTTACCATCAACACGGGGAAAACAGAAATCATGTACCAACCAGCTCCTGGCACAATTTATACTGAGCCAGTCATCAAGGTAAATGGTGAGAAACTGAATGTTGTGAACAGGTTCACATACCTTGGTAGTACACTATCCCAGAACATCGTCATTGATGATGAGGTGAACACCAGGATCTCCAAAGCCAGCAGCACATTTGGCAGACTATACACCAACGTTTGGCATCGAAGTGGCATTAGTCTACAGACAAAGCTGAAGGTATACAGAGCTGCGGTGCTTCCAGTGCTGCTTTATGCATGTGAAACATGGACTGTATACAGGCGCCACGTAAAAAAGCTCAACCACTTCCATACAGTCTGTCTCAGGAAGATAATGAACATCAAATGGCAAGACAAGATCCCGGATACCGCCGTTCTTGACAGAGCTGGTATCCCTAGCATCGATACTATTCTGATGCAGTCACAGATTCGCTGGGCAGGTCATGTAGTCCGCATGCCAGACCATCGACTGCCAAAGATACTCTTTTATGGTGAGATGCAGAAGGGTAGACGCTCCCATGGTGGCCAGAAAAAGCGCTTCAAAGACACGCTTAAGGCTTCATTAAAAACCTTTGACATAAACCAAGACACATGGGAAGCTGCTGCGCAAGACCGAACTGCCTGGCGCACATCTCTTCGTAAAGGTGCAGTGGCATGCGAATCTTCCAGAAGAGCAGCAGCGGAACAGCGGAGACAAGCTAGAAAAGATCGTGAAATAAAACCTTCACATGAAGCAAACATTCCCTGCCCACACTGTCCGAGATCCTTCCAGGCCCGCATCGGGCTCATCAGTCCCCTTCGTACTCATAGACTATCCTAACATCCTAATAATTGGATGAACAGAGTGGTCTTCATCACCTGTGATGGACGAACAACAAAAACACTCCTTATTAGGCAATTAGCGTAAAATTACGGAAATTTTCAAACACATTTCACTCAGAGCTATGAGAAAAAATAGTTTCGAATTGGCGATATTATGGCAGACAATGAAATTCCCTGTGTATCGATACCAAATAGTCCCCGATATGGACAGGGTAACTAAGGTATTATTGAGCGACAAATCTTGCATTTTCGGCACAAATTTGCAAATCATAGCTGGGGGTGGGTACAGAAAATATGCTTTTTGATACATCAAATGCATTTTTTATGTTATAAAACCTTGCTCATTCAATTCCTCGATGATTATTTAATAAAATAAGCTCAAAAGTAAAAAATCGATATTTTGTACGTAAAATCGAGTTTTCTCTACCGGGGACCAACTTAACGGACACATAAATAATGTCCCAGGGAAGTTGGCCATATGGACTGAATATTATTATGGATTACATTATGTTATAAATTTGGATCCTCAGTTGTCAAGATGGAATAAATTATTAAAATCATATTATGCTGGTTACAGACAGTTATCTGAACTTATTTAAAGGATGTTGCGTGGTTGTATCCCGATTACTTCAATTACAACATTTCAATTCCCTAGACGGCTTCTTAATACTGACAGTCATTGTGACGAAATATCTGTCCCTGTTCTTTTGAGTGATCTCTCACGACTCCAGCCCTACGGCAGTATCATTTCTTCTTCTTCTTCATTTTTCTCTCTTATCGCTTTTTTTTGGCATTTCATTTTTCCCTTTCATACATTTTACTCTTTAAGCTGGACATAGCATGAGGAAAGTCTCTAACACGCAACTCACCTATGGCAGTATTTGTTACAAGAGTAATTCTTATCTTATTGTGTCGCATTAACGCTTCACGAAGACGTGCTAAGTTACGCCAGGTTATTAGACGGTGAGCGACAATATTTTATCGCATAATCTGTCTGACCATCTTTTCAAGCGTCGGTGCTTGTTTATCCATGCTTGCGTTGGGCAGGAGTGCTGAATAGAACCAGATTTGTTTGTCTGACGGAACGCGGGATAACCCGTGTACGAGGCGGAACTTATCACATAAGTGCTTCCGGGTCATCCTTGTTACGCCAATGTTACTGTCTGTGTGACACATGTGGGCATGTTGTCATATGTATCTACCGATCTGTCTGTACGTTTGTACACGAGGGCATCGGACAGCATATTACTATATGGGAGACGTGACCTTTGCAAAATTTTTCCATGTCGGAAATATTTTGAAAGTACCACACCCGATCTGTTTGAATATGATTGGATCTTTCTGATTAGATTCATAACTACAATGCCTGGGAAGATATAGTCTGACCATTTCGCAGTTTTATTTCACTGTGAAATTCACGCTCGCCAAGACAACATCATACCTCGCCAGAATGAAGACTATATTCATAATTCCTTATGCTAACCGAACCTTTTATTTGAGAACCAAATAAGACTTACAAAGCACAGGAACTCTCTACATTCTAATAAGGAACACCGGGACGAGGAAACTGAAGAAACACATGAAGTCAGAGAGGAATCTATTGCAAAATTAAAGACATCCCAGACGCGTGTAAGAGAACGATTCGTCTCTTTTATTCATCTGAGCAACAAGTCTGTAGCCATGAGTGGCGTAAGTTGTGATTTACATTTCATAGTTTATTACTAACATGTGAACTACATATATATGTATATATTACCATATGAAGTTTAATGTGTGATACTCGCTATTGGATGTCAAAGTCATTTGAGGCTGGCAACCTCAGTATCTAGAATGATGATTCATGAACCACCACTGCACGGACTGGTGATTGCTTTATTGATAGTTTCGTAAAGAGAACTAAAAGCATAAAGTAGTTCCAGGTTCCCTATGGAGCAGGGATGGAAATATGAAAGAAAGAATGTACATTCTAGAATAATACTTACAGTTTCAAAGCTTTTCACTCAGTGTAAAGGTAAACGAAAAAAAATATTCATCGTAAGTAATAGAAGTTTCAAACTTTTCAACAAGTGTAAATATAAAGGAAACATAAATGAATTTATTTTGTGAACACTTTTCAAACAGTGGAGATGTAAATGTAAAACATATTATATCTGTACATTTAACCGTTTCATTTAAATGTAATGTAAAGCTAAAGCTATTCAGTTTAAATGTAAAGAAAGTTGTATCCCAAAGGAGTAAATTTAATTCTTATTGAGAGTAAATTATGACATGAGATGGTGGTATGGGAAGATAGGAACCCATAATTATGGGTTGGAAAACGCAGTACTCAGAAGAGCATTCGTTTCTATTCTTCTATCATAGTTATTGGTGGAACCAACAGAAAGTACTATCTCTGGAACTAAGTGAAGGTA
Source organism: Oreohelix idahoensis (assembly GCA_024509875.1). Taxonomy (NCBI): domain Eukaryota; kingdom Metazoa; phylum Mollusca; class Gastropoda; order Stylommatophora; family Oreohelicidae; genus Oreohelix; species Oreohelix idahoensis. Next base: position 32,652 of record JAMPIV010007240.1, on the reverse strand, counting down.
GAAGTGGACTGACGTTGTGCGAGACGCCATCATAAGAGGGTCTTATAGACAGACGCATAACCAGCTTGGCCGTTACTCCTTGACGTTTTCGGAACGTGCGCCTGAACTTTGACCACAGACGAGCGCGAGCAGAGTGAAAAGAACCAACCCATAAGGAGGATTAGAATCATCATTGGCAGCTACGTTAACCTATATGCTGCCACTTGAACTTCTTGTCCAAAACCCATCACCCAAGAAACGAAAACGTCATTTTGTAACTAACTATTATTCCTTTCTTTTAAACTGTTAAAGTGATCATTAAATTGTGTTATTTGTAATTATACAAATTTAACTTCGATTCAATCATTTAAAATGTACTACATGTTTGTCTCAGTCAAAGTTACTAAACACACACTCTAAACAGAGCTATATTATAATAATAATTCCACTGATTAACTCAGTGGTGGAAGGGCTTAACGAGCTAGAATAAACCACTGCTCAAATTCTTCATAAAAGGTGTCGGCAGATTACAGAATGAACGTGCTCAGCAACAGCCTGCATTGTTTTCGCTTATCTGAATATCTTGTGAAGACTCCCATGTGATAGAAACTTTACTATTCTTCCACTACTTTTTGGAATAGCTATTGATTGGGTTATGAGAAACTATACCCACAATGAACAATTAGGTATAAAATAGACAAATGGAAAATTCCTGGGGGACATAGATTTCGCAGATGATTTAGCATTCTTAAGTTCAACACCCAGACAATCCCAAGAAGCAGTAAATAATTTGTGTCATCTTTCGGTTAAAATAGGTCTCCAAATAAATGCCTCTAAAACTAAAGTTATGAACTTTTCTAACGAGACCTTTAACTATCATCCTGAACGGGGAGAAACTACAGAAAGTTGAAAGTTTCAATTATTTAGGCAGTAAAATGACTCAGGATGGTGACACAACAAGAGAAATCCATACTAGAATTGCTTTGGCAGCTAGCGCCTTCAATAGATTATCTAACATTTGGAAATTACGATCATTGAATATACAGACCAAGCTTCGTCTGTTTAATTCAAATGTTATCTCAGTGTTAACATACGGCTGTGAGAGTTGGAAAATAACAAAATCATTGGAGAACAAGCTGAATACATTCGAGAACAAATGTCTTAGAAAACTCATGAACATCAGTTGGAAAGAATTCAAGACTAATCGACAAATAAGAGAAGACTCTAGGCAGAAATATGTCTCCAACTATATAAGGAAAAGACGATGGTCATATATCGGTCATGTCCTACGAATGCAAAACAACAGAATACCATTGCAGGCACTCACTTGGGTTGCTGAGGGTAAGAGGAAAAAAGGAAGACCAAAAGAAACACTCAGAAGAACAATAATAAGAGAAGAAAGAACGTTGGGATTAAACAATGTGCAAGAGCTAAGAGGAGTGGCGTCACAACGTACAACCTGGAGAGCACTAGTTTCTGCCTTATGCGCCATGTTTGGCCCTTAAAGAATTTATTATTATTATTATTATCTACATTTCTGCCAAGAGTAATCTTGTGCAAAGATAGACTCCATTGAAGCCCATAATAGAGACTCGTGCGTTCTGGCCACTGTTGGACCACTACTGCAAAGCAGGGGAGGCAATACCGTCACAGTCATAATGATTTCAACTTGGTTTTAAAATACACCGCAACAATACATTTAGTAAATTCATTTTACTAATTTAAGTTGAACAAGTAGAAGAGAAAAGAACACGCCTAAAGGAACACCAGGAAAAATAAAAAAGCAGCTGAGGGCTATAATTCAAGAGTGTATGCCTATAGTCAGTTATGACTGAAGGGGCTACTACTAATTTGGAAACGATTTTTAAACATAATAGAAGAGTATCATGTATACGTTATCAAACATATTTTAAACTGTAAAATTCAAGTAAAAAGTGAGAGAGTTATTATTATTCAAGATACTTCATTTGGTGACAAATAAAGACCTAGCATTGTTATGGTAAGAAGCTGGCGATGAAAAGAATACGTGTTGAAGAAACGTTACTGAAAGCTTTACAAGGCAGTTCGTGTTCTGGAACCCCCGTGGTCAGAGACATAGAGGGATACCGAAGAACACATGGAGAAGAGACAGAGATGAAAGAGATGAGGAAAACATGGAAAGACCTAGAGCCGATGGCACGGGACAGGGAGACTTGGCATAAGTTTGTTGAAGGCCTATGCTCCTTTGTGAGCTGAAGGGAGATGGTCGAATGGTTATAGTATATGATTTTATATACATGTAGATGTGTGTGTGTGTGTGTGTGTATGTGTTACCATATAAAAACATAAGTTCACGACACGACACTTTCATGTAGTATCTTAGTGACGTACGATCAGTGACAGTGCTGCAGACTCCTTACTGAGACTGTTTGCATCTTTATCTGTTCTCATTTTCTTCTTCCTTTGTAAAACTGAATGTATCTTTCTTAGTTACGTTTAGAGTGTCTATTTTACTTAATCTTAATAAGTAGTGACAGGAGGCATCGCTGTCGTACTCCAGTTCTTACCTTAAACGATTTTGTAAGTTATATTCGTGAAGAATTCTGCATATCAATGTCTTGGTACATTTTCTGTGTTAAGTTAATGATCTTCATGGGGACTCCATAATGCCTCATCAGTTTCCAAAATGATTCTTCGTAAACATTCCCAAATGCCGTTTCATATTCCAAAAATCAAATGTAAAGAGATGAGTTTAATTCCAGACTTTGTTCACCTAAGTATTAATGTGCTTATGATGGCTGTAAAAGCTATGGTTGTATTTGTAGGAGTTGTTGAGGTCTAATACACGCATTCAGAGATACAACTGAAGAAGTATGCCTTCACACCAGGTCAGTTGGCCAAGTGTTTAACCTCGCAAGGCTGAAGAAGCCAAAAAACAAAAATCAGAACGGTCACTATAAGAGATTTGTTATTCGCTGATGACGCTGCAATCATCACTCAATGTCAACAGGAGCTTCAGAGTTTGATGAATCGCTTCACCCAAGCATGCAAAGACTTTGGCATCACAATAAATCTAAAGAAAACAAATGTGTTAAGTCAGGATGTGGATGTCCCACCTGTTTTCAATACCGATAAATATGAATTAGCAGTGGTGCACCACTTCGCATACCTGGGGTCTACCATCAAAAACAAACTCTCTCTGAACACAGAAATTGACAGCTGCATTGGCAAAGCTTCAGCCAAATTTGCCTGCCTCACATGCATGTTTGGGGAAACTCAAAACTCACAACGTAGACCAAAGCTGCGTTATATAACGCCTTCATCACCGGCACACTTCTATATGGCAGCAAGACATGGACAATCTATGCCAAGCAAGAAAGAAGGCCCAATACCCTCCATCTACGGTGTCTACGCCACATCCTCGGTATTTAGTGGAGGGACAAAGTGACTAATGTCGATTTGTTGTCACGTGATGGCTTTCAAAGCATGTATAACTGCTTAGACTACGCTGGCTTGGCCATGTCTGTCGCACTGAAGATGGTCGCATCCCGAAAGATATCTTCTACGGACAATTGGCAGATGGCAAAAGAACAGTTGGGCGACCGCAGCCGAGGTTCAAAGATGCAAGAGAGTCATTAGGGCACTGGACATAAATCCAGCAACCTGGGAGGATGAAGCTCCTGATTGCACCAAGTGGCGATGCTCTCTACGGCGTTACCTCTGATTGGGCGAAAAGAAGTTCTCACGGCAAGCAGAAGAGGGGCCAAATCGTCGAAAATAAAAAACAGCTGAGGACTGTCACATCAGGGGTGCATTCCCATAGTTAGTAATGACTGAAGGGGTTATTATTACTATGACGTCTAATTGATGCTACTACAGTAATGATGTGCGCCCTAACCTCTTTTTTTCTACCTAACTCAAATGTACCAGGTTCGATTCCCAGTAGAGAGAATATAATTTATGGAAATTTTTTTTTCTTTTTTCTTCAGAATCAGTGGTTCTAATGATGTCATACTCCCGCCCTGGTCTCTTGGGTAGTGAGATCGGATGGGGAGCCTTCTCGGATACAGGCGAAAAAATATGCGGTCTCTTGTGCAAGTTGCGCATGTTAAAAATCCTACGGCTGTTGGAAATCGTAAAGAGTAGGCCACAAGGCCGCTGCTATGGCTAAATTTAAAAATTAGAAACCTACCAACCAAATATATTTATAGAATGTGTGATTTCTATATACTCACATTGGAATTCTCGCCGGTGCTACAGAGTTCGTGCACTGTGCTGAGATCCTCCTTGTGTGATCTAAGGGAGAAGATCGGAGCACTGAAGGAGGTGTCCGTTTGCAATGAAGATAGTCATTAAAACCAACCAAACCAAACCAACTCAAATGAACGTCATCTTAACAGTTGGATATTGTAGAGGTTCCCTGCGGAATTAAACAGAACAATGGGTCCTCCAATGTAACTTGACAGAGCAATGAGGTCTCCAGCGTAACTTGACCGAAAAAATATGGCCTCCAACGTAACTTTACAAAACAGCTCAACTTTACACAACGCACGTGACGTCAGAATAAGGACTACATGCAAATTATAACCAACGCGAAATAGAAGAAACAACTATATTTGTAAGAATAATTATAACGATAAGTTATAAAGTGATCAGAGGGGAAAAACTACGAAAATATCATAACCAGTAGTAAAAAAGCACTGAAACAATTAAGGAAAATTACTTGCAAAATTCAGCAGATGGTAGCATGCTGAAGGTAATAAATCTAAAATGGTAATGCAAACAGCTTGCGTCACACATGGAGATCCAAAATCTACAGTCTGACAACAAAGCTAAATCTGTGTCAAGGCTGCATAAGATCCGTTCTCTTCTATGGAGCAGAATCATGAAGAAAGCTGCTTCTGACAATGTGAAGGCGCAGCTTTAGAAAGAACATTAGGATCTAAACTCTATGACACAAATATGATGTGACTCCGTTCTTCACAAATGCAATGCTCTCATCTCTTCGAAAGGAGTCACCTAAACGCAGTAGATGTTAGCACCTTAAGTTCTTACCTCTTGTCAGCAATGCTAGATGTTATATTTATTCTTCTGTAATTCTTGTAATCAGAAAATGACATCGCCGTCTTGAAGCTGGCTACACCAATCATATTTGACGCGTGTCATACACCCCTGTGTCTAGTCAACGGGAGTAAGACTCCACAGCAAGCGACCAGCTGCATAACTATGGGCTGGGGTCGTGCCTCTAGTAAGTCATTTTTCTCTAATCCATTATCATTACCATTTTCCCTTTCGGTCCCAATAGAGCATGGAGCCACTGCTGCAACTGGCTCCTGTACAGGAACACTGCACAAAGCACTCACGTCCTCTTGCAGCGGTGATTGATGTAGCTATTTGTTTTACATGATAACGTTGCCAGTCTCATACACAACCTTACATTATTCACCTTGTACGACATGTCTAAGGGAGGAGTAGGGTTGTTCTTTCTTTGTCTCATCGGGACTTTTTTGTACTTGTCTGAAGGTTAATGTACGTCAGTCGTGTTATATTTTTATTTCTTACAAGGGTCATTGGTGCGAATAGGTGAAGTGAGTGTGATTGTGTACTGGCTAAGCGATGCACAAGTTCTCGATACAAATAGACCACGCCCACTCCGGGGCTATTTCTAACTACGGGTTAAGTTCCCTGTCACACTTGTAATATTAAGTGCGTGTGTTGGTTTAGTCGTTCACGCCACAGGTGCATACACACGAGTCATGAAGGGTTGTAAACGACTGGTGACATTTCATATGGGTTTATTCACGTCACAACACATTAATATTAAATACACATAGAATACCGTTCACAGCACAACACAAGATATAAATTACCACATAAGAACTGCGCACTCGGCAGCTACAATGATATCATAATACATGGCCTAGAGTACTCATATTAAACTCAGCGTTATAAAGAATCCTGCACTCAGCAGCTATCATGATTCATGGCATAAAGTACTCTTATTAAATTCAGCACTATAAAGAATCATACTACGCTGTACCCACAGCGAAAAATCCGTCGACATTTTAAATTCAGCACTGTACAGGCATTTCACACTTCCCAAAAACACTGTCTTCCTACCCGGTCAAAACGCCCGGAACACTCTCCCCAGATAACACACTCGTTCCGCTCAAAAGCAGACACGAGACTTCCTCACTGTTCACACAACACAAACAATTGCGGGCTAGCAGCGAGCTTCTCTCACCCAACTCAAAACAATACAGAATAAATATATCAGCGCTTTTCACGCTGTCTGTAATCTGTCTCTCGAAACTATCACGAGATACTCTCTAAATAATTCGATAGCTACAAGCAAACAAGTGCTCCAACTCAAAATCTATTTCAACTACTAACATACTCCAGTTTACTTCCCCTTACACTAAAACTGTTCGTTACATCTTACCTCACCCCCGGAGAAAAAAAATTGATTCTATCAATTTTTTGACAAATACATTCCCCGAAACCGAAAAAAAAGATTAAGAGGACAATGAATCTCTAACATATACGTATAAGAATTACCTTAAGTTAAGTTAAAATAAGACATCTACAAAATATAAGCATTAAGTGAAATGTAAAAATGAAGTATCCAATGTAATCAATTAAGCATACCAAAAATAATGCATTACAAAACCAAGTTAAGTGAATACAGAACAATTAAATAGGAAACAACCGATAGTAAAAGAAAAGACAAGATCAAGCAAACGAAAAATGATCCGTAATAAAGGTAAGTATGAAATCCTAATATGAGGAAAAACAATAATATTACATTCAAACAATTTCTTATATGTAAAATAATTACAAATATCACAAGTAGCTACACTATATTAAGTTATACCATTAAAGTAACAATACATAGAATGAAAGCATAAGAAGCGAAAGAAGAAGTATACAAGGAGAATGAAGTGAAACGTAAATAAAGCACGAAATGTAAACAAAATATGAAACCATACTGAGAAGACAATAGAAAAGTAGGAATAGAATGAAGAATAATCAACAAAGACAAAAGCAAAAGGTATGAATATAGAGAACGTTGGTAAAAATATATACTAATAACTATTTAGATCAACAACGTATTTCAAAATACATACAAACACGATCGAAAAGCACAAAACTAAATAACAAAGTATTCCTATACTAATACTACAAAAATAGTTTATAACTAAACAGAACATAATCAGTAATTTAAACAAGTTATACAAGTTATACATAGTGAACAATAAATTATCGCCACCACACAAACAAAATAATAGCATTGCTATAAGACCAACGCATAATCAAGCGCTAATACAACATAACATCCAAAAAATAAAAAAAAATTTCTTTAACGAACTAACATTATTCTACATATCAAACATAGCACATAGTCAAGCGCTAGGCACACACAAAACCCAAAAAACACAATGTCGGGAAATATTTTCCAAAAAATACAATACAAAAATATTTCGTACTGCTAAGTTACATAAAAATAGTATTTTAATTTAATTAATTTAAATCTATAATCAACAAAATAACAAAGAAACTAGCTTTAACAAAATGAGAGATATATAACAATTCCTGTATCTAAGCAAACACTAAACAATACGTGTAAGTTTTTTTTTTTTTTTAAATACGTCACAGAGAAACACATAGAAAAACACACTATTACCAAAATACAAGTTTGCAAATACATGAAAACAACGTAATGTATGTTAAGCCAGAGCTTAAATCAGATCTCTAGATTTCTCAATCCAATAACAATATCAGCAACCGCTGTTAATTTTCTCTATACAGTTCAATTTAAACTTTTAAATATTTCCGGCTGACAATCACGTTCAGCTTAGCTACAGTGTTATTCAGTTAATAATTTATCTCTATCTCCACCTGATATATTAAAAGTAACTATTGTAACATTACAACTAATGAGTTGTGCATAGCTAGCAAACTCATCATGTACAAAACTATTCTACCCAACACATCTGTAAAACAAATACCAAAAAAAAACTGCAAGTTCTACACCAGAGTATAAATGTCAATGATTATAAGGTGTAAATATGCATAGGTTTGTAACCAGTAAGGTTAAATATAAATCTGCTCATTGCATTCATGAATAGTAAACAACACGTCACTACCATCTAACACACTACATATTATCCAAAACAGAATAGTATAAAAATAGCATCGAAATGAACTAATGCATTATTAAAACAGTCATACATATCAAGAAAAACAATAGAAATCAAGTGATGCGTAAAGATGATATATAACAACCTATAATGATCTATGCAATAGAATACATTAACATCTACTGTCCTAATAAACAAACAAAAAAGAATCAAACGCCAAAAAAAATCTCCATAGGTCTTGCCGACATCTCATAAACACTAGGGGTAAAACGTCGAATGCATAGTTAGCACGCTGATATGTTCTGCCTGAACACTCACTCGGGCACAATGTTGACCTATATTCTTGCCGCTACCGTAAACAGAAGCGCTGACCCTTATCGAGAAGTCGTCTCTGTTAAAAAATACAAACGAAAATTTCCATTTTAATCAATGGTGAAATTTACTACGAACAACGGAGAGGTTAAACAAACAATTACCCCGCACTGTGGTTCGTGTAGAAATCTGGTCACCCCACGATGTCATCGACTCTTCCTTTAAGTTCACAACAACGTGCTGCTCTTTCAAAATCAGAAACATAACAAGCAGTAGTATTTGTGACCTCATTATCATTGCTACTTTGGTTAATAACAATGCTTCTAGGCTCATGTCGAGCAAAATTAGCATAATTGCACTTATTCGTCGTTTGATCAAAATATTTATCATCATTTCCTCTTTGTTTGAGACTATTATTATTTCTATAATCCCAGTCAGACTTGTTATGATTAACGTTTCTACTCCGCACAAAAAATCTGTCAGAAAAAGTATTGCACGATTGAAAACCTTTCTTGTATTTGTCTGTACCATTATTTTCAAAATTCTCAGAATTAAAATGTTGAGATACATTAACTTGTCTATTATCTCTCTGAGAAGGAAAATTATTATCATATGAATTTCCTTGGTACTTTCTAGCTTTAGAAACATCTATCCTACAAAAACTCTTTCCATTCTTTTCTTTGACAATATGCCTGTTTGCAGTATCATCTGCAGATCTATAAGTCTCTTTATCGTTACGCCTATAATGGGTTTCATCCTTGGAACCACTACTTATAACTGTATCCCTTGTTATCATCTTCTGAGAACTTCCAAAATCAGTTACTCGTTTAATCTTTGGGCTTTTAGCTTGAAATCTGTCAGGACTGACTGTTACCTTATCATTCTCTCTATTACACTGCCGCCAAGAATTGTTGCTATTGCAAGAAGAATCAAAAGATCTTCGAAAGTTATATTTTCCTCGAAAAGATATTTGTCTATCACATCTAACCTTTCTATCCGCAAAGATTGTATAGGGCTGGATCTTTGCTTTTTTAACCTGTTGGTAAACAACTTTCTGTCTAGCATTGTCCACATTTACAGAAGACCATATTCCGCTGTTCAAAATAACATCGAGTAGACCCTCTACCCTTTTTGTACTTTCTGCAATTTCAACATTTTTGTGTGAAATTTCTTCACTTAATTTCCTATTTAATTTGTCAAATGTCAAAACTTTACTTCTCTCCTCTGTTAACAATCTCTCAATCTTAATCATCTTCTCTCTCTCAGTCGTTAACTCTTCTAATTTGTCTTTCTCATCCTTTTCTTTATTTGCTCTAGTTTGACATGTTTCACTACCTAATTTCTCACATTTCTTATCCTGAACTTTTAATTTGTCATGTATGTCTTTCTTTTCTTTCAGTTGGCAACTGATAATATCATTATCCTCCAACACCTCATGAAGCATATTTATGTAAGTCTCTTCACGAACATTGCTCTCAATCTTTAATATGTCATACATTTCTTTTTTCTCTTGAACTTCCTGTCTGAGATTACCAACTTCGTCATCTTTGTCTTTCACAAGAATTTCCAACTCTTTGTTCTTGTTCAATGCTGCATCTAACGCCGCATGTACTTTAGTAAGTTCCGTGTTTGACTTGTCTAACTCATTTTCGAGTTTAGAGACTGTTTCGTGTAGTTTACTCACTTCAGTAGTAACTTTTAAACAATTGTCCCTTTCCCGTAGGGCACTCTGTTTGTTGACTTTTATTTGTTTCTCACTTCCTAATTCCTTTTTCTGCTCATCAGGAATACCGTTGTGGATCATCTTGAATATATTTTGCACTATCTGTCCGTGTTCAAGTTCAATATACTGTTGCAAAAACACACGAAGGTACCGTAGCAAATCAACCAAATCCCTAGCCATTATTGAATTACAAAGAAGCTTAAAGTTATGTTCAGCAAATAACTCTAGAGATGCTGATACATTAACCAAAAAATCGTCCATGATCCATATTCCAAGTCGTGGACCTCTCAATCCCTTTTCATCTCTACCTATTAACAATGCACTCTCCAACATAGGCCTTATATCTGCAAGATTATTATCAAAATCCATGGTGATTCAATCACCCAGTTAACTATATATCTATATCAGTATAACTATTAATGTCGCAAGTTTATGTTTCAAGAAGCTCTGACAATTACCCTTCCATTTCACACAGTTAAGTATTTATACCAGAAATTGCAATTATACATAAACTTTGTATCCTCAATTCCTTTTCAAAGAACCTTTATAACATCATATTCACATGAGGGAAGACTACATATATCATACAACCATCAATACTTAGCATCAATACTAAATCCTAATAATATGTCTATATAGAATTAGACAACAAAAACAACAGATTTCAACAGTATAGGAGATGCAAAGCACAGGAAGGCTCGTTGACATAGTTAAGGCGACACAGTTCACATAACAAAAAATAACCACTTATCTTGAATGAAAACTCTTCTGTTCCTTTCCGTTAACACCCTGGATATCACAAAGTTCAATTGTAAAACAATCGACAACAAAAAGGCATTGGAACTTGACACCTTGATTCCGCTCAGGGCCTCGATTCAGCACGCTACGTGCTAACACACCGCACAGGAAAGCAGGAAATGGGTCACCGTCTGTCAATTTCGTTGAAAGGAGGTACACCACTCGTTCATACTGCCAGAGTATTACTTGTACTGGTATACAGACGCCACTGTATATCATGACATCTCATAATCTTGAGTAATAAATTCCTTGACTTCGAGTTCCGATGTACCGTTTACAATGGCGGGTTACGCATTTTCAAGGGCTGGTACATTCTTAAGTAAAAATGATTTATGAAGTGGTTTTTCTTCTGTAGGAGATTGTGTCTCTACTAGAGTTTGTGTTAGAGACTCTCCTAATGTACGGTATCATGTATGATTCGGACTCCAGGTAATGCCAGACCCTATTTTTGATGATCTCATGTCGGTTAGACCTAGCTGGAATATTATGCTTCGCAACGCTAGGGTCATGTTTGTATCGACGAAGATGACGGACTTCCATACAGCAGTTATGTCTACGTGAAGTAACTGGATTACTGTAGAACTGTATGGAGAAACTTTAGGAAATTATTCATATGCATTTCATATTAACTTTGGCTTATATATACCCTCCTGTGAGTGAGTGAGCGACAACTCAGGAAGGCGGCCATGTTACATTCCTGTCATCATATTTTGAATCACTGTCCAAAGAACGGGGCATGTATCTTACTATTCGGACAGTGGCAAGGAGATCTCAATTTTGATAGAAACCCCCTTATCGTGGTTTCATAATATGATATAAACTGTGAACATAAAGCAACTTTAGTTACTTACCGATCCGCCTTCACTGACGCGTTTAGTCAGATAGGGGATGCGGCCATAATGTATGATAACATTGGAAGCTATTGATGTACTACCCATGATATATGAATGTGTCATGACATGGGATCTACTATGTATGCCTGCAAATTGATGTGTCAACATATACCCATGATTTACTCGTTATGTCCCAGTGTGTGCGTCTAAATAAACTGTGTAAAAAAGATTCCAGCAGTCTGCGTTGGTGCCTTGTAGACACAAGTGAATGAGTGCTTAGATTGGTCAGAACACGAACAGTCCACCATTCGCGTTAATCACACTCTACACTTCCACTCCATATATACACCATCCTGCGTCGGTTGAATTGACCAAGTTTAGGGCCTGCTTCCCCTGGAGCCTTAGAGGGAAACTACTGCTTACAGCTGCCTTTGCCTTCCCTAACTCAGGACTAGGGTGAGTTACCCATTTACAGCTGGGTAGACTGGAGCATGCCTGATCTCAACAACTCGGTACACTACAATGGACATATACAGTAGTGGCACCACAAACAACATGCTACAGTGATTGATAGTGGAGCTTTACCGAAGAAAGAGAACACACTTTACACCACACTTTACAGTGGCACTTTACATCATATTCACATGAGGGAAGACTACATATATCATACAACCATCAATACTTAGCATCAATACTAAATCCTAATAATATGTCTATATAGAATTAGACAACAAAAACAACAGATTTCAACAGTATAGGAGATGCAAAGCACAGGAAGGCTCGTTGACATAGTTAAGGCGACACAGTTCACATAACAAAAAATAACCACTTATCTTGAATGAAAACTCTTCTGTTCCTTTCCGTTAACACCCTGGATATCACAAAGTTCAATGGTAAAACAATCGACAACAGAAAGGCATTTGAACTTGACACCTTGATTCCGCTCAGGTCCTCGATTCAGCACGCTACGTGCTAACACGCCGCACAGGAAAGCAGGAAATGGGTCACCGTCTGTCAATTTCGTTGAAAGGAGGTACACCACTCGTTCATACTGCCAGATGATTACTTGTACTGGTATACAGACGCCACTGTATATCATGACATCTCATAATCTTGAGTAATAAATTCCTTGACTTGCGAGTTGCGACTTGCGACTTGAGTTAACAGTTCCCAGTTTAACTGATACTGAATAAGTTTTCCCTGGGCCTGGATACAGCTCTCAAATGTGATGTATGTCTTTCATATACTAACGCCACTCAGGCTACACGCTAACACTTGTGAATTAATATCACGCGAATTTCGCGGGTGTCAGATCCTATAAAACTAGCACACCACTGTTGCGAATAGGTGACCAGCTTGTTCGTTTTGCAATAGGTGATAGTGAGTGCGTGTTGGAACCGACACTCACAACACATGATATAAAATTCTCATAGAAGAACTGCGCACTCGGCAGCTACAATGATATCATAATACATGGTATAGAGTACTCATATTAAACTCAGCGTTATAAAGAATCCTGCACTCAGCAGCTATCATGATTCATGGCCTAAAGTACTCTTATTAACCTCATCACTATAAAGAATCCTGCACTCAGCAGCGATCATGATTCATAGCCTAAAGTACTCTTATTAAACTTAGCACTATAAATAATCCTGCACTCAGCAGCTATCATGATTCATGGCCTAAAGTACTCTTATTAAATTCAGCACTATAAAGAATCCTGCACTCAGCAGTTATCATGATTCATGGCCTAAAGTACTGTACACTGCAGTTATAAACACTTCCACAATAATTCAAACTGCAGTTTCATACTACGCTGTACCCACAGCGAAAAATCCGTCGACATTTTAAATTCAGCACTGTACAGGCATTTCACACTTCCCAAAAACACTGTCTTCCTACCCGGTCAAAACGCTCGGAACACTCTCCCCAGATAACACACTCGTTCCGCTCAAAAGCAGACACGAGACTTCCTCACTGTTCACACAACACAAACAATTGCGGGCTAGCAGCGAGCTTCTCTCACCCAACTCAAAACAATACAGAATAAATATATCAGCGCTTTTCACGCTGTCTGTAATCTGTCTCTCGAAACTATCACGAGATACTCTCTAAATAATTCGATAGCTACAAGCAAACAAGTGCTCCAACTCAAAATCTATTTCAACTACTAACATACTCCAGTTTACTTCCCCTTACACTAAAACTGTTCGTTACAGTCATCAGTTTGTTGCAGCAATCCGGGCATGTTGGGTTATCGTGAAGATGTATGTAACAATAAATTTAAGAATCATTATCTACTGAGTGATCGTCCGCTTGGCAAAGTTACCGGGTTCGATATCTGGTAGGGTAACGTTCCAGCCTATCCAGCTGTAAATGAGTGCCTGACTAGATCTTGAGTTAGGGAAGGAAAAGGCAGCGAGGAAAAGAACTGGTCAACTCCCACCTCTCGATGTTGAACATAGTGTAGTGAAATCTCTAATACTTCACTCCCCTATGGAAGTATCTGATATGGGATGACCTTTAACCTGCTATATAACAACATTCATTAATTTAAAATAAATTTACAAAGGGAGAAAGCCCACATTTGCAGTCTAGTTGTTTAGTCTTCCCACTTTACTAAGAATAAATGTATGTGTCACACCAGAACAGAATTATTACACGCAAGCAAAGACATTACTCTACAATACTAATACAAGACACGCTCATTTCTTTGTTGTAGTTACAAATTGGACACTTACTACATTTACTGCTTATTTTTGAGCTGCGTTCCGTCAGCTCAAATCCTACACAAGCATTGACATTATAACTAGACCTAATTACTTCATTTACCTTGACAACCTTAGCGAAAATTGTGAAAAAAAAACTAAAGCAGATTATAGGAAAGTAATAACTATGTAAGCTGAAATACAGTGGATGCTAATACCTAGACACGTTAATAACATCGAATAAAAGATGCATCTCAGAAGTGAAGAGTAGAATAGCCCAGGCCAAATGAGCATTCCATAAAATATTAAATCTTCTATGCAACAACTCTTTGCCAACGGAGGTAAAAATGAGAGTCCTTTAGCGTTACATAAGGGATATCTAACAATACGGAAGTTAATCACGGACAACAAGCAGAATAAGTCATGGATTCTACAGAGATGTGGTTTTACTGGAGAATGTTAAAAGTATAACGGACAGCTAAAAAACAAAGTAATCAGGATGTTCAGTAAGAGGCCGGTGTGCAAAGGAAGCTTATCACTCACGTTTGAAGGAAACAATCCATTTTATTTGAGCATATCGTGAGAAGAAGAAAGTTGGAACATGTCGTGAAAATAGAAAAATTTCCAGAAAAAGAGACAGAGGACGACAAAGAGAGAAGATGCTGCACAGTTTGACACCATGACAATAGACTGAAGTAAACAACATAATTAAGAAACAGAGGACGACAAAGAGAGAAAGATGCTGCACAGTTTGACACCATGACAATAGACAGAAGTAAACAACATAATTAAGAAACAGTACTGGAGACAAGAATTTATCATGGTCACCTAGAAGAAGAAGAAGAAAGAAGAAGAAGGAGGAAGAAGGAAGAAGTAGAGAGGAAGAAGAAGGAGGAGGAAGAAGGAGGAAGAAGAAGAAGAAGGAAGAAGAAGGATGAAGAAGAAGAAGAAGAAAGGAAGGAGGGGAGCCGGGAGAAGAAGGAAGCGAGAGGGAGGAAGAAGAAGGAAGGAAGGAAGGAGAAGGAAGGAAGGAAAGAAGGAAGGAAGGAAGGAAGGAAGGAAGGAAGGAAGGAAGGAAGGAAGGAAGGAAGGAAGGAAGGAAGGAAGGAAGGAAGGAAGGAAGGAAGGAAGGAAGGAAGGAAGGAAGGAAGGAAGGAAGGAAAAGGAGGATGAGAATAAGGATGAGAATGAGGATGAGGAGGAGAAGGAGGAGGAGGAGAAGGGGAAGGAGAAAAAGAAGAAGAAGAAGAAGAAGAAGGAGAAGAAGAAGAAGAAGGTAAAAATATCATGTGAAGGAAATTTAACTACTTGCTTTAAATATTCATTACCAGTCGGTCGTGTGTGTAATTAAATGCTTTGTTTGTTTTTCATTAAAAGTTCTTCTTTTTCTCTTGTGTATCTTCGCCTATATTTTTAACCGATGCTGCAGACGCCGCGGTTCAAACACAGTTGCAGTATGTGGATGTACCAGTATCCTCGGATACTGCATGTAGAGCCGTGTACGGGTCTCTTAACTCAGAAAAGACATTCTGTGCTGGCACCAACGGCAAGGATGCTTGTCAGGTAAGAATGATTTGAGCCAAGGCGGTCGTATGGGGGAAGCTTGAGGTGCTGCTCTCAACACGTTACCGAAATTATATTTTAAAATTCCCGAGTAACACTGAACAATGTTACAAAGAGACAACAGTGACGTTAATTTTTAAAGATAAACTTTATTAAATTTTTTTTGAAATTTTTGCATATATATATAAACTTTATTTTCTGCAAAAATAAATGGCTCTTTCAAACTTTGCTTCCAGTATTTCTGCTCTCAAAAGTCGCCTAGTTGGATTAGAGCCATGTAGATCAAATGAGGCACATAAGGTAAAATGCAAGAAATAAATCCACGCACGATGGAGGAATGAAGCGAAAGCCAGTGAGCAAGAGGAAAGAATTAACGAACGAACGAACTTTATTTTCGAAGGGTTAAGAGAAAGGAAGAGGAGAGATACAGCCATACTTTGAGGAAATCGACATCTAGCGAACTGTCTATACCAGTGGTGGCCAAGCTAAGGTTGGCCGAGGGCCAGATTATGGTAAAGGGTAACACTAGAGGGCCAGACCTATAAAATCCTTAAAAAATAAAGTTTTGAGATTTAGTTTTACATATATAATGAACCACGTACAGAAAGCAACGGCAAACTACTGTACTGCACATCTGCCAAGACATGTATACCAGTCTTTGGACTGAAATTACTGTAAAAAAAAAATATAATGAATCTGTTGTTTTAATTTGTTTTGTAATTTGTAATATGACATGTAATTATTTATTTCAAACATACATTTGTGTTTTATTTCATTGTGAAGAGGGTGGCTTTAATCAACAATAAAAGGCCGGCCAAAACAGGTTGGCGGGCAGGTCAAAACTGGTTGGCGGGCCAGATCTGGCCCGCGGGCCGTAGTTTGGCCACCGCTGGTCTATACTATAAAAAGGTATCCGTGGGGGGAAAAGGAATGGATGAAGGCCAAAGAATAACGAAGAACAGATATTACTGTGGCCTGTTTAGAGGATTAGTCTATAAATAATGAAATAGGAAGATGAACATATTGGGAAGTAGTCAAAGGGAAGTAACACTAGTAGTTATTAAACAGTTGGGGCAAGAGTTTCCCCCTCTTGAGGCAAAGTTGTAAGCCACAAGATTTTTTTTAGAACAATCGAGAACTGTCTCGTCACATAGGGGTGAGCTAATGTTCAGTTGGACTTAGCGAAATTCACATGGGGTTAAAAAAAAAATGTTAAAGGTAGAACCATAGCAGATACTGCCGTACGGGAGTGAAGTGCTAGAGACTTCACTTCACTAAGACCAGCATCGAGAGGTGGAGTGACCAGCTCCCTTCATCGCAGCCTTTTCCTTCCCTAACTTAGGTTTGTCACGTACCCATTGACAGCTGGATAAACTGGAGTGTGTCGGTACAGTGATTCGAACCCGGCACCATTGCCGCGACAGACCAGCATTCTAACCACTTTGTCAATCGGTCGTTCACGTGGGGTAGGTGAAACAAAAAGACAGCGCAACTCAGTGTGCGAGGTCCCTACTGCTTCAGTCATCAACGAGTGATACGGTGTAAACTCAAAGTGGTGAGTGCTATGGTTGTCGCCTTGCGATTTTCGTGCATTGCGAATATGTAGAGACCGATAG
>JAMPIV010007240.1:0-10000 GCA_024509875.1 Oreohelix idahoensis | reverse complement strand
AATATGTTCATCTTCCTATTTCATTATTTATAGACTAATCCTCTAAACAGGCCACAGTAATATCTGTTCTTCGTTATTCTTTGGCCTTCATCCATTCCTTTTCCCCCCACGGATACCTTTTATAGTATAGACCAGCGGTGGCCAAACTACGGCCCGCGGGCCAGATCTGGCCCGCCAACCAGTTTTGACCTGCCCGCCAACCTGTTTTGGCCGGCCTTTTATTGTTGATTAAAGCCACCCTCTTCACAATGAAATAAAACACAAATGTATGTTTGAAATAAATAATTACATGTCATATTACAAATTACAAAACAAATTAAAACAACAGATTCATTATATTTTTTTTTTACAGTAATTTCAGTCCAAAGACTGGTATACATGTCTTGGCAGATGTGCAGTACAGTAGTTTGCCGTTGCTTTCTGTACGTGGTTCATTATATATGTAAAACTAAATCTCAAAACTTTATTTTTTAAGGATTTTATAGGTCTGGCCCTCTAGTGTTACCCTTTACCATAATCTGGCCCTCGGCCAACCTTAGCTTGGCCACCACTGGTATAGACAGTTCGCTAGATGTCGATTTCCTCAAAGTATGGCTGTATCTCTCCTCTTCCTTTCTCTTAACCCTTCGAAAATAAAGTTCGTTCGTTCGTTAATTCTTTCCTCTTGCTCACTGGCTTTCGCTTCATTCCTCCATCGTGCGTGGATTTATTTCTTGCATTTTACCTTATGTGCCTCATTTGATCTACATGGCTCTAATCCAACTAGGCGACTTTTGAGAGCAGAAATACTGGAAGCAAAGTTTGAAAGAGCCATTTATTTTTGCAGAAAATAAAGTTTATATATATATGCAAAAATTTCAAAAAAAATTTAATAAAGTTTATCTTTAAAAATTAACGTCACTGTTGTCTCTTTGTAACATTGTTCAGTGTTACTCGGGAATTTTAAAATATAATTTCGGTAACGTGTTGAGAGCAGCACCTCAAGCTTCCCCCATACGACCGCCTTGGCTCAAATCATTCTTACCTGACAAGCATCCTTGCCGTTGGTGCCAGCACAGAATGTCTTTTCTGAGTTAAGAGACCCGTACACGGCTCTACATGCAGTATCCGAGGATACTGGTACATCCACATACTGCAACTGTGTTTGAACCGCGGCGTCTGCAGCATCTGTTAAAAATATAGGCGAAGATACACAAGAGAAAAAGAAGATCGTAGATTTTTGATAGGGAAATTAATACTTGGGTTGGTCCCTTCTGAATAGGTTAGAATGAGTGATAGCCACAGTGAGATGTAATAATAGAAATAGAGTTCCACGAGTGAGATGGTAGAAATTTATAGAGGCTGTCCCGGAAATCGAGAATCTCTCTCTCTTTCCGCCTATCTTCTACAACAGATCCAAAGGAGTCAGACGGTCTATAAAAAATATGTATATTAATATATATCTATCCACTCACGTGCCCGCACATACAAGTGACGATAGTTAGACACACAGACGTTGGAAAACTATAACAAAGATTATATAGATATTATGGGAACGAAATGACCACCACACTGACATAAATTTAGGTATAGTTTAATTATCATAGTAAACTTACATCACAACATATAACATACATCAAAATCATACACATAGTCATAAAAATCAAGGAATGCTACAATAGTGATAGACCCGTTTGTATGGTCCTCCCCTGGATATATAGCTCACAGTCCCGTTAGAAGAAAGTGATAACCCCAAAGAGTTACAGATACATATGAGTGAGTCCATGGTTTCCCTCTTTTAAGGTATGGACAGACTTGATACTCTGCTTTATTCTAAGGGTACATATTGTTAGCAATAACTTGCATAAAGGAAGTTACAACGTGGGTGACTCAGACAAAGAACATCCTTCAGTCTACTTTCACTCGGTTCTTTCATCAGGGCCCTGATATACTTACAATCGTGCTGTGGTTTGCCGTCTGGCGCAAACTTTGGGACACTCACACACTTTTTATCTGTTACTGTCGTTAAATGAAGCGGATCCCAGCTCTGCAGCTTTGTTTGTTGGTTTCATCAAAATGGATCCGGGGAGCGTCTGCTTCATGCGATAGTTATTTCAGACTAAAGTTAGTGTCACTTGACTCACGAGGTAAGAATTAGGCTTAAACGAGCACACAATGTCAGAACACGAGATTTCCCTTAATTAGGAAGATGACCGGTGGACAACTTCTCTCAACAAATAATCTTGGTTCACTACACACTTGTCAACAATGTCGAAAAGTTAATGTTTTAGATTTCTGTAATTTTTCTCGCCACAAGGCAGCATGTACGTTAGAGTTAGTGTAGAAATATGCACTGGCTCAAAGGCCCAGTATAAGCCTTTATTAGGTATGTCTCTGTACAAAACGCCGGCAATGTTTGGGTTACCACAGTTTTCACTGAATAAAGAAAAAACACATATGAAATATGTTACATATTATGTACTCAATATAACTTACATTTTTAAAATGCAAGCGTACAGCTTGACTTATCATTTAAAACTTCCCGTGCAATAAGTTATATATTTCAGAATCATCAATCCTCATGAATTAGGAATACATACGTATTCCGTCAACACTCATGAGGCATCTAGCATTTATAAGTTAGTTTAGAAAAATTGTTCCCGTCTGATTATTTTGCAGTTAAGTTAAATTAGTTATAGCAACATGGTTGTTTAAGCTAGAAATTATAATTTATTCTGCGTTCCACTGAAACACGTCCCTAGAAAATCATACAGACTATATAAATTAAGCACTCTGCACCAAATCTAACTAGTGTAATATGAAATAAGTAATTATCACTTTAAACACTTCACAAAATATTAGATAATTATTATATTATATATACCTCTACACACAGAACCACAGGCAATCGCACACTTTAGAATTATACGCTGATATATGTATTTGAAGTCTAGAGCTCGGTAAATTTCCGAACAAACTAGGGCTTCGCTATACCGCTTATTCTATTCACGAACAACCTGTCTACTGCGAATTTTTAGGAGTCAGAATGAAAATAAAGTTTAACATTCTGGTTATATCTATTACCAGACAAAGGGTCCCACTTTATTTCGCCAAACGAAATAATCTACCCTTTCCGTCTAAAACACCTTACATCAACTAGGAGACTACCATGAACTGACACTCGTGCGTTTTCACACCTCACGCTGACCAGGCCAACAGTGTGTGCCTTGTCAGCTGGGATTTCAAGACAAATGTCTCAAACTGCGCCGAGGAGATGTCGGCTATCGCGCCTCACCTAAGCGCTCAGCCGATGCAACTCGTTGTGGCAGGTGAAAATGCAGACAAATTTGTCGCTTATAGGTCTGGCGAAAGCGAATATTCACAATGTATTTCGTCTGGTGCAGGAAATGCTGTAGACATATGTCTGCTCCTATGTCTGGCCAGACGAATATATTCACAGTTTCGTCCACTGACACCTAATGCAACAGAATGCATTTTAACGCTCTCTCTCTGACACGTTATGTCATAAATGCGTTTACCAGTATGAGAAAGAAAACGGTAAAGTTGAGAATGGGGAAGAAAATATTTTTCGCAAACGAATGGATGCGAAAAATACAGGAAAAAGGTAAAGAGTGATAATAAAATAGAGGATACGGGTGAAAGAAAAAGAAGAGGATATAGTCAATTTATGATCAATAAACTCTCTGTGACATTATATATATATATATATATATATATATATATATATATATATATATATATATATATATATATATATATATATATGTAAATATATTATCAATGTGTGTTACAAAAATATTAGCATGTGTAGAATCATTGTGCTATTTCTGGAGGGTAACCGAAGTGTGTTAGTTTAGTTTAATTGTGTAATAATCATGTAGAATTAATGGATTGAGCAAGTTAGTTGTGGAAAGCGTTTTAAAGATATTATGCTTGCTGGAAAGGACTATCCAAACTGGAGGAAGGAATGACTATAACAGATTGATTTTCTGTATTATTTGATATATGACACAATGATTACCATAAGGCCTATATGATTTTATTGAAACAAATCATGGACAAAACTGTAACAAGTGAATTACTGAACTATTGTGCTAGAACTAGAACGAATTGTGTTATTCATGACTTACTATGTCTCTTGTAATTAAGCACAGCTTGTCTGAACTGTCTCATACTATCTCCTGTCTGGCTAAGGAGACAATGAGCGATACTACGTAGGTTGTATATATTGTTTCAGGTTATATCCTGCCATGAGTGTCATACACAATATCTAGTGACCAAGTCAGCAAATAGATGCTCAAGTTTGTCAGAGCCTTTGCCAGTATTAACTGGGTCATCTTGACGAGTGGAGGACCCGCAATGGTGGGTTTCTATTCAATCATACTGCTGTACGAGGCCTAGGAAGGACTTTGTTTCAGATAAGTAGCTCAGTGTTGGGGTACTCTTCAATTTTCAAACAACACCAAATTAACCCACCTACGAATAGACTATGTAATGATGAAACCTTGTGGTGTATATAGGAGACATTTGACAGTCATATAAATCATAAAAGCATTTGATTCATTTAATTAAAACATTATACCATGAACAACAAGCATCTGTCAGAGTAGCGGGGGAAACATCAGGATGGTTTGAGGTGAAAAGGGGAGTAAGACAGGGTTGCCTCCTCTCTCCATACTTGTTTAACATCTATGCAGAAAATATAATGAGAAATGTTCGGAGTGACCAAGAATGTGAACATTGCGATCCGTTCACAATTGGTGGAAATGCGATCCCAGCACTCAGTTACGCAGATGACACAGTTATTCTTTCAAACAGTGCCAAGGGACTGGAACAGTTAATCCTGTCTGTCAAAAGACACAGTGAGGATCAGAACCTTTTTCTGAACACACAAAAAAACAAAGATAATGTCCACAGACAAAATAAGATACCAACCAAAAATTACCACCAATGATGAGGAAATTAATAATGTCACAAATTTTGAATATCTTGTCTCCATAATTAACAACAATGGAGACTGCTCAAAAGAGGTCAGAAAGAGACTGGCCATAGCAATGCAGAGGTTAAATAAAATGAAGAACCTATGGCATAACACCAGCAAATTAGTAAAAGTAAAACTTCTGTGAACGTGCATCTTTCCGGTAGCAACATATGGATGTGAATCATGGACAATGGTCCGACTCAAACATTAACCCTCTATTGGGCCATTTATGAAATAGTTGGAAAAAAAATTCTTGGAGTGGTTTTTGTGGCTGTCCCATGTCTGAAAAGTGGTGTGAAGGTTAATTTTGGGCAAAAAAATGTTTAGTTAGTGTTTTATGGGTATGTTGCCAATTGGCAACAAATCACCATTAAGGTTGGGAACATTTATTGTTGCCATTTGGCAACATATATCTTTTAACTATGTTTTTATGTCTAACAACATCTATTTCACCTTTTTTTACTCCCTACCTACATTTAATATTTAAACAGTAAATAGCAGACAACAAAATTTGTGAAACTTCATGAAGTTAAGTGTAATTTATACAGAAAATGCCACACATACAATGAAACATATAGTTACTGAAAAAAAAAAAATCTTCTGTCTCGTGACTCAATCACAGCTCCACACTCATGTTTCATGAAATACTTTGAAACAGTTTGAATGTTTATTGAGGCACAAGTGTAGGTTACACTTCTCACAGACAGTTCTGGAGTACCCCTTGCATCCAGGAAGTTTGCATCTCCCTTTGTTGGTGACGGAATTGGGGCTGTGGCCAACATTGTCAGTTCTGACATGAAAAGGAGGTACATTTGCTGTTTGCCCTCTCTTCTTTTTAGCCACCAGCTGTGTCTCAGTGCTTCCTGATGGCCTTCCCCTTTTATTATTTTCACTTTTTCCTGCTTTTAGGAGACACAAAGCAATCTGCAACTTGAAATCAACTAATGGTAGTCTGTCCTTTTTTTCCATACCATCCTTACACACATCTGAACAATAAGTTAGCCAAGCTTGCACCACAGAAACATCCAGGAAATGAAACAATATTCTGTGGTACCATTTCTTGGATCTAATAGGTATACGATAGAGTGCCAGCAAGGAGTCCAGCAAATCTACCCCTCCCATGAACATGTTATATTCTTTCACAGCTGCAGGGCAAGAAATGTGTATTTCCTTCTTGGCTTTTCTGTCCCATCTTCTGACTACACATTCTGGTTCAACTGCTGCATAGGTGCTTAGCAGTGTGACTGCTTTATTGTCATACCATTTGATAGCAGCTTTCAATGTGGCTCCGTTTGTTGCTGCAGTACAAACAACAGATGACCCTCTTCCTTTCGTTTTCAGTTCCTTATCGGAACACAGATTACACCCTTTCAGCCGGTTTGCGCGGACAGTGCCAAGACATGCAATGCCTTGTTTCCAGAGGCATGCCTGCAATGCTGGCGAATTAAACCAGTTGTCAAAATATACTTTATGCCACACATTTTTAGGGATACGTTGAAGAAGTCTCAGCACGATATTAGCTGATGCTCCTAAATCAGGTTGGCCAGGACACACGTCAATTTTTCCAGTGTAAATTTCAAAATCATGAATCAAACCAGAAATGCTTGAACAAACGAAGACTTTATAGCCCCACTTTTTGGGTTTCTTTGGGTTGTACTGACGCAGAGATGATTGACCTTTGAATGGGATAACTTGCTCATCAATGCTCAGCCTTTCTGCTGGTTTGATTGAATTGAATTTCACTTTCAGAGCGTCAACTAAAGGTCTTAATTTGAACAATTTGTCGCCTTCATTGTCTTGCTGCTTGTTGTTGTCATTGCAGTGAATGTTACTTTTGATTTCTTTAAACCTCTTGTTGGTCATAGTATCAGCAACAAGTCCATAGCGCGTTGTAGAGTCCCAGTACAATTTACAACTGGGCATTCTAACAATACTCATCATAAACGCAATTCCAAAAAACTGTTCCAGTTCTGGCTGGCTCAATCTGAGAGGCTTCATGATGTTTTTCTGGATGCTGTACTTGTTTGATTCAGTGACCATATGTGCCATTGTATCATCATCAATGAATCTGCGGAAGTATTCTATTGGTTCTGAGGTAACTGATACGTGTGCCGAATCACCAGAGAAGGGCGGAGCTTCAGAAGATACATCTGAGGCTTCACGGTGTCTCCATAGCATCCGACGACGATCAAAGGTTACATCTGTGTCCTCCAGCTCTGATGCAGATGATTCTGAAAAAAAAGAAAACAAAGATATTAATTATCTGGCAACATAAACAATCATTTATTGGTATACTGGTGTACATGTTATTATTCTGATAATAGTAATAATGATAAAAATTATTCTAATCCACATTATGGTATAAAGCGTTCCACAAGTAAGTCTCCGTCAGCCGATATTTAGTACCTGATGGACTAGGCTGAAACTGTACATAGGTTGTACACTGATGGACAAGGCTACAACTGCAGTCTGAAATAAAGTGGCCACATTAAAAAAAAAACAATTAAATTCAACAAACCTGAATCGGTTGTGTCCGAGGAAGGGCCGGGTTGCCACGTGTTATCCAGGATGTCTTCAGCCTCACTGTCTGACAGCTCACTATCGCTAGAAGCCTCAGGTATTGGTCTATAGATTGTAGTCTTTTGGCTGTAAAACTTTTGAGGATCCATTGTGTTTAACTGTAAAAGAAAATTAAAAAAAAATGACAACATATACATTTTGTAATTCAAAAGTTTTTCATCACAAAATTGTTTAATCTCATCTGATGATACATTATGTTTTGTGATTACTGGCAATTTTAGTGGTTATCATGTGTAGTTTAGTTCTAAAAGTCAAGTCTAGATGAAGTAAATATGTTTTATTCATTTACAATATTATTAGTAATTTATACTGGTAATTCTACTATTTACATTGACCTTTTTAGGATACATAAAATTGCAAATAACAACTTTTTTTTTAAATGATGAAGTTTAATCAATTATAATGAGAATAAAATACTAATGTTGTTGATTACAGAGAAATACAACATTAAATATCATTTATTAGGTAAAAAGCAACTGTTGCCAATTGGCAACATGAAGTGGTTTTTATTCCTTAATCGACTTTTGTTGCCAAATGGCAACATACCTAAAATGTAAAATAAGAGTAACTTATTTTATTTATTTATAACTATTAAAGCATTTGTTACAAAGATAAGTGGTTTAAGTTACTCAACATATTTTTTATACACCGTTTTCATAAGGAATTTTGAAAAATAATGTGAAGTAAACTCACCTCTCAATTCGATCTTGCAAACCAGCTACCATGCCTTGACAAAAGAGTGCGTGAAAAAAAAGTATTTCTCCGACAAATGAGTTACCCGGTAATTTAAAATTGGGAATGTTTCTAGAACACAATAAAACAAAAAAATTATTAATTTGAACGCCGGATAGTGAAATAGATGACTTTAAACGGTATGTTGCCAAATGGCAACAAGGCCCAATAGAGGGTTTAAAGAAAAAAATCGAATCTCTCGAATCACAGTGTTACAGAAAAATTCTCAGAATATCTTCGACAAAGAAGAAGACAAGTATAGGCATCCTACACGACCTGAACATCGAGGAAAACTGGCTCATAAACAATATCATGTCCCGGAAACTCAAATATTTTGGCCACATTAAACGTCATAGCGGCTTAGAGAGAGCAGTGATGGAGGGTATGGTACCTGGAAGGCGAGGCAGGGGCCGACCAAGACGATGGTGGACACAGGACATTGAAGACACCTTGAACATGACAATGGAGGAGGCAGGAGGGCTGGCTAGAGATCGAGAGTCTTTCAGGCGGGCTGTGATGAGAGCGACGTTCTGCAAAGGACATGCTACATGATGATGAATCATTGTCGTGAGAAATTCTAATCCACATATATAAATTATCAGGTAAATGTAAAGCCTAACACATAAATTCAATAAAAGGAAAGAAGAATGGTAAAGAACAGTGCTGTCACAATGACTGTACTCGAAATCCCCCTTGTTTTCTACTTCGTCTGCAAATTGTAACGTTTCACGTTGATAGTAAAAGCCTACTGCAGCATACACGCTTTCTACGATAAAACGTGTACTGCATTTCTAAGAAAAACCTTGAGGTACGCAAGCTGACCTATATTTAATATTCCATTCAATTCATTTTATACACTAAGTTACCATAAACGAAAGACAGATGGAATTAGGATAGAGATAAGGGAGGGCTGAAAGCCGAAACGCATGCAACACTAACACGCGTCTCGCTATACAATTACTACCATCACGCGTGTAAGGCCACATGCACTAACTTTTTTTCAAATCGACAGTGATAGAAAACACTACCCATACGAGAGTTAGGTTTTAAAAACCTGAGAAATGCTTATTAGGAAATATGACATTATACTGGTTTACGTTTGAAAGCATGACAGTACACCAGACACCATAAAGTTTGGAAGTGAGGAGGTGGCAACAGCACGACTATCCTAGAAGAAAATGCATATTTTGAACGCAGCCCCTTAGCCCCATTAAATTTATATATTTGGGTTCCTTAGGACTTGCTGACAAAGAATATGTTAAGTGTTACGCAAATAGTCTAGGAATTAACAAAATATAGCCAAAAGAAATAGTGAGGGTGTCAGACAACACCAAAATCAGAATCGCTCAGTGGCAGATTTTAAAACCACCATTGTACGGGAAATAGGTCCCCATGTTAAATCCTATTTGATTGGAGCGCAGTAAATGTAAGGCTAAACACGATTAGTCGGGCTACAAATACTATCTTTTGTTGTTAGGGGAGACGGAAGGAAGGGTACTTTTTTTCAAACGCTTGTGTAAACATGGCACGATTGGTTAGACCCGCCAATATAGGCACTTAGAAGCGTCAGTTCAGAACCACATTTTCAAATAAACTTTCTAAAGCAACAGTGCGTTGAGATTCAGCTTATATTTTTCTAAATAAAAGCCTGAGACAGTGGCAGGTCGGATTTTGTGCCATATTCATTGCCAGTCAACGTAATTCTGT
>JAMPIV010007239.1:60000-87101 GCA_024509875.1 Oreohelix idahoensis | reverse complement strand
AATTTTATTTATATATATTAAATTTTTTTTATTTTTTATTATTAAATTTTTTCTAAAATTTTTTAAATCTTTTTATATTTAATTAAAAATTATATTTTATTTTAAAAACATAATAATTAATTTACATCAACAACTGTAAATTACACCATTATTAAATTATAATAAAAAACCAAAAAAACAACAAAAAAAAAAAATATTCCGTGATTTGTAAATTGAATTATTCCCCCCACAATGCGAATTTTAGATTTGTTTTTAGACTATGATAAGGGGCAGAATGTCCAGACGAGCCTGAGGCCGAGCCCAAAATCCTTAACCCTTTGAATTAAAATAATGAGTTGTATCCCCCTCACACACAATGGTTCTACGATTTATACATTAGACAGCGTGATTCGTTACATTTATTCGTTTGCAGAGTTCGCTTGGCTTTCGAATTCAGTTCGTTCAGTTCTCTGTTCTCGTTAATCGTTCGTAAGTCGCCGAGGCGACCTTAAGTTCTTCAAGATTCATGTAACGGTCTTGCATTCACGTGTTTGCCCTGTTCCAAGAAGTTGAGAAAGAATCACCACCTTTCATCCCAAAACCACGGGAGGCTTAACTTTCCCTTACAGATGGTCGGTCGGCGATGTTGTGTGATGCCATTCCATTGACTGCCTCTTGGATTCTGGTTCAAAAAAATGAACCCAAGTCTCATCACCTGTCACAATATTCGATAAAAACTATTTCTTCAGTTTCGTAACGGTGCAGGGGGTTGATGGCTATGGTTTTCCTTGTTTCTTTATGTCTGTCTGTCAACATTCTGGGTACCCACAGTGCACAAACTTTTGAATAACCCAGGTCTTTAATGATGTTCTGGACACTGCCTTTACTAATGGACAGCATGGAAGAAAGTTCATCCAGTGTTACAATAAGTGTCAACATGGGCAGCTCAATGAGTGTGTCCTAAGGGTCAGGTACGTGTCAAAATGGTCAACTTAGCTAACTGCGTGTGTCAAAATGGTCAGCTTGCTAACTGCGTGTGTCAAAATGGCCAGTTAGCTTAATGAGTGTGTTGAAATAGTATAACGTCAATTTTACAAAGAAACACAAAACAGAGACATGAGACTTCAGCACAAAGTCGTCATTAATCGCAATAAAAAACAAGAGATACAATAACAGCACAAGTAACAGAGGCATGTACGAAAAACAAAGAAAGCAAATATGAATGACACAATAGAAATGAAAATACAAAGCACGCAAAACTAAGAAGGGACTTCAAAGTCATTACAAAGAACACGAAAAAAGGATGTTTATTCAACAAGTTATGAGACATAACTGACTACCTTAGTTTACCTGCAGAAGACCACATAATTAACACCCTGATCATGTTATCCTTCCATGTGACCATCTTCTTCAAGTACCATGCCGGCTATGTAAGTCATCATGTTTCTCTAAACTTCCTTTCTGTATTACTCTTTACCATTTCTGTTGATGACTTTTCCCATTTCATAACGTTCAACTTCCCAATATTTTCTCTCTGTGCATTCCACTGTCTTTCTTTCCATCTATTTATCTACTGTCACAATGCAATCTAGCGTTCTTCTCACAGCCTGCCAAAGAACGTAGACGGCTTCCTTCTGGTGTGTGTGATAAGCCACCTCTGCGCACTGAACTATTTCACGACAACTTTCGACACAGGATTATATTACGGAAAATCAGACGGTGGTTTCCCCTTGCCTCCCGTTAGTAATTGTCATGTGATGACAGTCATCGGAGTAATTTTGTATGTCCATTCTGAAGCTACACACCTCTGTCATTATTTACCGGTCACTATCGTACTCTTCGCCTTCATCTAACGATATTATCCGAGCATTGATAAGTCACTGTCACTCCCACCGTTTAAGCTTGACCGCATGACATGTTATCCATTGATTGTGATCAGTACTCGAGTAACCAGATGGAACAAGATTAAGTCAACATTTAGTCTGTCGTTTTATTGTTTTGACAGGGCTACTGATAGATAAGCAAGTATTCTGCTTATGCCCAGCCGGCAAAGGTAACAAACAAGAAATGTTGTCGACGGTAGCGTTAGATAACATGTGTATAATTTGGTAGACATGATTACAAAAGTCGCTCATCCTTAGCTTTATCGTGTTTTAACAATCTGGATACCAGACTTATCGCGTAATTATTTCTGGCAAGTCTCTTAACAACCTTAAGCAAGGGTCTTGTAATAAACAGATGGTCAGTTAAGAGACAGAAAAGGAGAGACGTGCAAAATACAGCCCAACCTTAAGGTTGTCTGGATTATAACAATCTTGGAGAAGATTTATAAGAGGTAATAAGTAGAGCAAGGAATATGATATAATGATTTCAGGCATGTCATATAATAAGTACTGCCATCAATGGTACCTATACCTTGTAGCGGTATGGCAGCTTGTGTACCCTGACAATCCCCAGAGCTATGCCAGTGGGAGTTTTACTCCTGGTAGGTTCAACCATGCTGGACTGGTCTGCGTGGGTAGGGGTCAGACAAAAGCTGGTACCCTGGTCCTCCAGGTTGGGGGTTTTAGCACAGGGCCGACACCCCTGTCTGTGTAAAAAATCACACACGTTACGGAAACAGCAATAAATGGAAATACTTTGATGCGGGACGGACATCCGGAGTCTCAGGCTCGTATGACTGACAGTGGTGAAAGCCGAAAGGAAGCCACTGGCATGAAAACGGATGCCCAGACCGCAAAACACGAAACCAGAATTGGTTTTTGGAATGTCAGAACTATGAACGAGGCAGGAAAGCTGAGACAGATTACAGCAGAGATGAGGAATTACAAACTACATATCCTGGGAATAAGCGAGAGCAGATGGACAGGGATGGGGAGAATAAAAACAGCTACAGGGGAAACAGTACTTTATTCTGGTAGACAGGACGGTCAGCACAACGAAGGTTTAGCCATTATCCTTAAGAAAGGAATGGAAAGGTCTCTACTGGAATGGAAACCCATTAACAACAGACTAATAAGAGCAAGACTGAGAGGGAGATTCACCAACACCACAATTATACAATGTTATGCACCAACAAATGACAGCGATGAAGAGATCAAGGACGAGTTCTATCAACAGGTACAAAAGGAAATGGAAACTGTACCCAGGTACGATCTTATTATAGTAATGGGAGACCTAAATGCGAAAGTTGGAACACACAATAATTATAACGAAAGAGTAATGGGGAAATGCGGCAGTGGAACAGTAAATGAGAATGGGGACAAATTAATAAGCTTCTGCAGTATTAACAACCTGGTCATCGGAGGAACACTTTTTCAACACAAAGAAGTGCACAAGTTAACATGGGAATCACCAAACGGACGAGACAAAAACCAGATAGATCACATAATGATCAATGGCAGATGGAGACATGCACTACAAGACGTGAAAGTAAGAAGAGGCGCAGATGTGGGAAGTGATCATCACCTAGTAGTAGCAAGACTGAAGGTGAAACTCAGAGCTGCTGGACCAGTTGCAGTCAAACAGAAAAGATACAACATCACGAAACTTAAGGACCCCCTCACCAGAAAAGCGTTTGTGGTCGACGTAAAGAGACGATATCTGATTACCAAAAGCCAGGAAAGAACAGAGACCGACGATGTGGACCAGAAATTCAACACCATCTCAACAATATATAAAGAAAGCAGCAAGTCATGCTTGGGATTCCAGGAAAGAAAGAGCCAAGACTGGATAACACCAGAAACGCTAAACACCATAGCGAAGAGAAAGGAAATGAAAAGGAAGAAAACAGAAGCTAAGTCTCCCAGGTTAAAGGCAATATATAGTGAACAGTACAGTCAGCTGGACAAGGAAGTAAAACGTCAAACCCGTGCTAACAAAAGGACATTTCTGGATGACCTTGCAAGACAGGCAGAAGAGGCAGCACTGAGAAATGAACAAAGCACAGTTTATAAAATAACTAAAGCTATCAGTGGAAAACGAGGTGCAAACAACATAACGTTAGTAAGAGACAAGCAAGGAAATCTCATCACCACAGCACAGGGGCAGGAAACAAGGTGGGCAGAGCACTTCAGAGAAACACTGAATAAGGAACCACCAGAGACTCAGCTGAATGTTCCTGAGGCTGAAAGTGACTTAGACGTAAATACAGACATTCCACGAAAAGAAGAAATTATCACAGCTATCAAAGGGCTAAAAAATGGAAAAGCGCCTGGTCACGACAATCTGAATGCTGAGCTATTCAAGACAGACCCTGAACTAGCAGCAGAACTATTAGAACCACTATTTGCACAAGTCTGGGAAACTGAGACAACACCAATAGAGTGGAGTAAAGGAACAATTGTCAAATTGCCCAAGAAGGGCGACCTTGCAGACTGCAACAACTGGAGAGGAATTACCCTCCTCTCAGTTCCCAGCAAAATACTAGGCAGGATAATCATCCAGAGAATTTCAAAAGCAGTTGACCATAAACTGAGGAAAGAACAAGCGGGCTTCAGAAAGAACAGAAGATGTGCAGATCATATATTTGCCCTCAGGAACATTATAGAGCAGTGCTCAGAATGGCAGAGACAGCTGTACATTAACTTTGTTGATTTTGAAAAGGCTTTCGACAGCATACACAGGGACAGCCTATGGAAAATTCTGAGGGCTTATGGAATTCCCAGCCGCATTGTTTCCATTATAAAAAGCCTCTATGGGTGATGCGCCAGACAACAGAGGGCAGTCCAAGAGGAATTAGATGGACAATGTTTTCTACACTGGAAGATTTGGAATATGCAGATGACATTGCACTGCTCGCGCATTCACACCAACACATTCAAGACAAAACTGATAGACTGAATAAGTATGGCCAGCAGGTTGGCCTGAACATCAATCTGAAGAAGACGGAGGTCATGACACTAAATGTGGGCAATCCTGAGCCAATAACAGTAAGGAACCAGAAGTTAGAACAGACAGACACATTTACTTACCTAGGAAGCATAGTAACACCTGACGGCGGAACAAGCAAGGACATTAACAACAGAATGAATAAAGCGAGAACAGCCTTTGCTATTCTCAACAACATTTGGAAGTCTTCCCAGTACAGCACAAACACCAAATTAAGACTGTATGAGAGCTGCGTACTTTCTGTGCTTCTCTATGGTGCGGAATGTTGGAGAGTAACAGAGAAGGAAATGTCGAAACTGTCCTCCTTCCACACAATCTGCCTAAGGAAAATTCTCCGAATCTTTTGGCCAAACACCATCAGCAACCAAGAACTACTTATTCGGAGTAACCAGGAGGACATGCACACCATCATAGCTGGCAGACGCTGGAGTTGGGTTGGCCATGTCCTCAGAAGGGACCCTGATACCATCGCAAGAACAGCTATGCTATGGACCCCCGAGGGAAAGCGAAAGAGAGGCCGACCAAAAACAACTTGGCGGAGAACTGTGGAAGCTGAGATGCAAAGAATGAACCACAGTTGGGGCACTGTACGAAGGATGGCCGCCGACCGAGCAAAGTGGAATCAATTTGTTGCTGCCCTACAAGACGCCACCAGGCGTGATGGCCGCTGACTGCTTTGACGGTTGGCGGTTATGGATCAAAGAAGAAGAAGAAGATATAATAAGTAGTGCAATACCTAATATGGTCACGAAGTAATTTTCAGAATGCGTGGCGATAGTAACATTTACTAAAAATGGTACCTCATACCTTGCGGTTCGTTTGAAATTAGAAATGAAACTAAACTAAAATTGTGATTGGGTTTCACCCAACAGAACCTCACAAAGTGACATTTGTGCGCGGGAAAAAATTCAACTTTAAAACCTAGCGCCTTTCGAAGAATTTTCCACTGTATACCTTACCTGCATCATGGGATCACAGACAGCAGGATAAGGAGCAGTACTAAGGATTCCATTAGAGTACGGGCCAAAAAATTGGGAGTACCTTTTAAAATTAAAAAAGAGTAAGCTTCAGTGTTAAGACTTAGCGCCCCCCCCCCCCCAAGACCGAGGAACCTTCCTTCCTCACGCGTCAACAGTTAGGAAACTAACTCACAGAGGGACGTCTGCATCTTAAACAGCTGCAGAATTTAATATGGCCATCTTGTGCAATAAAGTCTGAATATATTATTTTAAACCCAATTCATTGGGGTAAGTTGCAACTTGCACATTTTATTTGTAACTTTTACTTGCACTTGACACGTATGAATTACTCATTGATGTGAAGTTGCACACGAGGGCTGTCAACCTCATCATATAATAAACTTGCCACATAAACAACCACTGCAAGAGCTGGTGACTGCTTCGTGCAGGTTTCCTCATAAGAAACCAATAGCGGAGGTAGCCCCAGGTTCCATAGGGAGCAGGGATTGGATGATGATAACATTACGGTATATAGATTTTTTATGCCAGCATTTCTAATTAAGATTTGAATTTGTGTGCATGTGTGTGTGCGTGCGTGCGTGTGTGTGTGTGTGTGTGTGTGTGTGTGTGTGTGTGTATATATATATATATATATATATATATATATATATATATATATATATATATATATATATATATATATATATATATATATATACCATCACCGGTGTCAATACCTTGTCGAGGTATGGCGGCTTGCGTACCCTGATTGCCCCCAGAGCTATGCCAGCGGGAGTTTTACTCCTGGAAGGTTCTACCAAGCTGGACAGGTTTGCGCGGGCAAGGGTCAGACTAAAGCAGACACCCTGGTCCTCCAGGTTGGGGGTTTTAGCATAGGGCTGACACCCCTCTTTATGTAAAAAAAAAAAAATTGAAGTTACGGAAACAACAAGTAAACAAACTTTGCTGCGGGACAGACATCCAGAGTCTGAGGCTCATAACCAGAGTTGGGGCACTGTACGAAGGATGGCCGCCGACCGAGCAAAGTGGAATCAATTTGTTGTTGCCCTACAAGACGCCACTAGGCGTGATGGCCACTGACTGCTTTGACGGTCGGCGGCTAAGGATCAAAGAAG
This sequence comes from Oreohelix idahoensis, assembly GCA_024509875.1. Taxonomy (NCBI): domain Eukaryota; kingdom Metazoa; phylum Mollusca; class Gastropoda; order Stylommatophora; family Oreohelicidae; genus Oreohelix; species Oreohelix idahoensis. Next base: position 80,137 of record JAMPIV010007239.1, on the reverse strand, counting down.
ATATATATATATATATATATATATATATATATATATATATATATATATATATATATATATATATATATATATATATATATATATAATTTTCATTCTTCTGCTGTCCTAACACACTTTCATCCGACTCGATTTAATGCTCAATAGCATCGGGTAAAATTCAGAGGAAGATGAAAGATGGAGGGAAGCAGAGGTCACCTGATGCGTACATCAGAATAATGAAGATTTACGATGTTGTTTTCTTTCATTTTTTTGGTACCAGTTACAGAATTTGACGCTCGATACCTATATCTGACGGGTCTTGAGGACACTTGAAGAGGCAACCCAAGCACAGCCAGGAACGTACTGTCACCAAACTACTCGACTCATGAAGAGAAGGAACAGTCAAAACTTCAGTGAAAAACATCATCCCGAGACAACTCACTGCAGACATCTGTCGTAGATTTTTGATAGGGGAATTAAGACATAGCTTGGTCCCTTCTGTATAGAGTAGAACAGGTGATAGCTCAGTGGGAGGTAATGTAAAGAAAATAGATTTTCACGAGTGAGATGGTGGAAACTAGTTAAGTCTGTCCCTGAAATCGAGAAACTTCTCTCCTTCAGCCTATCTCTACAACAGAACTTAGTTTGTCAGACAGTCTACTAGAATATATATTAATATATATATCACCATTCACCTACACACACACATAAGTGACGACAGTTAAACGCACAGACGTGAAAAACTACATCAATGGATTGGTGATCTTTTGGGACAAGCTGACCGACACACGAAATTAAAGTTTATGTAAATTTTATTTATCATAAAGAAACGTTACAACAGCAAAAAATATGACTATCAAATCAAATACAAGTAAACATAGGTTAATGAATTAATTAAAGAGTTAGACCCATAGGTGAAATCCTCCCTCCCTCTGTTGAGACAAGATCCCGTAGAAGAGAAGTTATTAACCCCCAAAAGAGTCAAAAGGTGTTTACGCTATGGTCTAGAATTTCCCTCTACAGTAAAGAACAGAGTTATATGTTAATCTATTCTGAAAAGGAAACAGTATTAGCAAAACTTTGCATCATCAAAATATTACAAAGTGGGTGCATGAATTTATATGATCAAAGAACCACTCATTCCTGCTTTCTTTCTATCCATACAACAGTGGCCACTGACATTCGTTCTTACCTACAAACTTGATTTTCACCTTCTGGCGCAAACTTCAGGACATACACATACAGCACATCCAGTGTTCTTTTGGCAAAGAGAACCCCAGCTCTACAGAGACAGGTTAAATCCAATTTTTCCGGGGAGCGTTCTCTTTACGACTATATTTTTTTCTGGATTACTGTTTATGTCACTTCAAATCAGTTCAGGTAATATATGTCACAGTGCTCACAGTGTCAGAATCTTGAGGTTTCTAGTACTTAAGAAATGTCAGGTCGGCAACTTCTCTCAGTATAACATTCTTGGTCAGACCACAAATGATCAGCCATCGGAAATGTTAATGTTTGTAATTTTTCTGCAACATGGGCTGCATGTAAATGAGATTTTATTGAAAGAAAATATAATCTGGCTCGATAGGCCCAGTTACCGCATTTAGTCTTAATGTCCTTTAGGTTGGTACTTTGTCTCTTTCTGGATGCAAACACAAATGCCAGACAGGTTTACCTTGAAGACCCACGTATTTAAGTACACAGTCATCATGAATTAGAAATAAATACACATTTCGTCAATACTCATGATGAATCAGTGCATTTACTTAGTTGGTTAAAATATTCTCTGACTGGTTATTAGCAGTTTCTTAAATTTATTTCATAGCTAGAAAAGTTTAGCTAGAATTATTATTTATTCTGCTAGCCACTGTAACACAGTAAAATATTAGAGAAATACCGTTTACGGACCTATTAGTAAATCACTCTGCACAGAAAATTTTTTTTTTTTTTTTTTTTTTTTTCTTAACCAGCGGCACTTGGGCTTTCAGCCCTTCGGCCCAATGATATGTCATTGCGAGGCTGGGGAACCTGAGGACTTTCCTTCCAACCCGGTCAGGAGCTTCGCTCCTTCCCATCCACAGAGGGTTTATCACAGGAGCCGTTCAGGTTATTCAGTCAAATTTCCGGTCGTAAACATTTCTTCAAACGGTGACGCCCGGGTTTGAACCATGAACACCTGGTCGCCAGTACAACGCCGTAGCCATTACACCAGCGCGGCTCCCCTGCACAGAAAATAACTAGTAAAATATAGTTGACGATTTAATTAGTTAAATTACTCAAACTACTAGTATAGTATTTACCTCAACACCGAACTACTAAGACTTTTCTCCAACGAAAACTAAGAAACTCACTTAATACAAGTTATTCTAGAATCGAAGCTAGCTGTCTAGAGAAATCTGTGAGGTACTGGATAACGAGAGTAGAATGCTCTGGTATATATATATTAAACATGAAAGGGAATAGATTTACATTATTGCCTAAAACAGACTCAGCCAGATGTTTGCACCTACGGGAAAAATCTCTGCTCAACTTCTAGACATGAAAGAAATCTACATATTGTTACCGCTGCAGACCCGAGCACCGAGCGAACAGTCTCTCGTTGATCCTGCGTGACAATGATTGACCAGACCCTGCGAGATTTCTTCTATCGAAAAATCACATTATTTTCCATCTGCAGATGTGGTCATAAAACGAAATATAGCGAGCCCGTCTTTGATCTGTCAATACACCATGATCAATTACCTGCTCTAGTGAGCGGGTTTCAAGGGAAGTAATAGAAATTTGATCTCACCTTGGTCTGCTCTGATCGCTATCTGATCTTATCCAACGAGTTTAAATCGCTGGTGTTAAGAATAATTACAGATCGACGTAGCTAATAGTCTGCTCGTGAACAACATCAAAGAAATTAGCGAACAGAAATAAATTCCGTGCTAAATTAGACAAAGAGAAAACAGATCTCAGAATATGGGATGTTTTAAGTTAGCAAAAGTATGAAGTTGAAAGTTTGGCAAAAGAGAGGTGTAGATAAAGAAATAGATAATATGAAATCTATTTACATAATCTGCCACAACATCTCCAAAACTAAGTACAAAATTAGGGCCTCAGTGAAGGAACTACCTTTATAAAATCGCCACCTTTCATTTATACCATCCAGTGATGACAAGTTTTCAAAAGACCAGTGACTAAATTATTTAACTATTTACTGATAGTAGAAACAGTAGTAGTAGTAGTAAATATCCAAAAGAGATAAGCGGACACACAGTAGAGGAACATTGTAGGAAGATGAGAGGAAGTAGCTAACAGAAGAAGATGAGGAGGAGGCAGAAGAGGCAAAGGGTCGACGAAGACAAGGAGAAACAACTCAGGCAGACAAAGAAAGGAAGGAAGAGAATTAACATGATGACAAAGGAATAAGCGAAATAATGTTATTGTAGCAATCATAGGCAAATAGTAACACATCGCTAGACACAACGTACCTCAAGTGCTCGCCACAACACTACCACACATGCTAGACACAACAGTACTACAATCGCCACACACAACAATACCACAATCGCTAGACACAACACTACCACAATCGCTAGACACAACAATACCACAATCGCTAGATACAACATTACTACAATCGCCACACGCAACAATACCATAACCGCTAGACACAACAATACCACAATCGCTAGACACAACACTACCACACATGCTGGGCACAACAATACTACAATCGCCAGACACAACAATACCACAATCGATAGACACAACAATACCTCAAGTGCTCGCCACAACAGTACCACACATGCTAGACACAACACTATCACACATGCTAGACACAACAGTACTACACATGCTAGACACAACAGTACCACACATGTTAGACACAACTGTACCAAACATGTTAAACACAACATTACCACAAGTGCTTGACACAACAGTCCTCCAAGTGCTAGACACAACAGTACTACAATCGCCACACACAACAATACCACAATCGCTAGATAAAACACTACCACAATCGCTAGATACAACAGTACCTCAAGTGCTAGACACAACAATACCTCAAGTGCTAGACACAACAATACCACAATCGCCAGACACAACAATACCACAATCGCTAGATAAAACACTACCACAATCGCTAGATACAACAGTACCACACATGCTAGACACAACAATACTTCAAGTGCTAGACACAACAATACCACAATCGTTAGACACAACAATACCTCAAGTGCTCGCCACAACAGTACCACACATGCTAGACATAACACTACCACACATGCTAGACACAACAGTACCACACATGTTAGACACAACAGTACCACACATGCTAGACATAACACTACCACACATGCTAGACACAACAGTACCACACATGTTAGACACAACAGTACCACACATGCTAGACACAACAGTACCACACATGTTAGACACAACAGTACCAAACATGTTAAACACAACAGTACCAAACATGTTAAACACAACAGTACCACAAGTGCTAGACACAAAAGTACCACAAATGCTAGACACAAAAGTACCACAATTATTAGACACAAAAGTACCACAAATGCTAGACACAAAGAGACCACAAGCGCTAGACACAAAAGTACCACAAATGCTAGACACAAAAGGACCACAAGCGCTAGACACCAAAAGTACCACAAATGCTAGACACCAAAAGTACCACAAATGCTAGACACATAAGTACCACAGATGCTAGACACAAACGTATCACAAATGCTCGACACAAAAGTACCATGAGTGCTAGACACAAAACAGTACCACGACTGTTAGATAAACAATTCCATAAGTAATAGATAAACAGAGCTAGAAGGACTAGACAAACAGAACCACAACTATTAGACAAATAGCACAACAAGTGCTGGGCAAACACAATCATGTGTAATCAAGCAACATCCAAAACAAATACCAACGTACAACATCTTATGTATCATCAGATCCTACAACGTATTTTGGCACAGACAATTCCCTCCCTACTGACAAATCAATAAATGTTTCCCAGAGTTCGGCACACATCACCCAATTGCGATAGACCAAACAGCAATCACTGTGGTTCTGATGTGTCCATTACCTCCCTGCCGCCATAATAGTTTACGTACAGTAGAATGCAGTAAATATTTCGTGAAACGTTAATAATCTCTGTGGAACATCTCATTAGGGAGATAGAAAAAAAATCGAATAAAACAATTCTTAAAAACACAATTGGAATAAAGATAGTAGAAGTAGCGCCCCCCCCCCCCCCCTCTCTCTCTTCAGTCATAACTGTCTATTGACATGCGCCCCTGAGGCGATATACTTCATCTGTCTTTTTGCTTGGTCTTCTTTTCAACGTTTTCTTTTCTCTTCTGCTTGTTGTGAGAGATTTTTTTTCGCCCAATTTGAGGTGTCGCCGTAGGGAGCATCGCTACTTGGTACGATCGGCAGCTTTATCCTCCCAGGTTGCTAGATGTTATGTCCAGTGCCTTCATGTCTCTCTTGTACACATCTGTGAACCTCAACGCCGTCGCCCGACTGCTCTTTTGCCATCTGCCAATTGCCCGTAGAAAATATCTTTGCGGATACGATCATCTTCCATGCGGCAGACATGGCCAAGCCAGCGTAGTCTGCGCTGTCTAAGCAGTGTGTACATGCTTTGAAAGCCAGCATGTGACAGATGCACCCGTGTGTTACCGGGGCCCGAAAGGGGAGCAAAGAATAGTAACACTGTTCCCTTCCATGCATGTCGTAGAAAGCGACTAAGGAAGGTTGGGCATGGGGCTGGTTACCCCATCCTGTAAAAATTTTAAACCACAAAAAACTTCAACAAACGTGGACAAGTCAATTAAGGAAAATAAAACACAGCCATCCAAGACAGGGGAAGGTCCTCTCGCAGGGAGGCGTATGATGCAACACAGAGAAAGCCGAAAGGAGTCTGTGTTACTGACTAACCTTCTTTCTTCTAGGAGAACTTCCAGATTTGGCACCTGGAATGTTCGGACATTAAACGAACAAGGGAAAGTGGCACAAGCAGCATCAGAAATGAGGGAATATAAAATCGAGGTTCTGGGAATGTGTGAAACAACGTGGAAGGGGGTAGACAAGAAGAAACTCATCACAGGTGAATTGGTGCTATCCTTGAGACGTGAAGACGAAAGTTCACACCACAGGGAAGGGGTAGCTCTTATGTTATCTAAAGAAGCACAGAAAGCACTTACTGAATGGGAAGCTGTTGGACCGAGAATAATAACAGCTACTTTTAAAACAGCTAAAAAGAAAATAAATGTAAATGTCATCCAATGTTATGCACCAACTAATGACAAAGAAGAGTCTGTGAATGAAGCATTTTAGACTAGACTACGGGACCTCAAGACGCAGCAATAGAGACCGCAGTCAGCGACTCATAGCCTGACTGCCTGCGTCAGGACCAGCGAACCAGAGCTGGTCAAGACCGTGCTCCACCTCCACGTGGTGGTCCTGGAAACAGTCTGCAGCTGTGCAGGCTGGCTGAGCGAGTACGGATCGCAATTGGAAGGCAAACCCGGTCCTAAAAAATGCCGTGCAGAAGTCGGATGTGTCGACCGAAAGGTGCAGATATCACAGCTACGTTGGAAACAGACACAACGCAACCACCGTCCTTTTCAGGGCGAACGAGGAAGAAGAAGAAGACTAGACTACAGGAAATTATGGAAAAAGTAAAAAGAAGAGACATCACAATTTTGATGGGTGACATGAATGCAAAGATAGGTACAGTCAACACCGGCTTTGAAGAAGTCGTGGGAAGACATGGGCTAGGAATAATGAATGAAAATGGGGAACTATTCTCAAACTTCTGTGCTTCAAATCAACTGGCTATAGGAGGAAGCATGTTTCCACATAAGAGAATACACAAGGCAACATGGATATCACCAGACCATAGAACAGAAAATCAGATTGATCATATATGCATAAATAAGAAGTTTAGATCATCATTGCAGGATGTAAAGGTATATAGAGGAGCAGATGTGGCATCAGATCACCACCTTCTGATAGCCAAAGTAAAAATGAAACTCAAGAGATATGAAACAATGAAAAATTATAGACAACAATTTCTTCTTCTTCTTCCTCGTTCGCCCTGAAAAGGACGGTGGTTGCGTTGTGTCTGTTTACAACGTAGCTGTGATATCTGCACCTTTCGGTCGACACATCCGACTTCTGCACGGCATTTTTTAGGACCGAGTTTGCCTTCCTATTGCGATCCGTGCTCGCTCAGCCAGCCTGCACTGCTGCAGACTGTTTCCAGGACCACCACGTGGAGGTGGAGCACGGTCTTGACCAGCTCTGGTTCGCTGGTCCTGACGCAGGCAGTCAAGCTATGAGTCGCTGACTGCGGTCTCTATTGCTGCGTCTTGAGGTCCCAGACAACAATTTAATGTAGGACATCTAAGAAATCAAGAAACAAGAGACAAATTCGCGGTGACAATATCCAACAAATTCCAAGTGCTCCAACAGCTGGAAGATGTAGAGAATACAGAAGACTATTGGCAGCAAATCAAAACTGTATGGAATGAGACATGTGAAGAAATACTGGGGAAAAGGGAACGACAACAAAAAACATGGATAACAACAGAAACCATCAATAAGATAAAAGACAGAAAAAAAACCAGAAAGCAGATTTAAATACAAGCAAAACCAGAATTTCCAACGCCAAGGCTCAAGAAGTGTACACAGAAGCAAACAAAGAAGTAAAAAGAAGTATCAAAAGAGACAAGAGGAAGTATATTGAGGAGTTGGCAAGAGAGGCAGAAGATGCTGCAGCCAAAGGAAATATGAGAGAACTGTATAGTAGCACAAAGAAGCTAACAGGGAAATACAAGCAAACACGTTGCTTCATAAAAGACAAGAATGGAAAACTGCTCAGCAATATACAAGAGCAAATGAAGAGGTGGACAGAATATTTTGAAGAACTTCTGAATAGACCAGCTCCACAAAACCCCCCGGACATCCAGCCAGCAGAAGAAGAGCTACAAATTAACGGTGAAAGACCAACGAAGGAAGAAATAAAGAAAGTCATAAAGCTTCTAAGAGATGGAAAAGCGTCTGGACCTGATGGTATTCCAGCAGAGGCCATCAAAGCAGATATCGACACTGCTATATAAATTACTTGGTAAAGTCTGGGAAAAGGAAGAGATACCAGCAGAATGGAAGGAAGGATATCTGGTTAAATTGCCTAAGAAGGGAAATTTACAAGAGTGCAAAATTGTAGAGGAATAATGTTACTATCAGTGCCAAGAAAAGTATTCAACAGGATTATCCTTGAGAGATTAAAAGAGTCCATAGACAAGAAACTGAGAGATGAACAAGCAGGTTTTCGACAAAACAGATCATGTACAGACCAGATAGCCACTTTGAGAATAATAGTTGAACAAAGTCTGGAATGTAATTCACCACCATACATCGGATTTGTGGACTACGAAAAGGCATTTGACAGTGTAGACAGAGAATCACTTTGGAAATTGATGAGGCATTATGGAGTTCCTCTGAAGATCATTAATTTAATAAAGAAAACATATTCTTCTTCTTCTTCTTCGTTCGCCCTGAAAAGGACGGTGGTTGCGTTGTGTCTGTTTACGCCTAAGCTGTGATATCTGCACCTTTCGGTCGACACATCCGACTTCAGCACGGCATTTTTTAGGGACCGGGTTTGCCTTCCCATTGCGATCCGCACTCGCTCAGCCAGACTGCACTGCTGCAGACTGTTTCCAGGACCACCACGTGGAGGTGGAGTGCGGTCTTGACCAGCTCTGGTTCGCTGGTCCTGATGCAAGCAGTACAGCTATGGGTCGCTGACTGCATTCACTATTGCTGCATCTTGGGGTCCCAAAAAAACATATGAAGACATGACATGCAGAGTTCTTCACGAAGGACAGCTTACAGAACTGTTTGGGATAAGAACAGGAGTTCGACAGGGATGCCTCTTGTCTCCATTTCTTTTCTTACTAGCAATAGACTGGGCCAGACGCTGGAGCTGGGTTGGCCATGTCCTCAGAACAGACCCCGATGCCATCACAAGAACAGCTATGCTATGGACCCCTGAAGGAAAATGAAAGAGAGGCCGACCAAAAACAACTTGGCGGAGGACTGTGGAGGCTGAGATGCAAAGAATGAACCAGAGTTGGGGCACTGTACGAAGGATGGCCGCCGACCGAGCAAAGTGGAATCAATTTGTTGTTGCCCTACAAGACGCCACCAGGCGTAATGGACATTGACTGCTTTGACGGTCGGCGGCTAAGGATCAAAGAAGAATAGACTGGGTAATGATATCATCGACAACACACAACAGAAATGGAATCCAGTGGACTCTGACTAAGCAGTTGGATGATCTGGATTTTGCTGATGACTTAGCTCTTTTGTCCCATAACTGTAATCAGATGCAGGACAAATTGAAAACACTCGATGAGATGTCACAGCAATTGGGTCTGAAAATACAAAGGGAAAAGACAAAAATAATGAGAATAAATGCAGGTAATGATAACAGGGTTGAACTTGAAGAAACACCAATACAAGATGTAGAATCGAACACATATCTTGGCAGCAACATAGACAAAGTTGGAGGGACAGACAGTGATATCAAACTAAGAATACAAAAAGCAAGAGGAGCTTTCATCGCATTGGGAAATATATGGAGATCAAGAGAAATCGGATCCAACGCGAAAATAAGAATCTTCAACTCAAATGTGAAGTCAGTCCTATTGTATGGCTCTGAGACATGGAGAACAACAAAGACAACAACCAAAAAGCTACAGACTTTCATATATGGGTGCTTGCGTAGAATAGAGGGATTAAAATGGTATGACAAGGTTAGCAACGTTGAACTGATGACAAGAACTAGACAAGTGCCAGTGGAACAAGAGATGAGAAGAAGATGATGGCGATGGATAGGACACACACTGAGGAAACCCGTTGATAGCATTGCAAGGCAGTCCTTGTTCTGGATCCCCAGGGCAAGAGAGGCAGAGGTAGACCAAGAAGCACATGGAGAAGAGAGCTGGAAACAGAAGTGAAAATGATGAGGAGAACGTGGAAAGAACTTGAGATGATGGCACGTGACAGGAGGACTTGGCATGTGTTTGTTGAAGGCCTATGCTCCTTTGGGAGTGGAGGGTTATGAATGAATGTGACAGATGGTACCTAGAATTTAAGGCTTTATGGCCATTTTTTGGCCTCACTGAAAAAGGTGAAAATTAGAAGAAAAAAATATTTAGGACCTATTTAAAAAAACGACAACGCCTTGTAGAACACCTGAGTTTACACGTCCGAAACTGAGCTCACACGTCCGTAGCTTACACCACCCTATGCTATTTTTTTAAATACTTCTCTATGATCTACTAGACACAACTGGGCCCGTGTGTTTTATTCGGCTTATACTTGCTTATACCTCACAAAGGCATTTGACCTGGTTAGTAGGGATGGACTCTTCAAAATCTTCCTGAATATAGGCTGCCCTGTTAAATTGCTGGAAATGATAAAGTCATTCCATGAGGACATAAAGGGAACAGTCCAGTATGCTGGAAGCACATCACAGCCCTTTGACATATGCAGTGGCGTTAAACAAGGCTGCGTTCTGGCCCCAACCCTCTTCAGGATCTTCTTTGCCTTACTCTTGAAACATGAATTCAGAGATGCAACTGAAGGAATATGAATTCACGCTAGGTCAGATGGCCGTCTGTTTAATCTTGCAAGGCTGAAGGCAAAAACAAAAATCAGAAGGGTCACTATAAGAGATTTGTTATTCGCTGATGACGTTGCGGTCGTCACTCAACGCCAACAGGAGCTTCAGAGCTCGATGAATCGCTTCACCCAACCATGCAAGGACTTTGACCTCACAATAAGTCTAAAGAAAACAAATGTGCGGAGTCAGGATGTGGGTGCTGCACCAGTTATCACTATCGATAACTATGAATTGGCAGTGGTGCACCACTTCACATACCTGGGATCTACCATCAATGACAAACTCTCTCTGGACACAGAAATTGACAGCCGCACTGGCAAAGCTGCAGCTACCTTTGCCCGCCTCACATCGCGTGTTTAAGGAAACTCCAAACTCACAATGAAGACCAAAGTTGCGGTATATAACACCTGCATCAGCAGCACACTTCTATATGGTAGCGAGACATAGACAACCTATGCTAAGCAAGAAAGAAGGCTCAATACCTTCCATCTGTAATGTCCTATCCAACATTTTAGATAATATATTTAGACATGAGAGGAAGTGTTACGGGATTTGGGAAAATTGCCGTTATGAGATGTTAAACATGTTTGTATATCTATGTGTAATAAATGTTAAGAACGACAAGAGTCTAGCATTGGTTCATTTAGAGGACTAAGATAGAATACCACAAATGGCGACGAGGATGTTACCCATCACGCTTTTTCAGTATGATCACGATGTGAACATAGGAACCAAATGGGAAAAATGGGTAAGCCGTTTCGAAAACTGTCTGGCGGCATTTGGGGTCAAAGATGTCAAACGCAAGCAGTGTTTACTGTTGAAAAAAAACAAACAACAACAAAAACAAAAAAACACACACACCCACACAAATAGTAATACGTCTTACAAGGAGAAGGACAAGAAAAACCTACGTTGCGGCCACAAGGCCTTCGTCAGGGACAGACAAACAAGAGACAGGAGGGAAAGAAAATGAGAATTAAGTAGAGAACATGAAACTATAAAAATAAGAGAAAAAAACTCCCTTAATATTAAGTCCTAATAAAGGAAAAAAATAATTTAAAAAAAAAAATTTTTTTTATTTAAATAAAATAAGTTAAACAAATTAAAAAAAAAAAAATAATAATAATAATAATAAGTAAACAAATAAAATTATTAAATTAAAAAAATGGTTAAAAAAAAAAAAAAAAAAAAAACGGTGATCGCATCAAAGTAGAAAGTCATAATACAACTGGGACTCGATAGAGAAAGGCGTCTCAGACAAAAGAATGTTGGGTATTCAAACCGTGTGGTTTGAGGCAACCCATAAGATGGATGAGGCGTTGTTCCTGGCAAAACCGACTGTTGGCGTCCGAGGAACAGTATCTGATGGCTGTCACCTGGATGTCAGTGGCACCGTGGTGGTCAGGGCCATTGAAGTGGATGGCCACAGGTGTGGAATTAAACTGAGAGATGTCATAGAGGTGTCTGCAGAATCGGTCGCCCAGTCGTGTGCCCGTTTGGCCGATGTACGTAATGGTGCAACGTTTGCATATAATAGCATAAATGACATTGCGTGACTCACATGTGAAGCCATGGGTGATGGTGAACTTGGCGTTAGGGAACGAGACTGAACGTGTTTCGATTACATACTGACATGTCTTACATCGTGTACGGTTACATGGCTTGGTTCCAAAGTGGCCATCGTTGACAGTTTTCAAACGGCTGTGGACTAGGAGGTCCCTCAAATTTTTGTCCCGTCTATATACCAGCAAGGGTGGCTCACTAAATGCTTCCCGCGCCACTGGGTCAGCTTGGAGGAGAGGTAGGTGGCGAAACAGGATCCTTTTGACAGCAGTGCTGTGAGGGTGATAGGTCATTATTAACTTGACTCTATCAGAGGAGGTTTTTTGGCGGGGTTTGAGGGCCTCTAGACGTGAGATAGGGAGAACACGTTCTAAGGCAGAGGTAAGAACATCTTCTGGATACTGTCTGTTACGGAAGAAGTCCAACATTTCTTGTGCTCGGCATAGAAAGTTGTCATCATCTTGGCATAACCGACGGAGGCGGAGAAGTTGTGAGAAAGGCAAGGAGTCCCGACAAGCCGGAGGATGAGAGGAAGTATAACGGAGGTAACTGTGTGTATCGGTGGGTTTGTAGTACACCGAAGTGGTGAGGTGAGGGGGAGTGATAGTGACAACAATGTCAAGGAAATTAACAGAGACAGTGGAGATGTGAGAGGTGAATTGGATCGCAGGGTGGAAGTTGTTAATGAAATTAATGAACCTAGATAGGTCAACCTCTGGCATATCGGTGAGACCTATGCCATCATCGATGTATCTATGATACATCAATGGAAAAGGTCCAGGATACTGCTGCCACACCTGATACTCCAGGTAGCCCATGAAGAGGCAGGCATAACTGGGACCCATCTTGGTGCCCATGGCAACTCCACTTATTTGGTCAAAGAACTGTCCATTGAACTCAAAGGAATTGAGTCGAAGGACCAGTTCTGCAAGGCGCAGGAGAGTCTCTGTAGCGATAGAGGGATGCGTGCGCTGGTCCAGGAAAAACCGGAGAGCTTGGAGACCATCAGAGTGAGGAATGGAAGTGTAAAGTGAGCAAACATCTAACAGAAATAAACGGTAGGTACGGTCTGGAGAAAGCTGAATAGAGGAAAAAGTAGTAAGAGCATGGTTTGTGTCCTTTAAGAAGGAAGGAAGCTGCTCTACAATAGGCTGGAAGATGCCGTCGAGGAAGTCTGATATACGTTCGGTAGGGCAGGCACACGCAGAGACAATGGGTCTCCTAGGGTTGGAGGGTTTATGAATTTTGGGAAGCATATAAAACACAGGTTTGCCCAGACCACTATTGTCAATACGGAGATGAGAAGCGCTAGAAGGTAAGGACTTGTTGGCGATAAGACTTTTGATGGTGTCATGGACCAGACGATTGTTGAGGACTGTCGCATCATTGTCACGGCGCTGGTAGAAGGAGCTGTTGGTGAGCTGCTTATTACCTTCTTGGAGGTACAGGTCCTTGCGCCATACCACAATGGCACCTCCTTTGTCAGCCGGTTTGATAACAATGTCATCTCTGCGGCGGAGCTTAGAGAGGGCATGAGACTCATCAGAAGAAAGGTTTGAATAACGCAGGCGTTGAGGTTGGAGCTGCTGAATGTCGTGTATGGTATTCTGAATATATAAATCCAGAGCGTGGGAAGCCCCAGGAGAGGGTGTAAAATGTTTATTCTTGGGAGGAGCAAAGCGTGCAAAGGCATCATCTGATTCAGCCTGCGATCTCTGAGGAAAATCACTGTTGCGGAAATGGAGCTGAAGTCGCAGACGGCGATGAAACTGATGGACATCTTGGAGGAGATTGTACTGATCAGAGGATGGTTGGAGAGGGACAAAGTGCAAGCCCTTGCTGAGGACTGAAAGCTCTCCCTCAGAGAGGGCAAGATCAGAGGGAATACAAACAACCTGGGAACGAGATGGAGTAGAGGAGGCAGGGACAGTCTCAGGGGTAGGACAGAGGCGGGAAAGTTTGTCCTTTTTCTGGGCGGATAAAAAATCATACAATTGCCGGTTGAGGGTATGGATAATAATGCGGATAATGGGGAAGGCAGGAAAGTAGCTGGAGGTGAGACTACGTAAGCGGAGTAGAAGCTGAGACTGCTGAGCACTGATATATGCCAGGAGGCGGGAATGGATAGCTGCGACAGCTCGCATACGCTGGAACCCACATGTGGTCTCGATGCGCTGTAAGAGGCGATGTTCACGAGGGTGAATATGGCCAGCAGAGGGGTTGAAGTGAGAAGTGAAGCCATGAGGGAGAACTTTAAGGCGGAGGCAGGTGCGGATAAAGTGGAGATGGCAAGTGAATCTAGTTTTCTTGAATGTAGCAAATGCTAAATCAATTGCAGTGCGAGATATATCAGGTGGTAAGAGGCTGAATGAGATGGTAATAGAAGACCGAAGTGAATTAATGAAGTGTTTCAGTGAAGGCATAATGGCAAATCGAGTGAGACCACACACTTGCAAAAATAAATAAAATTAAATATAAAAATAATTTATTTAATAGATATAAAGAATAAATAAAAAATAATAAACAATGAAAGTAGGTGAATAGATCGAAAGTAAGAGAGGAGATAAAAGTGAAAAGTGAGCAAACAGGTAGACAGTGCAGTCAGTTGGTTATAAGGTAATATATAAGTATATGAGGAGAACTGCCGTAAGACGGGATAAAACAGTTGAAAAAAAAAAAAAAACAACAACAAAAACAAAAAAACACACACACCCACACAAATAGTAATACGTCTTACAAGGAGAAGGACAAGAAAAGCAGTGTTTACTGTTGCACTATGCCGGAGAAGATGTATATGATATCTACCAGACTATGGCCGAGACAAGTGATGATTATGACAAGGTAAAGCAGAAGATGAACTCGTATTTCCTCCCAAAGAAGAATACAATGTATGAACAGTTAAAGTTCAGACAGGCCATTCAAAACGGTGAAGAAAATTTAGACCAGTACGTCACGAGGTTACGCCTGCTTGTAAAACACTGCCAATTTCAGAATCAAGATGATGAAATTAGAAATCATGTCATACAGACATGCACATCATCGAAGTTAAGAAGAAGGATTCTCCAAAGTGAAAAATCCCTTATACTGGATGAGGTACTAATTGGCAGAACTTTAGAAATTGTAGAAATCCAGGCCACACACATAGAGAAGAAAGAAGAGAACGCTGTCAACAGACTGTAATTTCAGGAGTCTAGATCTAGAACCCCAGATTCAGTCACACAAGCTGACAAACAAGACAAACAGAAACCAAAGTTTCATACGTCCAGATCTAACTCCAAGAAAGAATCATGTACAAAATGTAAATGTTGTGGAAGGAAATATCCTCATAAAGGTGGAAGACAGAACTGCCCAGCATTTGGAAAAGAGTGTCATGTTTGTCACAAGCAAAATCACTTTGCAAAGTTTTGTCTCACCCCTAAAAATAAGGTTCAACAGATTGATGAGAAAAAGGACAACACCACACACACTGACTGCAGCTCTGAGGCGTATGTTTATGCACTGGATAACAGACCAGATGTCCACAGAACAATCATTAAATTGCAAGATACACATCTGTCTGCAATGATAGACACGGATTCAAGTGTGGATGTCATAAGCACAACCACGTACAACCAGTTGAAGAAAAGATCACAGTTGTTTCCCACTAATAAAAAGTTATATGCATATGCATCCAAGACTCCCTTAAAAGTGGTTGGAATGTTCAGAAAAACTATTAGATCCAGGCATCATCAAGCCAGTACTACTGTATATGTAGTAGCAGGTGGACATGAAGTTCTTTTAAGTCACAAGACAGCACATACAGCAGATTTTCAAAATAATAAACCGCATCAACAGCAATAGAACACATAATCTGTTTGATAAGTATTCAGACCTGTTCCAAGGTGTGGGTAAATTGAAAAACTTTGAGCTAAAACTACGCATTAATGCAAATGTAAAACCTAAAGCACAGCAGCACAGAAGAATTCCGTTGCACATCAGGCAAAAGCTAGAGAAGAAATGAAAAGATTAGAAGAAGAAGATATCATTGAACAAGTTTCAGGGCCAACTTCATGGGTCAGTCCTATAGTATCTGTCATCAAGAAGAATGGGGATGTAAGAATTTGTGTAGACATGAGACAGCCTAATGAAGCTTTAGACAGAGAGAGAGAGACACATCACTCTTACAATAGACAACATAATAGTGGATCTAAATGGAGCAACTGTTTTCAGCAAATTAGATCTGAGAAGTGGCTACCATCAAATTCCATTAGCTCCGGAATCTAGATATATCACAACTTTTTCAACACATCTAGGTTTACGAAGATACAAAAGGCTCAGTTTTGGAATAGCACCAGCAGCAGAAGCATTCCAGAATATAAATGGAAATGTGCTTCAGGGTCTGAAGGGACAGTTGAATGTATCTGATGATATTCTGGTTTATGGAAAAACCCCAAAAGAACATGATGAGAATCTAGAGCAGGTATTCATCAGACAAGGCAGCATAGAATACCACACCATCTACGGTGTCTACGCCACATCTTCGGCATTTCGTGGAAAGATAAAGTGAAAAATGTCAAGGTGTTGTCACGTGCTGGCCTTCAAAGAATGTATACACTTTTTAGACAGCGCAGACTACGCTGGCTTGGCCAGAATGTATACACTGTTTAGACAGCGCAGACTACGCTGGCTTGGCCGTGTCCACCGCATGGAAGATGGTCGCATCCCGAAAGATATCTTCTACGGACAACTGGCAGATGGCAAAAGAATAGCTGGGCGACCGCAGCTGAGATTCAAAGATGTGTGCAAGAGAGACATGAGGGCACTGGACATAAATCCAGCAACCTGGGTGGATGAAGCTGCCGATCGCACCAAGTGGCGATGCTATCTGCGGCGCCACCTCAGCTTGGGCGAAAAGAAGCTCACACAACAAGCAGAAGAGAGGAGAAAACGTCGAAAGGAACATCAGGAAAATAAGCAGCTGAGGACTGTCACCTCAGGGACGCATTCCCATAGTCAGTTATGACTGAAGGGAATATGATTATTATTATTATACTTTCTAATAGGAAAGTTATAAAGGTGACTGATTATATAAATGCCTTGGTAGTTTCCGGGCCATTTGTTCCATCATTGTGTAGTATCGTGAGAATGTCTATCGCCAATGAGGCACATTGTAGAATGCTTTGCTGGCCGTGGGTTCTTTCACGATTCAATCTCGCAGCAAGGCTGTTGTCTAGCGGTCACCATCTTTCTGTCCTACTGTGACGATATGGTTGTGCGATCTCAAGTCCACTCCGGCAGGATTGCATTACATTCCCGTGCGAGTGATATTTTCTTATTTTTCTCTCCCCTGTCATTATTATGTGGCTTATTTTACGCACCATTATTTACCCTCTATGCTGAATCTAGTAGGGGAAAGTCTCTAACACTCCACTCCCCTACGGAAGTATTTGCTATGGGACTGTCTTTATCTTGTTTACCACTCCTCAGACTTATTTACGTTCCGCCAGGTGAACTGGGGTATTATCGTAACAATACCCGTATCGCTGGAAAAAGGACCTTACATACAAATATGTGCTACTGTATTTGTAGCTAATTTTGAAAGTCGCGATTGGGTCCTTTTTCCAGCGATACGGGTGTGGCCGCCATTTTTTGGCTAACCTTAGTTGTCGTAACTCTCTATATACAGGGCACTATTCTTATCATGAACAGACGGTCTCGCCCGATCAACATCAATAGAAGCCAAGATCGTCTGTCGGGATCGCCGACGACCGTGTCTGTTTGTCTGGCAGATTACACAGGTGGTAGATGCGTTTATCGCTTTTGTGGGACAATCCCTGGTGATTGTTAGAGATAATCTGTCTGAATAGACATCTTGGCGGAAGGCATTACGCCAGGAAAACATGGTCACAAGATTGTGAAGAGGCAGATAGGGGTCATCGGAAGTATAATGCAGTATTATATAGAGGTCACGCGTGGAATTTTAAATTTAATTTTAAACACGAGGGGGATATTTTGAATTAAAACTTCCCAACCCAAACAGTGCTAGAGAAATTTGATTGGTTTGAAGTGAGATGCCGGAATATAGAATGAATTCAATTGGAAATTCGGCGGAAACACAATCTGTGATTTGAACTGAGAATGAGAGACATAATCTAGTGAACTCAGAGGCACAGAACAGACAGCTTCGCAACTCCAACCGAGCAACTCCCAAGAAGCCAGAAAGAGAAGGATCGGACCTAGAATTCCTATATCAAAAGAGACAGATCGACAGTATTTGGGCAACTCTGAAACCTTAAGAGTAAACCCGCATATTTAAATACACAGACTGTAAAACTTCAGGGACCAGGACTTTATAAATACAAGACTGGAAACCTAGGAATCGGATCATCAGTCATAAGAGAAATAATATCCGAGACCAAGTGTATCGCAGAACACCCGTCGAAGAGGAATTACTAGTTTCCCAGGCCAAGTGTATCACAGAACACCGTCATAAGAGGAATTCCTCAGACGAAATTGATTCGAGAGCATGTGCACCGAAATTGCTCGTGTCCATCTGAAATCTGTGCAGGGAAGTTTTGTATTCCCAAAATTTGGGGTAAGTTGTGAACATTTCTTTTACAAATGTGAAGTTAACATGTTTTCTTGATAAGTGGTTATATATATATATATACTGAAGCACATTAAAAACGCACCACTATTATATATACTGATACCGAGAAGCTGGCAAAAAAAAAAGAGTGTGATAGGATTTTCCCCGTGTTTGCCATGAGGTAGAGAGCGAATGGCTGCTGGAATGGAAAGTGCAAGATTCAACCCACGGGTGTGTGTACAGACTACATGAAAACGATAAAAGTTACACGTGCAACACGATTCCCAACAGCTATGACCCTGAAAATGTGTACGCGTTGTGGCAGTATACCCGGTATAAAAAGGCCGTTGAGACAAAACACCCAGTACATGTGCTTGAAATGCCACGACTATCTGAAAACGACCGCCAACGAGCCATTGGTATGTTGGAGACCGGAATGAGCTCGCGGGACATTGCCAGAAGGATGAATTGCCACCACAGCACTATTGTACGTCTCAATGAACGTTACGGAACCACTGGCAGTGCCCGGGATAGACTTCGGAGTGGCCAACCACGAGTTATTACCCCTGCGCAAGATCGTCATATTGTGCTGAGTCACCTAAGGAATCGTACTCTCCCGGCAAGTCAAACAGCAAGAACAATAGTGGGTAGACATGGGCAAGTCTCTCGAATGACAGTCATACGACGACTCAGAGATACAGGCCTTACTGCAAGACGACCTTATGTTGGGCCAAACTTGACTCACAGACATCGTTAGCAGCGCCTGCAATGGGCAGAGCAACATATCAGATGGACTAGACTGCAGTGGAATGCTGTCCTATTCACAGACGAGAACAGATTCAACGTATCCTTTGCAGATGGACGTATGCGGATTTAGCGACGGTGTGAAGAGCGCTTTGCAGATTGCTGTGTCAACCGATTTCGAGGTGGCAGTATTCCCATTTGGGGAGGATTCAGTTTTCACCATTGCTTGCCTCTTCACGTCTTCCGTGGAAATGTTAATGCTGTGACATATCGAGATGAGGTTCTGGATGCACTGGTTGCTCCTGCGTTCACAATTTATCCAGACTTGCAGCTTCTCCAGCAGGATAACGCACGTGCATTTTTTTGTATTTTTGGTTTTCTCCCTTGCCTGCACAGAATGCAATGAATTTCATAACAATCAAATGTACAAATTAATGACCAGCATGGATTCATAGGAAAATGAATAAAGATTCCAAATATGTAAACTTGTACACACTTATATTTACATTTCACACTCTGTTCCTGGATTATACAGGTGGTGCGTTTTTAATGTGCTTCAGTATATATATATATATATATAT